>CAWUFW010013866.1:0-447573 GCA_963921515.1 Calotriton arnoldi
TGGGTCTGCAGGGTGTGTGCATGTGAAGATTGTTCCTTGTTCAATTGAGCATGTATGTACATCTCGGCGGTTCATACTCACTGTGCAGCCCTGCCCACCCACACTGATGTCGTGTGTGTTTTGGCATGCATTGATGTGGCGTGCAACTGGCGTGGCTCCTATATTTGCTTGTTGAGTGTGATGTCAGACTGTGAAGGTGATTGTACACATATGTAGGACTGTGCTTTGTAGTGACCAGGCCGTCAGTGTTGATGTGATGATCTGTTGGGCCACGTCAGACACTGACATGCCAAGGCCCACGACCTGTGATATTTTACTGGGTCCACAGTGGCAGCAACTCATGTGCATTGACATCCAATGTCACTTGACTACATGGTAATCTCACGAGTCCTGTGTACTTCTCACACTCTCATCCTCTCTCATTCGTACTTGTCTACGATCAATAATTCTCCAGAGTCAGATATTAGCTTTAAGGCATGTATTTAAGCTTACTTCCTCTGTGATGCAGGATGTGGACACTACTGGCAGCGTAATGCATGTGGGGGATATACTTAGCATGGTTACACATTCAAAAGGGGGTACAGGTAGATGTGATAAGTCGTTAATTGTGGAAATAAGGCTTCAGAGTTAAGAATGCCCTGCCCTTGCTATGCTACAGTACATTAGCTCATTACTGAGGTGCCCTAGGCTGTGACACAGACAGTATTGGTTTACCCTACCAGACAGCTTGACATCATGAGCACAGTACATCTAAGTCCCATGGTACAGGTTTACGACAATAGTGACTCCGACACACCTGCGTCAGAGGTGACATCAGAGCATGAGCCTACATGAATGCAGCATAGTCTCACATGTTGTTGCGATATGGTGGCTACTGTACATGACTCAATGCCCGGGGACATGTTGTGGGGTGTTGCATTTGTTGTCCATGCAAATGTCCTTGCACGGGATTTCAGGAGAAGGTGTGATGACAGTTCTCAAGTTATTCAGCAGACAGTTCAGCGTGCACTTACAGGTGCATGTGTTCAGGTGCGCGGCATGCATATTGTAGCAATGTGGTTCGTGCAATGTTGGCCATGTGGTCACTGTACACAGGTCCCATTCCTCAGCCTCCCCGTGTTCATGCAGGGACACGGGATATGGTGATGGACAGGGTGCATGTCCCGGAAATGTCAGGTGTCATGACGGTAGAGTTGATGGTAAGGTGTTTGTTTCCATGTGCATGGTATAGTTGTTGCACAGCTGACTGGCCACTGCGTGCGGACGGCAAGCATGGGTACGGTGTTGCACATGAATGTTCAATTGTGGGTATTGATTTGGGGACCCATGAATTGATAGGTTGTCAGGTATGCGATACCTTCCTGCAGTGCATCCCTCGCATTGGTGGTATTTGTGGTTGACCTCCAATGAAGCGGATGGTGGGTTGCAACGTGTTCCTCGTAGGTTGTCCCTTGTAGAATCCTGATGGGACATGTCGGGTGACATTCGATGAAACTGTAATCCAGCATACGTTGTGCGGAGGCACACTGGTTCCATTGCAGTGTGTGTCCTATTGCAGCCACAAACGCCATGCCCCCATACACTGAACAGTTCCTGTCGTGGGCGTCCAGGGGTGAGAACAGGTGTACCAGGTCCCCAATTGGACATGCCGGGTTGGAGAGACATAAATCCACAGGCCAGTGGTACGGGCACCTCCGACAGTAGAAGACGGGGATGACGCAGCTGAACATTTCAATGCGGTAAGTTACTCGATAACTTACATTCAGCATAGCCAGATTTGCACAGCCCACTGTCTGTATCAAGCTATTGATGTACAGCTGCATCTGTCTGGCGTAGGTGTATAGTACTGGTGCCCCGTCCATTTTGCTGCTGGGTGCTGTGATGGCGTGCTCCGGCTGCCTGGGCTGTCTGCTGAGTGCGACCTCGGACGGTGCTGTGTGTTCTTGAATGGATGTTAGGCGGCAGGACTTTGTGTATGGCTTGGGAGGCAGCCACAGGCCCTCATCCCACATGCTCCTATGAATGGTCAAGGCCAGTGGTGTCTGACTCCTTCCTGATTACTTGCATTTGAGCCACATGGAGCAGTGGTATAATTGTATTTTGTGGTTTTATCTTTCTTTCATGTTCGGCGTTATCTGCCAGGGGATGGTTGACTCAGCATGGCTATGTTTGGGTTGTGGTTGTTCCAATGGCTCCGTTCTCCTGCAGGATATGTTGCAATGTGATTTGGCTGTGGGAATGGAAGGACATTCACTGCTATCTGCTCTCCCGTGTGTGGGTGGGTCACTTCTTTCCCGCTGTGCATTGGGACTTGTGTGTGGGCGTCGTGATTGTGAACACCTGTTCTCAGCCAGCAGGGTTTCTCTATTTTGGACATGGCATGGCTTGTTGTTGCGTGCAGGATGGTATAGATATTGTTTGTTGTGACTGGCGTGCCTTTTGCGGTCAATGTCCATTGTTTGTGCAGTTCTGTCGCAGATGCCGTGTGCTTCTCCATGCTTTGCATACAGGTGTGTGTCCTCTTCCGACGTCACTTTGCTCCCCTGTTCGGCACACTTGTGTGACTACGTTTTGGCAACTGTGAGTTGTCGGTTGTGGTCATGATTGACGCAGGGGGACCACGTGACTTGTGCCTTCAGGGTGGGGCTGGTGTGTGTGGTGTGTTGTTGTGACCCTGCGGTGTTTGTGTGCAGCCCATGCGTGGCGCTGTCGTTGGCCTCTGCGTTGTGCGCATGTGCGTCATCGCCGGGGCGCTGCGGTGCGGTGCCGGGTACGTCACCTCCTGGTCCGGGGTATTGGGTGCCCAAGATGTTGCGGGTTGATTATATTTTACAGGTGGGATATGCGTGGGTACAGTGTTGGATGTGTCCTGTCCCCAAAGGGGTGTCTAGGGGGCCCATGTACAGTTTTTCCGCCCTTGCATTGTGTGCGGTATTTGCATGCCCTTGTTGTGTGTCTGCCTACCTGCGTCGTCGTTGCGCGTTCACTCCTAGCTGCTGCATCAGGTACAGCATTGGGATGGTCTGGAGTGCAGGATTCATGTTGGAGTCGGCCGGGTTGGTGTTTCTGTGGTCGACAATGTGGTTTACGCCTCCTGTTCTCGTGCGGTGTCTCTTTGCCGGTGTGGCTGTTTGGTTGTGTCATCGTAATTTGTACGCCGGGCGGTACGTCATTTCGTCGGACGGTGTGCCTCCGTTGGCTGGCGCCGCAACGTAAACGGGCGCACTTTGATGGCGGGCGGCGTCGCAGGCTTGCGGGCGGTATTAGCCTGACTTTTCACATCCTAATTTGGCGGGAGTGCGGGCAGTTGCTGGCGGACGGTAACTAGCGGTTTTTACCTCCGACGGCAAGGCGGTAGTGTTTCCGCCCGCCATTGTAATGACCCCCTAAATTACTTCCCACCCTACTCCCCTATCAACCCACAACCCGCTCCTAAAAAAATGACACAATTAACATAATGACCAATTATGAATAATAATTAACAACCAATAAATAAATAATTATTAATAAATTAATTACCACAATTAATATTAAAAATTATTGAATACATAAATATCAATTAATTAAAAATATTAATTAATTAATTAAAATTAAATTACTTCCCACCCTATTCCCCTATAAACCCACAACCCGCTACGGAACTAAAACGCAAAATGTAATTAAAATAAAATTTAAACTTCTAAAAATTATTAATAAATTTATTATAATTAAATTACTTCCCACCCTATTCCCCTATAAACCCACAACCCGCTACGGAACTAAAACGCAAAATTTAATTAAAATAAAATTTTAACTTCCAAAAATTATTAATAAATTTATTATAATTAAATTACTTCCCACCCTATTCCCCTATAAACCCACAACCTGCTACGGAACTAAAACGCAAAATTTACTTAAAATAAAATTAATAGAGGGCGTGGCCTGAGGCGTCAAGATGGCGGTCGCACTCTAAGAGTGCTCCGGACCCCTCCGTCATCCGCCTCGACTCCTTCCCGTATCGGCACTCTGCCGCGAGCTCTGCCTGTGTGGGGGAGCCCCCCCGGTGTGGTGGCATCCTTTTTCTGGAACCCGGAGCCTCGGTGAGGGACTGGTGTGGCTGGTGCGGACGGCGGCCTGCGGCGGCCTACTCTCCCGGTGGCGGCGGCGCCCTGCTGGTGGCCGATGTCTTGCAGACTGGCGGGCAGGGACGGCTCTGGTGAGCACTGCAGTCCCGCCCGCCCACAGGCTCGAAGTGAGCGGCATCGCGGATCCTACCCTGCGTCCTTCCCCCGATCGGTCAGCGGCGCGGCTGGCGGGAGGTGAGGCATAGCGAGGACAGCTGGGTTCGGCCCTGGGCCGGGGCCCCTACCGCAGATCCTGTTGGGACCGACTGCCGGGTCGGGCAGTGACGCTGCCAAACGCGTTCCCCCCCCTGCCCGGATTGGCAGCCACGAGCTGAGGCCTGCGTTGGTGGCCTGTTCCTGTTGTCCTGGGCCCGGAATTACTGAGCAGCGCTCCTGGGGGTACCTGCATCATCCGGTGAGTGGGGCGGGGGACCGGCTGCCGGATCGGGCAGCGGAGTGGGGGATATTACTGCTGGTGCCCCCCAGAGCCCCCCCGTCCCTTTCTATCCCGGGTGGGTGTGTGCCTCCTACCATCAGGGGCTGATCCCGGGTCAGCGAAGCCAGGACTGCGGATGGTGAGGGCCTGGTGAGGGACGGGGAAGCCTGCGGTGGGCCCTGCCCCGCGGGCGGAGCTGGGCCCCTGTTTCTGGGTCATTCGTGGCATGCACTGCTAGCTTCTTGCCCAGGCCTGAAGATGTCCCCATCCCCCACCTGAGTGTGAAGAGGGTGATCGGCTGTCGTGTCGGGCGGCAGGGCGAGTGAGAGGACGCAATCGAGGGCTCCCCCCCTCAGCTCCCCCGCTGTGGCACATCTCCTTGGGTCCGGGTGTGCGTGCCACCCCCCCCGTTCGACGGACGGGGCCTGGGTCTGTGGGATCGGGGGCCCGAGGTGGAGCATTGACGGGACGGGGCCTCCTGGGGTCACCGCCAACGGCCATCTTATTGGGTGGTAATCCGGGGCGATTTGGTTGGACCCTGAGTGACAGCTCGACCCTCGGGTGATCCGGCGGGGTCCCGACCTCCTGGCGGGGCCCCTGGGCTGGCTTGCGTCCCTCCCTGTGTCGACCTCTTATCGTCCGCCCAGCGATCAAAATTAATACAGGTCATGGGGAGAGACAGGGCCTCCAGGGCCACACCGGCTCCCACACAGACGAAAATGGACCGGTTTACTACCTCGGAGCAGGACCCCCTGGGGAGCTGTAGGGGCCTCCCTCCTCCCCCAGACAGGGACTTGGATACTATCCTTCAGGCCATCAGTGCCTCCCAAGCATCCGTTGAGGGGAAGATTGGGGAGGTTAAGGTGGACGTGTCCCTCCTCCGGCAGGACCTCCGTATCGCTACTGCGAGGCTGACCGAAGCTCGAATCCCGTATCTCCACCGCAGAGGATGACATCTCCCAACTAAAGGAACAAGTGGCCCATCTCAACGCTCACACCAAGGAGCTTCACCGACGGGCCGAAGATGCTGAAAACCGCGCCCGCCGCAACAATCTTCGCCTGGTGGGGTTTCCGGAGGGGGTCGAGAAGGGACAGACGGCCACCTTCGTCGAAGACTGGTTTACAGCCTGGATGCCTAAAGACACCCTATCGTCGTGGTTTGTGGTAGAGAGAGCCCATAGGTCCCTGGCGCCCAGGCCTCCCCCGGGTGCTCCGCCTCGCCCCATCATCCTGAAAATCCTCAGCTTCAAGGACCGGGACGCTATCCTGCGGGCCGCACGGGATACAGGGCCACTCAAGTTTCAAAACCATACCATCATGGTCTTCCCAGACTACACTAGGGAGGTGCAGGAGCTCCGACGCTCATACATTAACGTTAAACAAAAGCTACGAGCCCTCGGTCTCCAGTACCAACTCCAATTCCCGGCACGTCTGCGAGTCATCTTTCAAGGACAAACCCACTTCTTCGACTCACCTCAAACAGCCTGGACTTGGCTGACGGAGGAACGCCCTATCCGGCAGGGACAGACCCCTCTTCCGGGGCCCGGAGGCTCTCAGTCCCGGGGGCCGGGGTCGATGGAGCACCGGCGTCGGCGCCGTACGCAATCTCGTAGAAGACGCCAGTCCCGAATAGCACCTAGATCCTTGAGCGTGGCGGCTCGGAGGTCCCGGGACTCCTCCAGCCAGTCGGGGTCCCCGCCACGCAGCAGGCACCGCTCCACAGAAGATCTTCCGGTGCAGCCTTCGTCGCCATCCCGGATGGGCTCGCCCAAACCAGACTCAGACCTCTCTCGTACTCCGACTATTTGAGAGCCTGGTGGGCTTGTCAAACTATCACTGAACGCTGGGGTGGTGTGCTGCCGCCTGGGGCTCCATGCCACGGGCAGACTTTTCCATCTACCACCTACTAATGTTGCCGATTCGCTACCTATCCGAACTTATGGAGGGGTCCTCCACGCTTCCAACACGAACGTTTTAGTTTGGTATTGTTCATATGGGGGGTCGACAGATGCTTCCGTTCTTGAAGTGTAGGGTGGGGGGGGCGGGGAGGTTTGGGAAAGTTTATTTTGTTATGTTAATATTTGGTTGATTGTTTGTATCAGCACCCACGGAATGACACAGGGTCCCCATACAAAGGAGGGGAGAGACCCTATCACTAGCATCTTTCCACACATTCGCGGGCTCCCACATACCCGTGCACACCCCTGTCAAATGGTCCATTCACAGATCACTGCCCTCGGATATGACTGTTAGCGATACACTTGAGGCCTCCCTCCACATGTTATCGTGGAATGTTAATGGCCTTCTTGACCGACATAAACGCACGGCGGTCCTGCGCTATGCACAACGCCTTCACATAGACATCCTCATGCTCCAAGAAACACATCTCCTCGGGAACCACTGTCCCTTTCTGGCACGCTATGGTTACGACAGAATATGGCACTCCGGCTTCACCAGGGGCTCCCGGGGGGTGGCAATTCTTATGAGGCGTACGCTACCCTTTGTCGCTTCCCAGGTGACCCATGACCCACAGGGATCATTTGTTTCAGTTCATGGCACACTCGCCGGCTTCCCTATCAATTTGGTGTCTGCCTATGCCCCCCCTTCGATGTTAACATCTACTCTCACCCACACCGCAGCTCTGGTGACCACTATGCCTCTGGGCACCTTGATTGTAGGAGGTGACTTCAACGCAGTCTCAGCCCCGGCCATTGACACCACAGGTCCTCCTTCGGTTTCCCGCAAGGCACAAGCGAGGCAACTTCGGAACTGGTCGGAATCGTTGGGCCTCTGTGATGCGTGGCGTACATGGCACCCCCGCACACAGCAATTCACTCACACCTCGGCAGCACACCACACGCAGGCGCGTATAGATGCGATTTTTGTCTCGGCACCTGAATGCTCGCAGATCGTTGACGTCCGCATCCTTCCGCGTGGGATCTCGGACCACTCCCCGGTGCTTCTGAGTACAGGCACCCCCCCTCCGTCCGCCCGCCAAACATGGAGAATGAACGCATGGTTCCTCCAGGACAAAGGATTTAAGCAGGCAGTGGGGACGGAACTCGGGCACTACTTCCTCACCAACGAGGGTTCCGTGGCCTCTCCAGGTACCCTGTGGGAGGCACGTAAGGCAACCATCCGGGGGGGCGCGAAGGGACAGCTCAAGAGCAAAAGGCAAGCGCAGCTGCAAGAAATTTCCTCGAGGGAGGCGCAAGCGCTTCGCCTAGAGCAAACGGTATCCCTGTCCAACGATGCCGCCCAGGCCCGGCACCTCGCTCACCTCCGGAACGAGATCAAACAACTATCGCTGGACGCCGCCAAGCTCTTGTGGAGGTCATCGGTGGCACGGATTTACGGCTGGGACGACAAGAACGGTACGATCCTGCATAGGCTAGCCACCTACCCCAAGGCGAACCCCATCATCCCGGAGGTGATAGATGAAGTCGGAACGGTGCACTGCACCCCTATGATGATGGCCAACACCTTCGCCTCCTATTATCGGGGTCTATATACAGCACGTGCCTCTGACCTCTCGCTCGCCGGCCTCCTGGCGCATGGTAAAGCGCGGCTTCCTTGCTTAGAAGAAACCGCCCGAAAGGATTTGGAACGGCCTATCTCTGTTAAAGAAATCGAGGAAGCGATTTCTAATACATCCTCGGGCAAGACACCGGGCCCAGATGGCCTTCCACAAGAGTATTACGCGGCATATCGCGAAATTCTAGTGCCCCGGCTGGCCGATTTGTTCCAGGAAGCAGTGGAAAGAGGTTCTTTCCCGACTGAAATGGACATCGCCACTATCGTGGTTCTCCCGAAATCCCAGCCTCCTCGCGTCGCTGTGCGGATTACCGCCCTATCTCCCTCCTGAATACGGAGGTGAAAATGTATGCTGCAATTCTGGCCCAACGTTTAAAGCCCTATTTGGCTTCCTTGGTCCACCCGGACCAATGTGGTTTCATGCCCCAACGTGGGACCCGGCACTGTCTCCGTAGACTGCAACTGGCCCTAGCCCACCGACACTTGCTCACCCCATATTTGGCCCTCCTATCAATAGATTTTGAAAAAGCGTTCGATTCGGTGAATTGGGAATACTTGCAGGATGTGATGGCCGAGATGGGATTGGGGCCCAAATTCCGGACCATGGTTCAGGTCCTTTACGCCCACCCGCGAGCAAGGGTGTTAGTCAATGGCGCGCTGTCAGAGGCCTTCCCTATCAGCAGAGGTACTAGACAGGGGTGTCCCCTCTCACCACTGCTGTTCGCCCTGGCCATGGAGCCCCTGGCCTCGCTGGTGAGGGCGGAGGACCGTATCATTGGGTGGAAATGGCCCAATACAGAAGCGGATAAGATCGCGCTTTATGCGGACGATGTCCTGATTTTCCTGGCCGATCCAGCTTCGTCGGGGCCACACTGTCTCCAGACCCTATACTACTTCGGACAGGCCTCTGGGCTCCGGCTGAACCCCGGGAAGTCAGTCCTGATCCCGCTGCACCTCTCTAGGGAGTGCTTCGATTGGCAATCCTCTATACCGCTTCGGCGCCAATCCTTTAAATACCTGGGGATATGGATCACCCTCCTGCCTGAACTGGGATGGGCGCTTAATGTCGCTCCACTAGTTAAGAAAGTCAAAGAAGACCTCGCTAAATGGAAGACGCTTCCTCTCAACCCTCTGGGGAGGGTCGCCTTGTTTAAAATGCTGATACTCCCCAGATTTCTCTACGTCCTTCAAAATACCTCCTTCTGCTTCCCCAGAACCTGGTTCCGGGAACTGGACAGTATCACCACCAAGTTCCTCTGGAGCGGGGGAAGGGCTCGCCTAGCCTTGTCTACTTGCCGGATCCCCTCCTTCGACGGGGGCATGGGAATGACACACCTATATCTTTACTTTCTGGCTGCACGCCTCCTGGTGGTTCACGACTGGTTTAACGGGGGCTGGTCCGATCCAGCATATCGGCTTGAGCTGAGTGAGCTGGGACTGCCGGCAATCCAAGCAATGCTATATGGACGACCCGTCCCGTCCCGATTACCCGAGGCGACCCGTTCCGTGTTCCTGGCCTGGCGGGCCTCGTTGCGCCACACTGGGTGGACGCGTAAACTAACTCGGTGTACTCCCCTATGGCAGGGGATTGGCTCAGGGAGGTTAGTGGGTTGCAGGGGTTTAAACCATGGGACCTCATTGGCATCACGCAATTAGGGGACATATGGGCTAAAGGCCACTTGCTTTCCTTCCAGGAGCTCCAGACCCAATACTCCATGCAACCTTCCCAATTCTACAAATATTTGCAGTTGCGACACGCCCTTCAGATACACATTCCGGATGGAACGAGGCTCCCACACCACAGCCCCACAGAGGCGCAGATAATGTTGGGAGATCTAGGCAAGGGGGGCATTTCACGCATATACCGCACCCTAATCAATAACACTCCCACCTCCCTAGACATGTTGAGGGACCAGTGGGTGGAATGGGTTGGTCCCCTCGACGAGGAGGATTGGCGGGACGCCCTAATGGCCCCAAGGATAATCACCACTTCGGCTAGGCTCAAATTGATCCAACTCTACTACTTGCATGCAGCATATCTCACTCCTCAGCGTCTGTACAAAGCAAACTTAGGCCCCGATGCATCCTGCGCGAGATGTAAATCGGCCATGGCTGACTTCTTTCATATGGTCTGGTCATGCCCCCGGCTGGCACGATTTTTGGGGGCCATCGAGGAGGAGCTTACGGCGGTCCTGGGATGGGAGGTTCCTCATGACCCAAGGCACTCAATACTGGGAATCACAAATGGGTTGGATGGATCCAGGAGTGACACGTTATTTTACAACACAGCCATGATAGTGGCTAAGCGAGACATAGCGGCGGCATGGGCATGTCCGGATCCGCCGGAGATTGGGCGGTGGCAGAGGGGGTGGACTGGTGTGCGACCCAGGAAAAACTCTTTATGCGGCAAGAGGGTGCCCCAAGAAATATCAAAGGGTGTGGGGGAAATGGGTGGGTGCTATGGGCGGGCCAGACTGATTTGGTTCCTTATTAACTGTGGCGATGTAAGTCTTATGTGGAGTGGCACTGTGGGAGATTTTAACTGTGGCAATGTAATCAATTCCCTGTCCTTCGTGTGTTGGCTGATTTGTTGTGAGAGTTTTAACAAAACAATAAAATTTGATTATCAAAAAAAAAAAAAATTAATCAGTGCTAAAAATGTAATACATATATTAAAAAACAAATGCAATACTAAGACAAAAAAATAGAACACATACATTTAAAATACATACTAAAATACCTAACACTAACTAAAAAAACGATAGTTTTAACAACTATATTTTTGCAAACGATATTAATGACTTCGATATTCTGGAAAACGATATTACTTACCTTAGACTCGATATTCTTTACAACAATATTCTGACAGTCGATATTTTTGTATCCCGATATTCTGCACTCGATATTAGTGCTGGTCGAAATAAAAGACTCGATATTCTGTCTGATTACCTGTTTTACCATCTTGCTTCTTCAAAGCTCTCTCTAGGGATGCTCTCCTATCCCTACGTACCATTGTCAATGCCTCCCTCACTTCTGGCATCTTCCTAGAAGTGCTCAAGACAGACCATACCCCTCTGCTCCTACAGAAACCTACACTAGACTCTGATGACCCCGCTAGCTACAGGTGATTCACTCACTTACCGTTCATAGCTACAGGTGATTCACTCACTTACCGTTCATCAGCAAGATCATTGAAAAAGCAGTCAGTGTTCAACTTCAAGATCACATCAGTGCTAACCATCTCCTGTATGAATGCCAGTCTGGCTTCATATCACACTGCAGCATGGCGACCCCTACCGTACACATAGAAAACAATGCGCTCCTAATCATAGATGAAGATGACCCCCTGTCCCCTGATATTGCTGGACCTCACTACTGCCTTAAGGCACAAGCTGACCATCCCCACCCTCGTACGCACCCTTGAGTCCAGAAAAGTATTCACTGGCAGTGTCCTTCATTGGTCTTCCTCCTAGCTTTCCTAGTGCCACCAATTTGCTCATATGCGGACCTCCAGATCCCTATCACCTGTTGATTCCACCAGGGTTCTATACTGCCTACCGTCATCTTCAACCTTTACTTAGAGCCGCTTGGTGCAATACAGCATCACGATTCTCCAATATGTGAATGGTGCACTACAGTACTTGAAAATCTCCTCTGCTTCAGAGATCCAACTCCTCAAACACTGCTTGCACATCATCCAAACCTAGATGCTCAACATCTACCTGGAGCTCAAACAAACCATGACAGAATTTCCGTTATTTGCCGAGAACAACAAAGAAGATCAAATACAAACCTGGCTCAATGACCTGAACCTTGACAACTTCAAACTGCAACTTTCACCAAATGCCAAGTCACTTGGATTCATCCTGGACACCAAACTCCTCATTGTGGAACACATTGCCAAAAAAACAAAGGCAGCAGGATACCAGCTCTCGCTTCTAAAGTCAAACCATTTCTTCCAGAACGTGACTTTAGAACTCTGTTAAGCCCTCCTATTCTTTCATCTGGATGGTGGTAATGCCCTACACCATGGCATCCCAGGCGCCTCACTTAGGGCATTCTACACACAGCAGCACGTCTCATCGAGGGGCACAAGAAATATGATCACATTACCCCCATCTTGATGTAACTCCATTAGCTTCCCTTGCCAGCCTGCACCATCTTCAAAACCAGTTGCATAATTTACAAAGTCAACACGTCAAGCATCCCAGCTTACCTAGCAGACTATCTCACCATCTCTGGTGGTCCTCGGCACGCCTGCAGCCAGGACACCATCAGACTGCAGACTAAGGGGCCGATTCCGATTCAGGCCGAAAAACGTACCGACCGACTCGGTACGGGAATTTAGTCCGACCGACACGTACCGGCGCTGCCCGATCCGCGTAGTACGATGCAATGCATGTGAATAACGACAGACTCGTACGGAACACAAGCCGAACGACCGAACCGCACGGAAACCAGCTATCCGTCCGGAAAACCACGCGAATCGAACCGACCGACACGCACCAGGAATGAACCCGACAGAAACGTACCCGCGAACTCCGACCCGCGCAGTACGATGCAATGCGTGTAAAACCAGACCGAGTCGCACGGAGCTCAAGCCGTACGACCGACACACATACAAAACGGAGCCGAAGCAACCCAATACTCCGCGATCGACGCGTACGCCGCACATGAAACACAGCAGAAACACAGCTTGAAAGACTCGGAGAAGCTCGCACGAGCCAACTGCAGCGTCCTACTCGGTCAGAAGAACGTCTCCTACATGCCCAAAAACTACAAAGGAAAAAATACAAAAAAAGGGCCAAACAAGCAATGACAAAGTCAATAAATACTGGGGGGAAAATGGAACAAAGACACACCCACAACTCCACCCATATAAAGGCCACAAATCCCTACCATGATCCTTTGCAAATTCAAATGACCTGCCAGCACAGAACACCATCAGACAGCAACCACAGACACACCCACAACTCATCCATCACACAAGCCACACACCATTAGCACCTCCCAAATAGCACCCTCACATACACGAAGCAAAACCTACACACACACACCCTCACCTGCACACCCACACACACATTAATCCCCACCACCACCCATCACCATGCCCCCAAAGAAGAATCCAAAGTTCCTAGACAGTGAATTGGAAGTGCTGGTAGATGAAATCCTCAGGGTAGAGCCACACTTGTTTGGTACATTGGTCCAACAGACCCCCATGTCGCAGAAAACCAAGATGTGGGAGAGGATCGTCGACAGGGTGAACGCACAATCACCATGTTTGCGCACAAAGGAAGACATCCAGAACAGGTGGTATGATGTGCGCAGGAGGGTCAAGGCCCTACTCAAGAAGGATTACACCTTGAGCCATCGCACCGGCAGTGGCCCTCCTGCCAAACCAGTATACCTCAGGCCCTGGAAGGAGAAGGTGCGGGCCATCCTACCACCAGAGAGCGTACATGGACTATCAAACATCCCAGAGCCTGGTGAGTACACAACCAATATACCCAATATCGTGTGACAATACACACACATCACTGTCAAGGGGATAGTGAAACCATGCACCGTTAGCAAAGCCACAGTAACCAAAACATAATCATCCCAAGATGTGTATGTTAGTTAGACAAACACAATACCTGCCATCCCATAGTGATATGTAACTGTGTCATGACATGTACAAACCCAACAACAAATAGAGCAAGGCAGTGGCACAAATCTAACCAAGAAACACTGTCAGACATTTTGCCACCACTAGAACACCACCTCACAGGGAAGCTCACTGAAAGGAAGGAATTCTGTGTATGCTGGGGAAGTCAGTGTAGCCAATAGCATGATGGGAGTTGTAGTCACAGATATTGGTCACCCTCACAATTGGCCCATCAACACCACTCTGAACCATGCTCACATCACAGGGAGTGGAAAAAAACTGACAAGATGGCTGACACTGGGTACTGCTGTGGGGAGCGCAAGGCCCTGCTGGGAACTGTGCACCAACCAACAGCAGGACACCACTGACTGACATCCTGAAAGCCAACTTGCACTCCCTGCAATGGAAGCACGTTCCATGGTGGGATATCTGGCTGGGTGGGAAGGAGAACTGACAGCACTGACCATAGTTACCAGCAGCTTTTCTCACACACACCCTTAACACAAACTCCACACAACTCACCTGGGAGAATGCATTGCCTCACACTCCAATTAAATATCCCACAAAGAACCACCACCCTGGGTTATGCTGTGTGAAGCACAGGGACACTTTTGGGACTTGTAGCCAAACTAACACCAGGACAACACTGTCAGCCATCCTGTCAGCACAGGCACACTACCCCACAGGGAAGCAGAGTCAAAAGGAAGGAAGTATGGGCAAGCTGGGAAGGGGGTGTAGGCAATAGCATGATGGGAGTGGTAGTCACAGCTCAACATCCCCCACCCGCATGGCCCGGCAAGCTCACACTGAAGCATGCACACCTCACAGGGAGTGAAAAGCCACTTCAAAGATGTCTGACAATGGTGCTCTGTTGTGGGGAGCACAAGGCCCTGCTGGGAACTGTGCACCAACCAACAGCAGGACACCACTGACTGACATCCTGAGAGTCAACCTGCACCCACTGCAAGGGTGGCATGCTTCATGGTGGGGTAACTGGGCTGGGGGGAGAAGGAGGGCCGGATGTCAACCAAATACCACCAATGCTGGCCATTCACACACCTCAACATTCACATTGAAATGCTTCAGGATGGCAGGACAATGTGCTACACCAATATCAACCTCTGACTGTGACAACTTAGGACAATGCAATGTACAGGCCCGCATCCAGAGGTACAGTCCCAACTGGCAGGTGTTTGAATCATTGATGCCTGTAGAAACATAACATACATTGTGTGTCTATTCCAAAAACAGGTGATGATGGGGATACAGCAGCAGACGATGAGGAGTCCCTGTCCCAGGCTCCGGGGGCCCTGAGCTCTCTGGTGTGGAACAGCCTCTGCCCTCCTCGGATGGCGAAGACCTACCTGGCTCCTCCGGTGTGAGTCATCATGCAGCACCAGCAGGACCACCATCTGCACCCCCTGCACCCACTCCTCCAACATCTGCCAACACACAGACCACCCCCGCCGACAAGGACAGACCAAGGACCACCAATGACAACAGCACAGGGACCCCGGCCCACCGTGAAGCAACGGACAACAACCCCAGTACCAACCCCCAAGGGGGCCTAGGGTCACCTGTGCGTGCCACCGCAGGTCCCGCACGTGTGGCCAGGGGTGGTGGGAGGGGTGGTAGGCAGAGGTCGCTGTTTGCAGAGGAGTCTGGACTGCATGATGACCCACAACAGGTACGCATTGCTGATGCGTACCAGAATAGCACCGGAGAGGTCAGCCAGGTAGTGGGGATCCTCAAGGACATTCAACAGCAGCAGGCTGCCCATCATGCCCACTTGGACTCCCACATGTCCCGTGTGGAGACACACATGTCTGGCATGGAGTCCAAGTGGGACACATTGCAAGAACTGACAGCGGTGCATAGGGACATATTGACGTGCCTCCGCCAGATTAGCACCAACATGGCCACACCTCCCTGTGTGCCCACAACATCTGGTGCCGCAACAACTGCAACTGCCACAGGGAGGGAGGATGACTCTGGCGGAGAGTCCTCTGCACCGCAGCGGCCTGCACGTGAGGGTCCCCCCGAAAGAAGAGGGGTCGTCCGAGGAAGGAAAACTGAGAGGCCGATGGCCATGTACATCCCCCAGGAACCCAACACCTGTTCTGGAAATTCTCCTTTGTGTGCAAACTGTTCACCCTGTCGAATGCAACCCAACTCTCCCACATGACATGGGGAGTTTAAGTTGGACCAATGTATCAGATGACTGTGGACTTTACTCAGGACATTTCTGCTACCAACACTTCCAACTCATCTGGGAACTTTGGATTCCAATCCCAATGTACAGCACCCACCATCCTGTGCACTATCCTCACACATGTATGTAAATAAACTCACTAATACACCATACTTGCCTCTGTTGTGATTCCAACGTTTTTGTCATGGAGATGATGATCTGCTAAATGACACTGTGCATGCTAACTGCTACAGCAAGTTTAACACCGTCATGTGAGTCATGGCGACGTGACACATATGAGGGAGACACACCACTAGGGCTACACAACACATACACACCAGGGCCATCTGACTCATCGCCTACACTGATGTTGCCAGGAAATACAGTGGAATGCACAGACACCACACCTATTCAGAGTCTGTGTTAACTAGCCCACAGGTGAAGTAAGCAAATGTCAGTCAGATGTGTGACCACAGACAAAGCACATCCCAAAGTGAAGCACAGGTATATTACACATTTGCAACATGTTGTTTCCACTACAGATGCAAGGTAATCCCACGTGGCAGTGGCCACACAGTCACCAAGTGTAGAGGAAATAAAGTCCAGGGGTGTGTGGCACATCACCTGCAGGGAAACGACTGCTTCCACCCTGGAAGTTGAATCATGGTGTCGGGGGATCACAGTTGACCAAACAACTCTGAAAGTACCCTGTGAAGGACAGACATGACACTCAGTCAAAAGCACTGAAGAACAGGACAGAACTGCAATCCTCATGCCCAATACATGTCACAAGATACCTACACAAAACCAAGTTAGCATGTCAACACTGTTGGGGAGTACAGACTACCTGTAAGGACACATCGTTGCACGCATAGGGTCAAGTAGCACATGGCCACACTCAAACAGCAACAGAGCACCACCAACACATATCATGCAAACTCAAATCATTGACATACCAACTCTGTATACTCACATTCAGCTGAAGAAGGTGATGAGCTGTGTGCGGACATCCCCCTCATCATCATCATCATCAGGCCAGGATCCTCCACAGGTGGCGGATGTTGGTCATCGTCATCCAGGATGAGAGGCAACTCCTTCCGCACTGCCAGGTTGTGTAGCATGCAGCAGACGAATGCAATCTTGCACACCTTTGCAGGGGCATATGGGAGGGCCCCGCCTGTCTTGTCCAGGCAGCGAAAGCGGCTCTTCAGGAGACTAAATGTCCGCTCAATCACTCTCCTGGTCCGACCATGTGCCTCATTGTAGCGCATCTGGGCTGGTGTCACAGGGTTCCTGAGGGGTGTCAGCAACCACGGCATGTTGGGGTATCCGGAGTCACCTACATACAGACAATTGCACATTAGCTGACTTGGAAAAGAGGGTGGAATACTACATTGCAGAACACACACAATGGTACAAAGTCAGCACACACCGACAAGCCAGGCACGCTGGTTCTGCATCTGTGACATCATCCTCGGGATGCGACTACTCCTCATTACGTAGGCATCGTGTGCAGAACCGAGGAAACGTGCACACACATGTGAGATGCTCATATCTGCAAGACATACCACCAGGGCATTGATAGAATGGTAATGTTTCCTGTTCCTGTATGCCTGCTCATGTGCCTGTGGTGGTACCAAAGCCACATGTGTCCCATCAATGGAGCCGATGACATGTGGCATCCTCCCCAGGGCATAGAAGTCACTCTTGACGTCAGTGAGTTGTTTACGTTTAGGGAAATAGATGTACTGGTTCAAGTATCTCAACATCGCCTCCAAAACATCGCGTAGCACACGGCTGAACATGATCTGTGACATCCCACCAGCAGAAGCCACAGTGTGTTGAAAGGTACCGGTGGCAAAGAAGTGTAGGGCTGCCATCACCTTGACCTTGGGGGTCAGCGCTGCAGGGTATGGCCGGCCAGGTTGCAAATGTGGGGCCAACTGCACCGCCAATTCCTCAATAAGCGGCCTGTTGAAGCGGTACCGTCGGATGCAGTCATGTTCAACCATGGTTGCAAGGTCAGGGAATGGTCTATGGACAGCTGGTGCCCTGCAGTGCATAGGTGAACAAAGAAAGATTGTCAGTCACCCCACATATGTGGCATTGACCATACTTAATATCACATGATACATCATTACGAGAAACAAGTACTTGATGTGTGTGCCGTTCTGTATGGACATATATGGCACCTACATGGCCAACATCTAACATCTCAGTTCAACATGTGTTGACAACAAGTTCCAGGTTGTGCTATGGGAATTCATTCGGCTGTGTCACAGTACCCATGTACTGCTGTCACGTTCCAAACACACACCACAGTGACAAGTGAGGACAGATGTGCCCCAGGCATCACAGCTCTTTGACAGGTAGATTCCCAGGGACCCTGTATTGCCACATGGGCACTGGCATGACATGGCTTATCATGTACATGCCAGCAAAACAACCATGACTCCCACAGGTAGTGGCCCCTGTTGCCTCTGCAGGACAGACATGGACGTCTGTGACACACACACGCACAACATCAAAGTTGATGCACAAACAACGTGGTTGTGGAGACTGTCTCACATTGTGCACATGGAATCCAAGACATCTGAAACACAACATGCACACAGACTGTGGAGGGCCATCACAATTGTGGCAATGGGTCACCCTGTGACGTACATACCATCCCACATGGGACTCAGGGTGTATGTGACATAACATACACATACACAACCTGGAGATGTGACCATGCCACATGCTCTGAACTGAATAGTTGCACATCACAGTGGTCATGTGCACAACACACAAAGGATTCTGTCCCCATGAACACGTGCACAGCCTGGGAGTGGCTGCCCCCAAGTGCCACCCAACAAACCACATGTTGACCCCCATACACACACAGGTAATGCAGCCTTACATGCCTTAGGATACAGTGTGGACAGGCTGTGGTGTTGTAGGTGTGCCCCTGAGTCCCTGGCAAGTAATTGTGGCTGGCATACGTGCACCAGTGACAACAATGGTGACATATGCGAGTGACTTGTACAGGGACGCGTCGTACAGCAATGGACCGATCGGTGCGCACGCATTGGCCATTGCATATGATGTGGACGGATGCGTGTCGTTTCCCGAAATACGCGTTATACAGCAATGGACCGATCGGTGCGCACGCATTGGCCATAGCATATGATGTGGACGGATGCGTGTCGTTTCCCGAAATACGCGTTGTACAGAAATGGACCGATCGGTGCGCACGCATTGGCCATTGCATATGATGTGGACGGATGCGTGTCATTTCCCGAAATACGCGTTGTACAGCAATGGACCGATCGGTGCGCACGCATTGGCCATAGCATATGATGTGGACGGATGCGTGTCGTTTCCCGAAATACGCGTTGTACAGCAATGGACCGATCGGTGCGCACGCATTGGCCATAGCATATGATGTGGACGGATGCGTGTCGTTTCCCGAAATACGCGTTGTACAGCAATGGACCGATCGGTGCGCACGCATTGGCCATTGCATATGATGTGGACGGATACGTGTCGTTTCCCGAAATACGCGTTGTACAGCTATGGACCGATCGGTGCGCACGCATTGGCCATAGCATATGATGTGGACGGATGCGTGTCGTTTCCCGAAATACGCGTTGTACAGCAATGGACCGATCGGTGCGCACGCATTGGCCATTGCATATGATGTGGACGGATGCGTGTCGTTTTTCGAAATACGCGTTGTACAGCAATGGACCGATCGGTGCGCACGCATTGGCCATAGCATATGATGTGGACGGATGCGTGTCGTTTCCGAAATACGCGTTGTACAGCAATGGACCGATCGGTGCGCACGCATTGGCCATTGCATATGATGTGGACGGATGCGTGTCGTTTCCCGAAATACGCGTTGTACAGCAATGGACCGATCGGTGCGCACGCATTGGCCATAGCATATGATGTGGACGGATGCGTGTCGTTTCCCGAAATACGCGTTGTACAGCAATGGACCGATCGGTGCGCACGCATTGGCCATAGCATATGATGTGGACGGATGCGTGTCGTTTCCCGAAATACGCGTTGTACAGCAATGGACCGATCGGTGCGCACGCATTGGCCATTGCATATGATGTGGACGGATGCGTGTCGTGTCCCGAAATACGCGTTGTACAGCAATGGACCGATCGGTGCGCACGCATTGGCCATAGCATATGATGTGGACGGATGCGTGTCGTTTCCCGAAATACGCGTTGTACAGCAATGGACCGATCGGTGCGCACGCATTGGCCATTGCATATGATGTCGATGCGTGTCGTTTTTCGAAATACGCGTTGTACAGCAATGGACCGATCGGTGTGCACGCATTGGCTATGGACTGACATGGTAACGGACGCGTTTTCGAAGCCTTTACGAGTCGGATGCAGTGAATTCAGTTGGCCACCCACAACAATGTTGCAAATTCATGGGTGTCATAAAGTTGAACTTTTGAAGGATGCTGTGGGCGTGTATAAGTGGTGCAATTCCATGGATTGGCCAGATTCAGAAGATGCAAACGACTTGGACCTATCACTTTGGACACAAGGGACAGTATCTGCCTCTGCAGCACACATATAATGCTGGCTGTTCCCCTGAGAGCTCACTTGCCTGCACTACATACTCCAGGACGACATCTGCCACCACCACTGCTGCTGTCTCTGCATCCTCTGGCTACTGCAATGGCACGTACTGTGGAGAGAGCCCCAGCTTTCAGCACTGAGGAGAACCAGGCCCTGCTGGACAGCCTCCTTCCACAGTACAGCAAGCTGTATGGGAAACCAGGGGAGCAGGTGAGTGTGCTGTCCACTGCCTTACTAATTGTGCATGTTGTCTGACTAGCAAGACTTACAGTGTGTACACCAGTGGCTAGCATGCTCACTGAGTAGTTGTCACCCCCAAAGTGTGTAGTTACATGCACTGAACAGGTATAGTGCAGTAACAGTGCATTCCAACAAGGTTTTACTTCCCAGGCAATGATACCATTTAGTAACTGCTGGACAACTGTTCATAGCCATAGTTGCACTACCTGTGTACATCATATGCCCCTGTGATTGAGACATGTATATCCAACTGTGTGATGCACGGATATGTTGCATGTGTAGTAATGGCCTTTTCACTTTGTCATCCTCACAGGTTGATGCCCACCAGAAGCAGGACATCTGGCTGACCATCGTCCGGGCAGTAAGATCTGTGGGGGTCTACAGGCGCAGGATCCGCAACTGCCAGAAGAGGTGGCAGGACCTTCGTGGCTGGACCCGGAGGATCGCACGGGTCCAGCTGAAGCTGTCGCCTCCTCGAAGGAGGGGCGGACACCGGACCCTGACCCCCCACATGCTCCGGATTCTGGTGGTGGTCTTCCCTGACCTGGATGGGCAGCTGAAGGCCAGACAGCAGCAAGGAGGAGGTAAGTGCTAGCCTTTTCTGTGTACTATGACTAACATGCTCTATGCACTCCTTTAGCCTGGTTCCACGTCCACAGTACAACTGTCTTGTCGTCCTGGACTCATGTCCCTCACTTGTGTCATGCCCCCTCCTCATCTGATACACAGGTGAGGCCCTTACAGTCTGTGACTTAGGTCACTTGGGTACTGTGTACTTGCAGTTACCTGTGGTTCAAGTTGGGGACAGCATCAGTTACAGGAACTTTGTTGTGGGCTGCATGGGTGGTACAATTGCTCACACAATGCCTGTGATCTGACATGTACTCTGGGTATGGCTTCACAATGTGTTCCAATTGCTGCTCTGACTCACCACATGTCTGGGGTATGTGCCACACACCCATGCTGCAGCAGAGACCAAGGGGGGAGCCTCAGAAGTATGTACATCATGTGTGTGACACATGCATAGCCACCTGCCTAGTGTTCAGGGCAATACCATGTTGCACATGGACCAGGACTGTAATGCCTACTCCGTACATCGAAGGCACTCTGTTCTCCCGTGTGTCAGCATACATATTGGGCATTGTGAAGGGTGCACTCAGGTGTCTGCCTCTGTGTCACCGTGGTGTGGCCTTGCTTTTTTGACTCCTGGAGTGTTTAACAATTTGGGGTGGCCAGCCATCTGAGTTGTGACTATGGGATCTGCACATTGGTTAATGCATAGGTCTCTGATCCCTTGACTGTGCACAAAGGTGTATGAAACATTGAGGTGCAGGCAGCTTTGGTTCATTCTCATCAGACGGTGAAGTGCCCATGTGTATGGATTTGTGTTTGCAGTCACTCAAATGTCTCATTTGATTGACGTGGGATCATCTTAGTACTCATGATGTGGGTGGCAAGGGGTGCACATGTGCACCTGTCAGCTACAGGGCTTGCATACACAAAACTTCCATGATTGTGACACAGTGTAGACTGGTGGTGTGTGTGTGCAATGCCCCTGTGACAGGAGACAGTTATGACTGACTTGCCAGACAGGCCTGTGCCATGACATTCAACTCGCAAAGGGTGATCCAGCAGTAGTGTGATAAGTCCTGCAAGCACACCATTGTCGCATTGTCTATCAGGACATGAGGACATCATTGTGTCTGGTGATGGAAGCAAAACCCGCATATCGACAGAGACTCTGCCCGTCACTTTTCCTGACACATGTACTGAGTCAGTGGCAGGAGATGGCATGTGTTTGGAGTGACACATTTCCACATGTTCTCTTGGATGTCCAACAACTGTGTATGTGGTGCAGGTGTGCACATATGATTAGTCGCATACAACAGGCACCAGACAGATGGGTGCATGGACAGGTAGGATATGTGTGGCATGAATGACTGTCAGGCAGACAATGGGCTTCTTCAAATCAGTGTCAGCACTTATTGCAATGTCTAGCAAATGATGGCAGGGCTTGCTCTGTGATGTGCTGTACTTACTGTGGCGTGTGTGGTCAGTACAGGTGACTAATGTTGCTCTGTTTATCCTTATTCTTTGCAGATACATCCACGGCCACAGGAGGAGACAGCTCCACAGACCAGGAGGAGCGGCAGAGCCAGACTGGCTCCACTGCAGGGGAGACCGAGGGACCCAGTGGCACGGAGGGTGAGGGGAGCCCCACTGAGGAGACCTCAGCTACGACCACCTCGGCTGGGGACCACAGCACTTCCAGTGAGGACTCCCTTGTGGAGGCGGGTGTCAGCAGACCAGAGACAAAATCAAGCAAGTCTGCCCCCGCCACCACCACCTTCTCCACCCTCCCATCTGCTCCCATCCCACATGTCCGTGGAGGCTCCCGTGTAGGGGAGCGTGTCTCCTTCATGCCAGGCACCGCACCCCTGCCTCTGTCTCCCCTGCTGCCCTGAGTGTGGAGTCTGTGGACTTGCTTAAACAGATCCATGTAGGGCAGACATCAATGCTGAGTGTCCTCCATGCACACACAGGTCTGTTGACACAACTGGTGTCATTCATGGAGGGCATGTCATCTGGCATGTCTGCCCTACATCAGACCAATCAGTCCATGGCCTCCTCACTGACGGCAGCAGTGTCCCTCCTGCAACAGTGCCTCACCCCTCCTACCTCTGCCCCATCCACAATCCCCAGCACCCTGCCTGTCCCAAGCACACACACACCAGCACAGGCACCCACCAGCACAGACACAAGCAGCACACAGACACACACGCCAAAATCCAGACGCACACGCACGCACAGTCAGGGGACTGATACCTCACTCACAGGGGATGGGGCCCAGGAACACACACACACATCCACGAGCACTACGCAGTCCTCAGATACCTCTCCCTCCAAAACCCCTTCCCTTGCCTCACCTGCAACCCCCCCTCCCAGAAGCTCTGTGAGCTTGGCCTCTTCCCCACGGATTCATCTGAGCCAACGCACAGGCGGAAGAGGCGACCACCACACACAGAGGGAGTGCCCCTCACACCCGGACACCCTCCCCCAGGCACAGGCAGACTGAGGACCCCATTCGGAAGTCCCCCCGGACCAGGAAGGGCAAGACCCCACCACCACCACCACGCAGCTCCACCACACAGTCTCTCTCCTCCATCCCCCAGGCCACCACTACACAGGTTCCCCCGCCACACCCTGCCCCAGGTTCCCCCACACACCCATACCGCATCCCCAAAATGCTTAGGCCCTCCCCCTACCACTTGCTCTTCCACCCCCAAGCCAGACGCTCAGCCTGTTTGTGCCACTGGTGTGGAGACCGGGTCCCCCCTCTGTCCTGCCCACCTCATCTGCCCCCTTCCACTCCCTTGGAGTTATGCACTGCAGTGGAGTCCACAACAACCCTGTCTGACTTGGGCACTGCAGTGGGGACCCAGCCCACTCCATCTGACCGGCCCACTGCAGTGGTGCCAGCACCCACACCATCTGACTTGTGCCCTACAGTGGTGCCGGCCCCCACTGAGTCAGACACCTCCACTGCAGTTGCCGGTGACACTCCTGCACCCACCCCCCCTTCACTGCCTCCTTCTGGCATCCCCTGATCCTGTCTCTGCGGTGCCTGGCCTGCCCCTTGTATGCCCCTCCGAGGGGGATGTCCCCTGTCCGTACCAGTGCAGGCAAGCAATGGGTGACAAGTTGTCACATATCACCCTGTTCGGACTGTGTATATGGACTGGCCATTGGCCTTAGTTTCTTTTGGACTTCTAATTTTTCTTTCAAATTTGCTGAATAAAGCCTCTTTTTGTTTACTAGTGGTTTTTCTTTTGATGTACATGATGTAGATGAGTATCATCATGCATTTGCTGTTGTAATAGTGTTCAGATCAGGTAAATGAAGTGTTGCTGTGATGGACTCCATGTGGTCCATGGGATATGTGTCCTAATCTAGTCTGGATCCATAGCATCCTTTGCTGCAGTCTGAGGGTGTAATGTTCAGCATTTGACACAGGGATGTACGTTTTGCATTTGTAAATTGACATCTGTGGCTTACACTGATGCACATCTGGTGGGCTTACCATTGTTCAATGTTTCTATTTCCCTGACTGTGTGCCCATCTCCACTGGACATGCAGTTTAGCACATTAATGTTGAAGGACTCATCTGTGTATACAGTGCAACTTGCTTGACACGTGTTTTGGGTATATGCAGATGACTGAAGTGACACTCCCGTAGCCAGGCTGATGTGAGCAGAGCCTTCAGTGTGTTGTAATTGTTGACTCACTGACCGAGTGTTTTGCTGACATGTTTGAGTCGTGCACAGACAAGGTTTGGCACAGCGGACCTTCCACAGGAGTGGAGTGCCCTCATGTCAGTGTGTAATCCCGTGACATTGCCTGGGCCCGTGTTGTGTGTTGTGTAAGCGTGTCTGTTATGTTATGTTAAAAGTTCTTGTATAGCGCACGTACACCATACGGTTTCATGGCGCTAGAAGGCAGAAAGAAGGTTGCAGAAAACTGAGGTTAGATGTTAAATGATTGAACAAACAAACGGGTCTTAAGCATTTTTCTAAACTGTACGTAGGAAGGAGTCAGTCTAATCTCCACGGGGAGAGAGTTCCAAAACTGTGGGCCTAGGACAGCAAATCTAAGGCCTCCAAGCTTTTTACGTTTAAAAGAAGGAATGGTCAACAAGTTTTGGTGAGAAGAACGCAAATCCCGGGAGGGGATATATCTTAAAATCCTAGACGAGATAAAAACAGGGCTGCAACCGTGAAGGGCTTTAAAAATGGTGCAACCCAGCTTGAAAGCACACCTTTTGGCCACGGGAAGCCAGTGTAAATTTTTCATTATGGGAGTCACATGCTGCTATTTGGGTTGATGAAAGATGAGTCTGGCAGCTTGGTTTTGAACCAGCTGAAGACGTCTTAGTTGGTAAGAAGGGATGCCACAGTATAAAGAGTTGGCATAGTTCAAATGGGAGATCACCAGGGCTAAAATGACCACGGTCAGGGCTTCCCTGGACAGAAATCTGCTGATCTTCCTTATTCTCCGTAATTGGAAGAAACTTGCGGAAACTACTGAGCTTATTTGGTCATTCATTGATAGATCGCTAGAAATCACGATGCCTAGGCTTTTGGCAGAGTCCGCAGGCTTCGGGGGGTTACCTAGAGAAGATGGCCAAAAATTGGAATGCCATGCATTGGAGGGACCAGCTGTAAGAATCAGCTCAGTTTTATCGGGATTCAACTTGAGTTGGTTAAGATTCATCCAATCACTAATAAAGATCATAGTAGATTGAAAGTGAGTAACTGACGATAATGACGAATCGATTTCGAACACCAATTGGAGATCGTCAGCATAGTTGAATATCCCAACCCATTTTTCTCTTAAAGATCGAATTAGAGGAAGAAGATACAGATTAAAAAGGAGGGGGGAGAGAGAGGAGCCCTGAGGGACCCCACAGGTTAGTTCCCTCTTGTTGGATGAAAAATTAGCCAACCGAACTGCCTGACAGCGGTTACTAAGGAAAGAGGAGAGCCATCTCAACGCCAGACCCTGGATCCCGGCACTTCTGACACGGTCAACCAAGATATTGTGATCGACTGTGTCAAAGGCTGCTGACAAATCCAGGAGAACCAGGGCCTGGGGGATGCCGTTATCGGTCCTCTTCTTAGTTCATCCATAACAGTAAGTATAACTGATTCAGTGGAATGGACAGGTCTAAATCCTGCCTGATGAGAATCCAAAATCTGGTGGTGTTCAATAAATGAACTAAGACAGTTGGCGACATATGCCTCGAGGACTTTGCCTAAATAGGGCAAAAGGGAAATGGGGCGGTAATTACTTAGAACTGACGGATCCGCACCAGGTTTCTTCAAAATAGGGACGATTTCCGCACTTTTGAATATGTCAGGGACCACACCGTGTTTAAGTGAATTGTTAAGGAACGAAAGAGGGGGGTCGGGGCAAATAGAGAAAGCTTCTCGAAGAATATAAGGGGGGCAACAGTCAGTGGGGGAACCAGAGTCAACCTTTTTAAGTAAATCAAGAAAGGTCTCCTTCGAAATCAAAGGAATTTGATCCAACTGATGTTCATTCTGACAGATGTTTGAGTCAGATAAAGGGAGACTAGATGAGGGAATACTAGCTTTAATGACTGCGATTTTCTCAAGAAAAAAGGAGTTAAGGGAATCACAGAGGCTTTGTGTAGGAACTGGTTTTGGCATGATCCTGTCTGGTTTTGAGAGCTCATTCACAATAGAGAAAATTTCTTTGGGTTTATTGGATGAATTAAGAATTTTATTTGAAAAATAATCTTCCTTAGTTCGGAGGATCTCCTTTTTTAGGTCTCGCCTGAGCCAGCGCAAGCTGGTCTGGCGAGACATTTTGTGAGTGGGGGCTTTAGAAATGCGACCACAAGCTTTTGCTTGTGGCCTAAGGCTTGCTGTTACGCGCGCGTGCACGCGCTCAGCAGCCATCTGCCTTTCCTATCTCTTCCTCATTTCCTCGTCATGGCTCATTAACTCTCTCGTCATGGCATATGCAGCTCTGCCTGGCATCTGTCACGACTCTGATGTTTCGATCGCAGCAGCAGCTCACATTACCAACTGGCCCTGGACTACAGTCACATGAAAAACGACAGCGTTCTGCTGTTCTGCTTCCCTGTAAACCTCAGTCAGGTTTTTGAAGTGATGTAGTCTCCCAATTCTCCTCTCTGCCCCATCTCCAGACTGATGTCCCCTCTGGAACCGGACAGAAAAGTCAACTCTTTTCTACAGGCGCATCTGCAAGTTTATTCTTTTTATTTTTTAGTGTGACTGTGTTAAAAATATTCTGACTTCATGTTTAGCACTGTTGAAAAAACATTGAAACCTATATCACCGAAATGCTTGCTTATTTAGTGCATACTTATGTATATATTTATATTTAACATGATTGACTAGGATTCGCTTCCATTGTGTGCGGTGCAGGCGTTTCTCCATACCATTTGTGAGAAAGCACTTCTGTGAAGTACCTGGGCCGTGTGCTCAGCTGAATGCACTTAAGCAGAATTGGGAAACTGTGCATTGTAATAAAATGGCTTTAGGACTCTCAGCAGAAATGAAGTAGCCATAATTTCCGAAGCATGATATATATCTTCACTCTCTCTCTCACTCGGCAATACCACAGCATCACTCAGCATCACCACAGCATCACTCAGCGCAACCACAGCATCAATCAGAGCCAGCACAGCATCACTCAGCGCCACCACAGCATCACTCAGCACCAGCACAACATCACTCAGCGTAACCACAGCATTACTCAGCACAACCACAGCATCACTTAGCGCCACAACAGCATCACTCAGCGCCACCACAGCATTACTCAGCAACACCACAACATCACTCCGCGCCACCACAGCATCACTCAGCACCACCACAGCATCGCTCCGCACCACCACAGCATTGCTCAGCACCACCACAGCATCACTTAGCGCCACCACAGCATCACTCAGCGCCACCACAGCATCACTCAGCGCCACCACAGCATCACTCAGCGCCACCACACCACCACTCAGGGCCACCACAGCATCACTCACCGCCACCACAGCATCACTCACTGCCACCACAGCATCACTCACCGCCACCACAGCATCACTCACCGCCACCACAGCATCACTCACTGCGACCACAGCATCACTCAGCGCCACCACAGCATCACTCAGCGCCACCACAGCATCACTCAGCACCACCACAGCATCACTCAGCGCAAAGACAATATCACTCAGCACCACCACAGCATCACTCAGCACAACAGCAGTATCACTCAGCATCGCCTTTGCACTAGTACACCACCACATCATCACTCAGCAAGACCTGAGTATCATTCAGCATCACCTCAGCATCGTCTCCGCACCAGTCACCACCACCACCACCACCACTACCACCTCAGCATCACTCAGCACCACCTCAGCCTGCTCTCGGAATCTGGCATCTGTTAATTCTCCCCTAGCGTCTGGCCGCTGCTAGTGTTATAATACAGGTACTAGTTCCCAACCTTCACCCTCCGATTGTTTATGCCCCCTCAAAAAAAGCTTTAACAAACAACCATTGGAATAGGCAGAAACAAGTTGCCAGCATTGCAAGAACAAAAGAAAACTGAGGAAATGTTTTATTGTAAATACTTTTTTAATATGGTCGTTCAGTTTTACATAATGCCTTCTTGGTCATATATAAAGTAACAAAAATGCTTCTGACACTTTTTTATTATAACTTTTCAGCATGCTGCACAGCAGCCACACTTCTCTACAGCACAGCTTGAAGACATTGGCAAAGTCAATAGCTCTGGCTAAACACTTATAACGCCCCAAAGGCGAGACTTATTGGCTATGCCAATGCTTGTGTATTCTTTCTGGAGAGCTAGATATATAGCCCTCTTATCAGGGAGATAATGATGTCTCCAACTGCGTTCGGCCTGTCTTAAAATAAGTTTCTTGTTTTTTAAATCATCAGAAAACCAGCGTTGAGCGTCATGAGGTCTTAAAATAGTGATTTTCATGAGAGGAGCAATGCGATCACTGACCCGCTCGAGCCAAGTTTTAATGCTCTCTGCTTGGGTTTGAAATGCCTCCTGTGCAGATGGAGCTGTGTGTGTTCCCTTCCCTTTTCCTACACCGGCTGTGTCCCTACGGATGTTCCTGTTTGTGATGCTTGCTGAGTTGTCCTGTGTTCATCCAGCATCTTGTACCTGGTTTCTCCGTGATGTGGGTGCATGGCAAACTAATGTTCATCAGGTTGTCATCCCTAGTTGTCTTTGTTGTCAGGGCTGGGGATGTGGGCAAACGCAGATGAGACACAGTCAGGATTCCCCTTGGCACTTGTTGGTTACACAAGTCATGTAATTTACAGTTTGTGGTAGCTTTCAGTGATTGTGACACGTTGTGTGTGTGACTGCTGCCACTCCTCAGGGTCAGAGCTGCAATGTTGGAAGTTGTCTACGTGTGTTCTTTGTGGGTGACCTTGGCTTCTTCATTGGTGTGTGACTGTGGCCGGGATCCCATTGATTGGGGTGGATTTCACGTCATACCCATGTACGGCGTACTGTGCAGTGTGTCAGACATTCACGAGTCTTGTTGACTGGCCAGGTGTGATGGGTTTCTGCACCTTAGTTCCCACAACCACCCCTGGGATTGTCATGGGTGCATGTGCAATGTCACCTGTCCATGTGAGCTTCACTGCTGCACATTGGTGGAGATCAAGGTGTGTGGTGTTGAGTGTGTGCAAATGTGAGTTGTTGCACAGCTAGACCCCTACCTCCATATTGGCCTTGGCTGACAGGCCGTGCTGATTGATTTGTGCTTGTGTAGGTGTGATGGTAGTTTGTTGCTCAGGAGACATGGCTGTGGTTCACAGTGTGAACGACATCTACCTTTGTCATCACAGTGGGATTATCATGCAGGCTAGTGTCACCACAATGTGGGGTCCCTGGGGGTAGTGCTGTTGTGGGTCTGTGTCTTGCTGTGTTAGTTGCTGTTCCTACAAGCTTGTGTGACATGTGTAATTTGGGCTCCCTCTCATCTAACAATGCCTGATTGCCCACATAGGGGAATCCGATCCATGAGTTACTTTTGTATGTATGGTGTTGAGTGTGTGCAAATGTGAGTTGTTGCACGGCTAGACCCCTACCTCCATATTGGCCTTGGCTGACAGGCCGTGCTGATTGATTTGTGCTTGTGTAGGTGTGATGGTAGTTTGTTGCTCAGGAGACATGGCTGTGGTTCACAGTGTGAACGACATCTACCTTTGTCATCACAGTGGGATTATCATGCAGGCTAGTGTCACCACAATGTGGGGTCCCTGGGGGTAGTGCTGTGGTGGGTCTGTGTCTTGCTGTGTTAGTTGCTGTTCCTACAAGCTTGTGTAACATGTGTAATTTGGGCTCCCTCTCATCTAACAATGCCTGATTGCCCACATAGGGGAATCCGATCCATGAGTTACTTTTGTATGGCACTGTATACACATCTGTGTAATTGGAATTCAGGCCTCCTCATGTGTTGTGTGGTTGCCTGGGGACACTGGCACACCCCCCATCACCTGTTGTGTTTGATATGCAGTGTGAGGCTGCCTGTTTGTGTTTGTGCATCTGCACCACTGCATTGGCATATCTTTGGTGTGCCATTGCCTGTATGTTGTTTGGAGGATTTCCCATGCTGTCCCTGGGACTCCTAGGTCATCAGTCAGCAGAATAATCATGGTTCGTATGTCCCATTGCTGCCATGGTATGGTATTTGTTCACCTCACATCTACAGTCTCCCCAGGATATCTACATTTGTGTGTCCATTAGTGCAGATATGTGGGTCTGCATTATGATGGTCACTTCTGGCATTGTGTTATTGATGAATGTTGACAGTGTCAGCCCCCTTGGGTGATGTTTGTCTGCACATGGCCAAAGGTATGTTTTATTTGCACTGCACTGTTTGCCTCACCCAATCTATGTTGCTATGGGACACAACCACTACTTTGCCACTGATGTGTTTGTTGTTCTGTGACCAGGAATCATCCATGCTGTTTGGCAGTTGCAGCTTTTTCCATGACAACACTTACCTTTTGGTCACTGTGATGATGGGGGTTTGGACCCCATTGCCACAATGTTCAAAATGTGCTTCAGCTATGGACCCCACACTTACCTTTTGGTCACTGTGATGATGGGGGTTTGGACCCCATTGCCACAATGTTAAAAATGTGCTTCAGCTATGGACCCCACACTTACCTTTTGGTCACTGTGATGATGGGGGTTTGGACCCCATTGCCACAATGTTCAAAATGTGCTTCAGCTATGGACCCCACACTTACCTTTTGGTCACTGTGATGATGGGGGTTTAGACCCCATTGCCACAATGTTCAAAATGTGCTTCAGCTATGGACCCCACACTTACCTTTTGGTCACTGTGATGATGGGGGTTTAGACCCCATTGCCACAATGTTCAAAATGTGCTTCAGCTATGGACCCCACACTTACCTTTTGGTCACTGTGATGATGGGGGTTTAGACCCCATTGCCACAATGTTCAAAATGTGCTTCAGCTATGGACCCCACAGTTACCTTTTGGTCACTGTGATGATGGGGGTTTAGACCCCATTGCCACAGTGGTCATGGTCTGCTTGCATTGTGAAGGCCACACACATTTTTGTGTGACACATGTGATAGGGGGTCACATTGTATGTTCAATGTCATGTTCAGTGTTGTAGGCATTTGACACAGACTACACACTCTTCTCATGATGTTGGGGGGATGTCTTTTGCTGACATTCCTTATGTTGGAGTATGCTGGTTGTGTCATGCATTACACGTCCTGTGAGTGGGGATGGTAGTTGTGACAGGCATCCAGCCCACCCTGAGTAGGGGTGGTGGTAGTGGTAGGCATCCAGCACCCATGAGTAGGGGTGATGGTAGTGGTAGGCATCCAGCCCCCCTTGAGTAGGGGTGGTGGTAGTGGTAGGCATCCAGCACCCATGAGTAGGGGTGGTGGTAGTGGTAGGCATCCAGCCCCCCCTGAGTAGGGGTGGTGGTAGTGGTAGACATCCAGCCCCCCCTGAGTAGGGGTGGTGGTGGTGGTAGGTATCCAGGACCCCATGAGTAGGGGTGGTGGTAGTGGTAGGCATCAATTCCCCTATGTGTGGGGATGGTAGTAGTGACAGGCATCCAGCACCCCATGAGTAGGGGTGGTGGTGGTGGTAGGCATCCAGCCCCCCCTGAGTAGGGGTGGTGGTAGTGGTAGGCATCCAGCCCCCCATGAGTAGGGGTGGTGGTAGTGGTAGGCATCCAGCACCCCCTGAGTAGGGGTGGTGGTAGTGGTAGGCATCCAGCCCCCCCTGAGTAGGGGTGGTGGTGGTGGTAGGTATCCAGGACCCCATGAGTAGGGGTGGTGGTTGTGGTAGGCATCAATTCCCCTATGAGTGGGGATGGTAGTAGTGACAGGCATCCAGCCCCCCATGAGTAGGGGTGGTGGTAGTGGTAGGCATCCAGCCCCCCCTGAGTAGGGGTGGTGGTAGTGGTAGGCATCCAGCCCCCCTGAGTAGGGGTGGTGGTGGTGGTAGGTATCCAGGACCCCACGAGTAGGGGTGGTGGTAGTGGTAGGCATCAATTCCCCTATGTGTGGGGATGGTAGTAGTGACAGGCATCCAGCACCCCATGAGTAGGGGTGGTGGTGGTGGTAGGCATCCAGCCCCCCATGAGTAGGGGTGGTGGTAGTGGTAGGCATCCAGCACCCCCTGAGTAGGGGTGGTGGTAGTGGTAGGCATCCAGCCCCCCCTGAGTAGGGGTGGTGGTGGTGGTAGGTATCCAGGACCCCATGAGTAGGGGTGGTGGTTGTGGTAGGCATCAATTCCCCTATGAGTGGGGATGGTAGTAGTGACAGGCCTCCAGCCCCCCATGAGTAGGGGTGGTGGTAGTGGTAGGCATCCAGCCCCCCCTGAGTAGGGGTGGTGGTAGTGGTAGGCATCCAGCACCCATGAGTAGGGGTGGTGGTAGTGGTAGGCATCCAGCCCCCCCTGAGGAGGGGTGGTGGTAGTCGTAGGCATCAATTCCCCTATGTTTGGGGATGGTAGTAGTGACAGGCATCCAGCACCCCATGAGTAGGGGTGGTGGTAGTGGTAGGCATCCAGCCCCCCCTGAGTAGGGGTGGTGTTAGTGGTAGGCATCCAGGCCCCTATGGGTTTGTATGGCATTAGTGATAGCCATCCCGCCCCTATGGTTCTGCTGTTGCTAGTGTACGTCATTTCTGCATCCCTATGTGTGTGTGACATATGTCGAGTACGTGTCGTTTGTTTGTGTAGTGGGTGTTTGACTTACCGTCTGCGCCATACGCGTCCGTACCGGTAATAGATGTAGAGTATTGGTAGGACCTGCGCGATGGGATTCATGGTTGGTTCGTCTCGTTTGGGTTTCTCGTGGCTTCGACTCGTACTCGTAGCTGTCTTGTTCGTCTCGTAGCCGTGGATCGTCTTGTGGCGCGAATCGGAGCTTATGTGCGGCTCTCCCGGATGCTCTGACGTGCCGGACGTAGCGACCAGTTCGGCGCGTACGGATTGCGCATCGTACTAGTCCGGCCGGAAGGTGCTGTGTATTTACTTCCGTGCGACTCGAATCGGCGTTTCAGGATCCAGCTCGGTCGGGGAACTGGAGATGGAATGGGTACGTACGGCTCGTTCGGAATTTTAGCAGTAATGCGCAGCGTACTTGCTCGCTTGGACGACTGTTCGAATCGTTCGGGAAAAACGCTTTCGGCTCGTATTTTTTCCGAACGAATCGTATTCGGTGCGCTTCTGGCCGGGATCGGAATCGACCCCTAAGAAGTGTAAAAATGAAAAAAATCCAAGGCAGCAGGCCTTTTCCTTTTGTGCAGGCTGGATATGCAACAACATCCCCATATTCATCATGACCGTCCCAACGCAGCTCCAATTTAGGAAAGAGTTGGAGACTCTCCTCTTTATGGAACACTACATCACAGTGCATTACCCGTCCACATCCTAGTTTCCTCTCCTATTACTCATTGTTTTTATACTTGTCACTGACCACGTATAGCGTCCCACTGCCTGTTGGCTTGGTTTGCACTATAGAAATACCATATACATGCATATATACTTTGCTGAATCCTGGTATGCTAACATTGGACTCTAAGCGAATGGAGCACAGTTCCTCATCTCAGGAAACAAAGTATGTTTTTTAGCAATGCATGGGGGGTCTTTCCTCTCCTACAATGAAATCAGGAGAATTGAGCCTCTCTGGGATCGAGTAAGTTTTGTCAGGAAATAAATACTTTATCGTAACATTCTACCTTGGGGGCTTTGCTGAAGACCGAAAATGGATTTCCCTGAGGTTTTGGGATATTGTTTCAACGAATGGGCTACAATGCCCTGAGCTGCATGCTGATCCAGTGCCTACACTGAATAATTTGTAAACCGTGTTAGTGACCCTAAGAGTTTTCTGAGTGCATGTAGATGTGCCTAAAATTTCACAGATGACAACAAATGTTAGATCGCCGATTTTCGTTTTGAAACATCTCTCCTGACTGCATACTTCTATTTTTTTTATTTTTTTTAGCCTAGGTGTGCTGTGCAGTCATGGCGTCAAACGACATTGACCCAGAGGTCTGCATCAGTGTCCTGGTGAAGGCTTTCTACCAGTATGCGGGGAAGAAGGCTTTCTACCAGTTTGCCGGGAAGAGGAGGATGAACAGGAAGGAGTTCCAGAAGATGGTGATCACGGAGCTTAACCACATCCTTACAGTGAGTGAAAGCCGCCCCTCTTTTCTTTTTAAAAAAAATATTTTTTATTTAGTGTGAGGCAAAGAAAGCACTTTTCTCATCCCACCCTCATTTTATCCCAAGCTCTCCTGCTCCCTCCTCCCCTGGCCCACATTTATCCAGATTCTGGACCCACGGTGGTGGATTAAACTCCAGCAATCTTCAATTATAGAATTTAACAGGTTTAAAGTGCCATGTGCTAAAGTGTGCTAAACAATATAACGATACTTCTGATTGCAAGCTTCCATAATATAGCAGCATAGATAATGGCAGTTTGGGCAAATCCCCACGGGTACTTATTACAAAGTGCAAGGTGCAATGATACTAAGGTGCCAGGTGCCTAAGATATAACAAAAGTCGGTCCTCACAATACAGTCCTATTTTGAATAAATAGTCACTAAATGATTAATAAATTGAGCAAAGACAAAAATATAAAGTGCTTCATTCAAAGTGCTTAGTGCAAGTATCAGGGAGAGTACCCAATATTCTGTCCAATCTGAAGCAGGCTTCCATATTTCCAATCCCTTCTTTTTAGCCCTACTTTCCTTGCGCCTATAGATAGCCTTTTCTAGGTTATATATAGCCAATAGCCGCGCCACCCATTGTTGAATTGAAGGGGGGGGGGGGTCGGGTCTAGCCAGGATGATGCTATACACAGCCTATACACCGCCATTGCTATTATTAAAATCGCACCTCCTTCTCTTTCCGTTAGGCTGGTTATTCCCAGCAAGATTGCTGGCACATCCAGCTCAACCTGCAGCTGTAATTTCTCCTTTAAAAACCTCTTTATATCCTTAATCAGGGGGGCTAGCTTATCACAGGTTGCAAACATGTGGATTATGTCCGCCTTGTGAAGAGAGCAGCGCGGACAATAGGCTCCCTTTCCATCGCTCCATTTTGCTATTCTGTTTGGAGTGTAATAAAGCCCGAAGCATGTCTTATAAAATTGGACTTGGAGTTGAGCCGGTATTAAAATTGTCTGGGTATTTAGAAATATCTTTTGGAACGTGGCCCCCGAAATCTCTAATCTTTCTTGCCATTTAACAGAACATATTTCCATGTCATCTTTGAATTGCTCGTTCAGAAGCTTATAGATAGTCCCAATTCTAGGGGTGGTGGGCAGGGTAATTCTGTCCACCAGTTCACTTCTCTCGAGCTGGTCCATCTTGCCCTCATTTTTTTGTAAAAAGTCCCTAATCTGCAGATATTTAAAAAAGTCCCTAGGTGTAAGGCCAAATTCAGCTGTTAGTTCCATATTTGATCTAATACCCTCCTGAGAATAAAAATAGCCTAGCTGTTTAATACCCAGTTCAAACCAGGTCTTAAAAGGTGAATCATTAAAAATACCTGGTAGATATCTATTCTGCCATAATGGAATGTAATAGTTAAGCCTTCCTATTCCATTTAGGCGCCGTATTGCCCCCCAGATTTTATAGGCCGTAAGTAGTGTCTTGAACCGGACTCTTTTGTAATACCCATAACTTCGCTGATGCCAAAGGCATCCCCACGCATCACAGCCAATCACCTGTTCCCATAGAGTGGGAGATTTAGTTTGTCTTGTGCTATTGTCAATGCTCAAAAGAGTAGTAAAACGTGTAAGTGAGGTTGCCCACCAATATACCTTCAGGTTAGGGAGGGCTAGGCCTCCACGCTCCCTAGGCAACAATAAAAATGTATACGCTCTTCTTGGCCGGGAATAAGACCAAATAAATTGTGCAAAAATGTTTTCAAATTTTTTAAGCCAAAAATTTGTAAAAACAAGTGCCATTGCTCTAAAAAAAATATAACAATTTTGGAAAATAAATAATTTTTATTATATTGGTTCTGCCAATGAGGGTTAAATGTAGGTGGTCCAATTTTTTTAACGCTTTCTTGGTTTCCTCCGCGCAGTTCCCCAAATTTTCATTGACCACCTGATCCAGATCTGAATTGATTTTAACCCCTAAATAGTTGACTTTTTTAACCACCCACTTATGGTTAAAAGTAATAAATTAATTAACTACTATTTGGGTTTTCTCCCGGTTTAGGGCATAGCCTGAAAGTAAGCCATATTCTTGTGCCTCCTCTTCTATTGCCCCCATGGCCTGTTCTGGGTGAGGAGTTACAATGGCTATGTCATCCTCATAGGCCAAAACTTTACTCTCATGATTATTTCTCACTATTGGAGGAATGTTGTGGGCTACAGCAAGTTGTTTCAGAAAGGGGTCTATATACAAGGCAAATAAAAGAGGTGAGCAGGGGCACCCCTGCCGCGTCCCCCTCGTGATTTTCAGTGGTTGGGTCATTTCGCTATTTATAAGTACCCTAGCTTCCGGGTCTATACAAGGCTTGAACTGCTCTTATAAACCTATTCCAAATCCCTTTCTTTTGCATTGTCATCCATAAAAAAGGCCAGGAGACCCTATCAAAGGCCTTTTCGGCATCTAAAAAATGGTCGCCATAGGGTCTCCTGACACTTGGTTTACATCGAATAGGGTAATGACTCTTCGAATATGCTCAATAGTTCCCTTACCAGGTATAAAATCATGCTGTCCCTCAAATACTATTTTACCGATAACCTGCGAGAGTCGGGTGGCCATTACTTTGGAGTAAATCTTAACATCCCCATTAATTAAAGTTATAGGGCGATAAGAGCCCAGCTCCTGTACAGGCTTATCTTTTTTGGTGGAAGACTATGATTTTGGCCAGCGCCCAGGTTCTTGGTGGGGCAACCCCTTCTGCTGTCTGAAGAAACACGGATGTCAAGGTTTCTTTGAGTTCCTCCTTAAAGATTTTATAAAATTCTGTGGGGAGTAGGTCAGGCCCTGCCGCTTTCCCCCTGGGAAGATTTGACATTGCCTCCTCAATTTCTTTCCAGACAATTGGAGACTCTAACGCCTCCCTCTCATCTTGCGTCAGAACCTCCATCTCACAGGTGTCTAAGTATCTGCCTATTCGGACTGCCACATCCCCTCCCACTCTACCCACATCCTCCATATAAAGTGATTGGTAAAATCTAAAGAAGGCTGCCCGTATATCCTTAGACTCCGTTACCCGCCCCATTACAGGGTCGTTTATTGACAAAATCTTGCTGCGTGTCACCTCTGATCTTGTTCTGACAGCCAGTAGATGACCCACTTTCTCCCCACATTCATAGACTTCCTCCCTATGAGCTGATGCCTTATCTAGAGCTTTCCTTAATAGTTCCCCTTGGATTTCTGCCTTAGCTAGGGCCACCTCCTCTTGTGCTTCTTCTATCCCCCAATTTTGTCTTAGGGCCTCAACTACTTTTTCCTCTGCCTGGACTACTTTTTGCAGTCTGAAGCTCCTAAGATTTGTTTCTTCTTTCCTTTTCCTGCTTGAATACTGTATTGTCTCAACCCTCACTCCTGCCTTTAAGGTGTCCCATACCACTCCCAGTGGTGCTGACCCCAAATTTCTCTGTAGAAAGTCAGGTATCCATTCCTTCATGTGTCCTACATACTCTTCGTCTAGTAGGAGGGCCCTCTCAAAGGTCCATGCCAGAGCTTTCTCGGTGAGTCCTCCCTGCTCCGCTGTAATACCAGTGGGCTGTGGTCGGATAGTACTCTAGGGTGCCGATTAATACTACTTCTTCCCACCAGTGTAGAGGAGGTGAAGAAATAATCCAACCGAACATGCGTCTGGTGCGGGGCGGAGTAATAGGTAAACCCATGTTCCTCGGGCCTCTGTAGAGACCATACATCCACCAAGCCATGTACCTGGCATAAATTACAGAGCACTTGAAAAACCCTTGGCTTCCTACCCTTATATCTTTGATCTTGTCCCCATTTGGAATCGAGATTGATGTTAAAATCTCCACACACGATTAATGGCAATGGCCAGTGTGCCAGTTCGTTAGTTAGCCATTCCAATAGGGACGAATCGTCCACATTACTGCCATAAACCGAGCATAGGGTGAAGTTCGGCAGCTCTGGGGCCCTCCCATTTGTGATGACCCATCGGCCTAGCCCATCTAAATGTGTTTTCACAAATTGGATTGATCTCTTCTTAGATAGGATTGCGACCCCCCTTGTGTGGGTTCCCTGCATCGTGGCCCCAACCACAGTGTAGCCAAGATATTTCAATAAATCTTTCTGTGACCCATCAAGGTGGGTCTCTTGCAGGCAGACTATGCCTGCTTGCAACAGTTACAGACCTTGCGCCACTACTTGTCTCTTTTTTGCATCATTTAGCCCGCAGATGTTCAATGTTGCTATACCTAATCTCCCCATTTTCTTAGTTGTATTTGGTTGCCCTGTTTTTCATATTCCTTATATACAAAGAATAAAATCCTAACTGCCATCTGTTTCAATGCTCTTACCCACCCTGTGACCTCTTTTTGTGCACCTGTGCCACCCTTTGTGTGAGCCGCCCCCCCATCCACCCACCCACCCCCTCCCCCCGCCCTCCCCTAACAAAAAGGCAATCAGGCATTGCCTGATCGATGTACGGCTGACCAACTGCCCCCCATCTCCCTCAATCCGTGAAATCCCCATTTTTTCTTAGACTGCACAGTATCTATTATTCCCAGTCTTGTCCATAATGTTTGTTACTGTACCATTTCCCCCCCCCCTCCCTGGAATCTTTCCCCCTCATCATTTTTTCTTCTTAATTTCTTCTAAATATTCCTGCGCTTGTACTTCAGAGGTGAAGCTGCGTGTTATGCCTCCGAAAATTATCTTTAATCTGGCCGGGTTTTGCAGGAAGACCTCTGCTCCAAGTTTCTGGAAAGGAGAGAAGAGTTGCCTTAGACGCCAACGTCTTTCAACTGTTGCATGTGTGAAGTCTGGGCGTACAAAGAACGAGACTCCATTGCTGATCTTTGGAGCGTTGGGGCGGGCTTTATCAAATATCATTTGTCGCAACAGAAAGTTACCAATGAAAACCAGCATTGCTCTGGGTTTCTCGTCAGTGTTCTGCGTTTGTTTTCTCCTGAATAGCGGGAAGCGATGGGCCCTCCGTGTTTCCATATCCAAATCCCAGCTTGATTGTTCAGAGAATGCATCTTTTAGGAGTTTTACCATGTAGCTTCTGGGGTCATTCCCCTCTAGGCCTTCTGGTAACCCTAAAAAGCGCAGGTTGTTTCTCCTCTGACGGTTTTCATAATCTTCCAATTTGGTCATGACATCGACCATAGCCGCGCCTTGTTCTGTACCTTGCGTCTTAGTCGATTCCATGTCAGCTTCAAGTGCCTCAGTCCGCATCTCAACCGAGGTTATACGATCCGCAATTGCCCCACATGTTTTGTTAAACTTGCGGATTCCGGTTTGAACTTTTTTTGCGGCAATCCTGGCTCTGTGTCCCTCTTTTTTATTTTCTTCCTGCATTTGCTGAATTGATATAAAAATGGTCGATAGGGAAGGTTCTTCGATTCCAGCCAGCTCGTCTCTTTTCTCGGTTTTGGGCCAAACCTTTGTGTCGGAGTAATCCCATTTGAGTTGTTTTCTAGTGGGTTTTTTTTAGACTTCCTTTCCTATTTTTCTTTTTATCCCTTGATTTTTTTCTTTTGCGTTGATTGGGAGGAGGAGCTGGAGCTGTCTTCAGAGAGAGATTCCCCGCTTGATGACCTCTCCTCCAGTTCTGATACCTCAGACTCTTCAGTTAATGAATAGAATTTTTCCGCTCCATGGCTTTCTGGTGACAAGATGCCAACTTGTGCCGAGACATTCCTGTGCCAAGAGGCGTTTTCCGGGTCTTCTCCCTCACAGTTTCTTCCCCATGGCCAGCCTCCTTGACCCCATCTACCTTGGGTGTTGACTGGGTTTGCTCTTCTGTTCCTAGTTCTTTTTTTCCCCAGTTAACTCATACATTAGGTTGGCTGAGGGGAGGGTATTCCCTGTTTGATCCCCAACTATGCCTGTTGAGGAGCTCCTGGCTCCTTCTTCAACCCCTGTAGCCTCCTTTCCTTGCTGGGACTCCTCCGTTAATGTCCTGTCACCCCCTTCCTCCAGCACATTGCTTTTCTCCAAAGTAGTCATTGATAAATTAGCAAACATAGAGGCGACCGTTGGCTGGACCGGCCCCCCCTCTACTTGCACTCCCAGGCTGGCAGCAGTTTGTTTTTTTATACCGGCATCATGCTTCGTCTTACCGGACCCGCCGCGCTGCTTCAGTTCCAGAGGAGCTCCATTGCCATCCGGTTGGCCGCCTCCTGTGTGCACTCCGCTGTAGCCGGAAGCAGCAGAAACTCGCCCTCTCGCCGTTCACCCGCCTCTCGAGACCATCCGATGGGTCAGCGCTTTCCTCGCCTGCCACCGGGTACTCCGTCTAACTTGAAATAGATATTCCCCTAACGCGGCCGCGGTGAGCCATAGTATGAGCTTCAGTGCCTCCCGCCACCAACTGCGTGCTGTGCTGTTCGCTCACTGAGCATTCGATCCATCGAGAGAGATGGAGGAAACGGCGGCTGCAGTTAGTCTACTGCCATCTTTGCCCTGGCCATAGCCGCCCCTCTTTTCAATGCAACATGGTATATGTAGAGAAGTGCTTTACGTTGGATGAAAAGGTTGGGGAATCTCAACAGGGGCTGTGGTCCAAGAAGCACCATCAAGGAACATTTATAACAGACATGGGCAGTGTAACTAAGGGTATTGCCTAATACATGTATACTGTGTTTGATAAACGTCTAAATTAAACCTTCAATTGTCTTCCGAGTAAACAATAGAAAAAAATTTAATTAACAGCAAACATAATTTCTATTCAACATTTTACATATTACATACATACAACCAACAAACACTGAAAATAAGAGTATTTTGGAAGACCAAGGAGGTCATTTTCAGTCTTCCACTAAGTGTGTTTATTTAAAGAAGCTGGTGGTAGGGTGGTTGGGTTCTGGTAGAAATGTGCAAAAAAGAGTGCAATTACTAGTTTTGCACACAAATGGGTGAACTGAACAATTGCTCTTAAAGTGGTGTAGATTAGAGGTATTTCCTTTGCAACTCTCATTCCTCTCAGTGTCAACATAATTTTCTTTTCTGATGGACATTAGCTTCTGGAGATTACTTTGGAATCCCACCCAAGGCCCCTACCCAAATTGGAACTATTAAGGGTCACAGGCGCCAGGTAGGGCCACCTGGCTTCAGATAAGCATCTCACAACTTCTCTGCATGTGACGGAGCAGCCCTAGGTATTGCGCCACACAAACTAGTGATATCCAGTCCTTTTTCCCGGACACCTGGAGATGGAGCCGCAAATAGATTTTTCTTGGTCATTCTCCTTTAAAGTCTTTTGGTTCAAATCTATGTATATCATGTCACAGATCATGTTTGCTACTGACCCTCATACTGACTGACGGACTGCCCTGTGGTATTTGAGTAAGAAGCACAGCAGGGTGCTTCCTCTGCGCTCAAAGGCATCCAAGACTAACTGCTAGACGAAAAACCAAGCTTTACATGGCATCCATCAAAAGTTGGCCTAGGACTCCACTGAAAACCAAGACCCGACCCTGTTCTCAATCCGTAACCACTCCTTCAGTGACAGGACATAAAAATATAAATATGACAGCAGATCATATTTGAATCAACTTTTTTAGATCTCTGCTCTAGACGGCGCCCATACGCTGTCTCGAACCGAGACATGCTATATCTGCTTTGTGGTACAGAAAGGATTTGGTCCGGAAACTCTAGATACTGCAATTGAATGAGCCTATCCTGACTCAACATCAGTAGCCATAGAACCCCAATTCAAAGGAGAGTGGTAATTACCATTTATAAGTCGAGGGAAGAGCGTGACACCATTACAACACACAAAACCAATTGAAAATAATTCAAAATTGATTGAAGCTACATGCATATATACACATTAAAGTGGTTGCTCCATTGTGCAGAATAGAAGTGCTTGAAAAAAGTGCTCGTTCATAATTGAAAAATAAGTCAAAAGGAATACAACATAATTTAGGCAAATTGAAACAACGATTTATGTAGCGCCTTGGCCTGTCTGAGACCTTTACTTTTGAATCAATCAAATTCCATCCACAATATATTGGTACAGTGTATCTAGAGAGCTTCCGTTAGGACCAAATCCTTTCTGTACTGCACTGTACCAAGGTCCTACAGTCTACTGGGTTACCCCATTGTTATGTAAAGTATCTGCTTTGTGGGCTTCATCCCGCCTATAGACTTACCATTTGCTGGCTCCCACATTGCTCCATTTTATTCCTTATCCTCATTTGTCCATGGCATGCATGCATCATGCCTCTTGCTGTTTTTACCACTCCCCGAGCGCAGGGACCAAGTACACTCATTGTATGATGAATTTAGGGACATTTTTTTTCTTTGTTTATGAGCCCTCAGGAGCGCCGTTGTTTTCATTCTCACCGTTTTATCGTTTTTTTCTTATCCCGTCCCTCCCCGTGGCTACTTGCCTTGTGCTTCCCCACGATCACTTCCCCTTTATTTTTCAAGCAGACCTGTAGCTACCACCATCGTGGCCGACTTTGAGGCACATTTAACATCGGCTCAGCTAACCTCGATCACTGCTGCTAAAGAGTAAATGAACTGAAACACAGACCGGCCCCCACACACTCATGTGCCTCCACCCTACTTCCTTCTCTTCCCTTCCCACTATTCAGACTCCTGCCCTTCTTCTCCTCTCATTCCTCCCCCCCAAGCCCACATACCTTCTTCCCACCACAGTTATTACCCTTCTTCACCTCAACCAATACACAACACATCTATGTCTTTCAATGAATGCCCTTAGAACTTAATTTACTCCACAACAGCACCCACATACATTTCCTGTCAACAACACCTGACATTGCACCCTCCACACCATAATCCAATACCCCCCACATCAGCTCACCCCCACTTCCTCACTCCACCTCTCAAGAAGAACTTCCCTCAGAACCCGTCGCCCCTCTCAAGCAATTTAACATTCCATGCTCAGCTCTGCCCACCCTTGAAAATAAACTAGGTTACCTCAATTCCACAATCTTTCAGCTTGAAGCTACTATCTCCCACATAAGCTCTAAAATGTCTACTGTACTCAACTCTTTACTCCTCATGGCGAGCACACAATACCCTAAACTCCTAATCCCGAGGAGTATTCTTCTCCTCGCCCCAAAAGAGCTGCACACAATCTCTCCCTAGCAGAAATTGCTAATTTATTTGTTAGCTATAATACTTCTAACTCTCCCACCATATCCTCTCCAGACAGCACAAATCTATGCACTATACCTACCATCTACCTGTTCCGAACCAAATGAAGCCACTTACAACCCAGGCACCGACCTACAGAACATAACCCCTATGCCTTTCTCCGGAACTTAATGTGCAGCACTGTTCCCCTTTCAGCATCTATGCCATTTGCCACCCGCCAGGTAACCGCTCTACCTTCACTGAGGAATTCACTGACTTTGCAAATGACATATATTCACAAAGCGATAAATTGATCTTTCTAGAAGACTTTAATCTTCATTGGGGCATCTCACAAGATTCGGCCACCAACCAGCTTGTCACATTCCTCTCAGGAAATAATCTTTTACAACACAACCTTGAACAACACGCTCCAAAGACTCCACACTTGACCTTATCATTTCCAAAGATGACCTGCTAACAACTGATGATCCTGTGCCAGTAGACTGGTTTGACCACTTCCCTTTCTCACTGCACCTCTCTCATTTTGTAACCCTGGGCCAACCTAAAAGAGCAACTACCTGGTTTTGCAACACTAAAAACATCGACCTAGTCAGTCTCTGCAACACAGCCAGGAAGGCACTACCCAGACATCAACCCTAACTCCAATGTCAATGACTTGACCACCCATTGTCTCACCAATATTTCCGTCTTGATAGACAATGTAGCTCCACTTCAAAGGAAAAAGAAAAGGCCCACACCCTCTGCCCCATAGTTCAATAAGTCCCTCTATGAGGAAAGGAAAAACCAGACATACCTGGAGAAGAAATGGAGATAGCCCCCCTCCATTATTAATCTCTCAAATCTCTGTAAGCAAGATTGTGCTATCACAAACACATCTTTAGTGAAAAAGCGAATCACTTTAGAACCCGCCTCGATTCTGCCAAGAACAGACCAAAGAAACTCTTTGACCTAATCAAAACTACAAGCAATGCCGCCTCATCGTCAACCATCAAATTTGATGCTCCACCTAAGAAAGCTGCAAAAAGAAAATTGATGGACAGAATGCAGAACAATGTCATACATTCACCCCAGTACAGAGATCTGGGCCTAAATCCATCGTTTTTTTGCTCACCATGACATTCCAGTTTGGACCCAGCCATATGCAAATCAGTCTTGACCCTGCACCCAATGGGAACAGTCCAGCCCGAACTGCCAGGCCTTCCCTGGACTGGAAACAAGCATCCTAGGACCGGTTTCGGGCTTTCAGCCCTCATCAGCCAGGATAGCTTGACTCCAGTGGCATGGAGAGCACGGGACCCACGTCTGGGCATACCCGTCCCACTCGGGGTGACAAATGCAAAAAGAACAATTGATGGACAGAATGCAGAACAATGTCATACATTCACCCCAGTACAGAGATCTGGGCCTAAATCCATCGTTTTTTTGCTCACCATGCCATTCCAGTTTGGACCCAGCCATATGCAAATCAGTCTTGACCCTGCGCCCAATGGGAACAGTCCAGCCCGAACTGCCAGGCCAGGTCCTCCCTGGACTGGAAACAAGCATCCTAGGACCGGTTTCGGGCTTTCAGCCCTCATCAGCCAGGATAGCTTGAGACTCCAGTGGCATGGAGAGCACGGGACCCACGTCTGGGCATACCCGTCCCACTCGGGTGACAAATGCAAAAGAACAATTGATGGACAGAATGCAGAACAATGTCATACATTCACCCCAGTACAGAGATCTGGGCCTAAATCCATTGTTTTTTTACTCACCATGCCATTCAAGTTTGGACCCAGCCATATGCAAATCAGTCTTGACCCTGCGCCCAATGGGAACAGTCCAGCCCGAACTGCCAGGCCAGGTCCTCCCTGGACTGGAAACAAGCATCCTAGGACCGGTTTCGGGCTTTCAGCCCTCATCAGCCAGGATAGCTTGAGACTCCAGTGGCATGGAGAGCACGGGACCCACGTCTGGGCATACCCGTCCCACTCGGGGTGACAAATGCAAAAAGAACAATTGATGGACAGAATGCAGAACAATGTCATACATTCACCCCAGTACAGAGATCTGGGCCTAAATCCATTGTTTTTTTACTCACCATGCCATTCAAGTTTGGACCCAGCCATATGCAAATCAGTCTTGACCCTGCGCCCAATGGGAACAGTCCAGCCCGAACTGCCAGGCCAGGTCCTCCCTGGACTGGAAACAAGCATCCTAGGACCGGTTTCGGGCTTTCAGCCCTCATCAGCCAGGATAGCTTGACTCCAGTGGCATGGTGAGCAAAAGAATGATGGATTAAACCCAGATCCTTGTGACTGGGGGTGAATGTTTGCATTGTCCAGCATTCCGTCCATCAATTGTTTCTTTTGCATATGTCGCCCTAAGTGGAAGGGTATGCCCAGACGTGGGTCCCGTGCTCACTATACCACTGGATTCAAACTAGCCTAGCTGATGAAGGGTGATGCCCAGAAACCGGTCCCAGGATGCTTGTTTCCGGTCCAGGGAGGACCTGGCTTGGCAGTTCGGGCTGGACTGTTCCCACAAGGAACAGGGTCAAGACTGATTTGCATATGGCTGGGTCCCAAACTGGAGTGGTGTGGTGAGCAAAAGAATGATGGATTAAACCCAGATCCTTGTGACTGGGGGTGAATGTTTGCATTGTCCAGCATTCCGTCCATCAATTGTTTCTTTTGCATATGTCGCCCTAAGTGGTGAGTTTATGCCCAGACGTGGGTCCTGTGCTCACTACACCACTGGATTCAAGCTAGCCTGGCTGATGAAGGGTGATGCCCAGAAACCGGTCCCAGGATGCTTGTTTCCGGTCCAGGGAGGACCTGGCTTGGCAGTTCGGGCTAGACTGTTCCCACAAGGAACAGGGTCAAGACTGATTTGCATATGGCTGGGTCCAAAGTGGGGTGGTGTGGTGAGCAAAAGAATGATGGATTAAACCCAGATCCTTGTGACTGGGGGTGAATGTTTGCATTGTCCAGCATTCCGTCCATCAATTGTTTCTTTTCCACCTAAGAAAGCAGCAGAATTTGCACAATTCTTCTAACCAAATGTGAAATCGCTCCTTGACCACATCCAACCCAACTTGAGGACTGCAAATCCAAAGGCTCCTGGCACAGCTTTGACATCATCACTTAAAAATGCCCTCTTCAAGAGCATTCTGAAAATAAAACCTTAGAACCGTTCTATTGACCCTATCCCTAGCGACATTGCAAAAGACTTCTACACCTACACGCTTCCCTAATGGACTAATCTGGTTAACCTCTTTCTCAGCCAAGGCTCCTTTCCTGATGCCCCCAAAACAGGTCAGGTGACCCCACTTCTAAAGAAATCCTCCGCTGATGTGAATGACTTTAACAACTTCTGCCCTATCACCAACCTCCCCTTCCTTGCTAAAATCACTGAGAGATGTGTAGTGGAGGAACTCTCCCAACATACCAAGGACAATGACCTTCTTAATTAATTTCAGTCCGGCTTCAATCAAGGCTGCAGCACTGAAACTGCACTGCTAGAAATTATCGACGATGCCCTGCAAGTTTTTGACTCGGGCAACTCCTGATCCTTCTGGACCTTTCTGCAGCCTTTGACACTGTAAACCATAAGACACTTCTGAACACATTAAAACAAAGAATGGGATTTGAAGGCACAGTCCTTAAATGGTTTGAATCGTACCTCACAGGCAGATCTCAGATGATCAAAATTGAAAACTGTCTCACCACATCAAAGGCTGTGAATCAAGGCGTCCGTCAAGACGCAATCCTCGCACCCACCCTATTCAGTTTTTACATGGAACCACTGGGAGACCTACTGAAAAAGACCGGGATCCATTATCCCCTCTATACTGACGACACCCAACTCTACCTCAAGGTGTCCTCCACACACAACATTTCATTGCTCCCCACCACCCTCAACTCCATCCAAGAATGGATGATGTCTCATCACCTATATCTGAATCCCTCTAAAACCCAATTCCTTCTTATCTCAACCTCAAACTCTCCACCTCCTGTGCAATCATGGATGGATAATCTGAACATTCTTAACAGCAAACCTACCATTGTTGAAAGTGCCAAATCCCTATGTGTCATCCTGGACAAAAGACTTTACCTCCAATCCCAAATCACCACCATGGCCAAGAAAGCACGCTTCCAACTGCGCTTTCTCTCGGGGATCCGGCGTTTCCTTCCTGAGCAAGACCTGAAAACTCTGGTTCAATCTTTGGCACTCTCCAGACTGGACTACTGTAACTCTCTCGTTGCAGGCCTCCCACCAACCCACCTATCCCTTCTATAATCCATCTTCCATTCAGCGGCGCGTTACGTCTACGTGGCCAAAAGAAACGACCATATTACACCCATACTGATTTCTCTTCGCTGGCTTCCCATTGAAGCTAGGTCAATATATGAGACAGCGTGCATCACCCGTAAAGCCACACACACTTCCACCCTTGCTACCTGGCTAACAAACTCAAAATATCAGGCGGCTCCAAACCTTCACCCAATCCTGAAAATCTACTGCTCGAACCTCCAACTTTTAAAAAGGAAAATCTCATGGCACAGTCCTTCTCAGGTAATGCGACTAGAATTTGGAACTCGCTACCTCCAAACCTTTACACCACCACCTCTTTCTGGTTTTTCAAAACGGGCCTTATTTTGCCAATTTGGGCACCTGCAGCTAACATCTCAGCAACTTTTTCATTCCTACACCTGCAAAAGCTCATGCAGAGGCAGACGGTCCCGGTAGTCATCTCTCACCTACTCATTTGCTCCAATCACTATAATACCTTCCTGAGTCCTTCAGATGCTTGGGCCATATGGGGGATCAGGTCGTTTTTGCAAATTTGTTAGGCGTGAACAGCAGATCAGTGGTTTCTTTAAATAAAGAGATCGGGTAACTCCCTGTCATTCCTCAAAACATCCACTTGTGTCCTACCTCACCTTGCCACCCCACACCAGCATCTTGCTGAAAGAGGTTCTTCCTCTTCTTGTGCAGTATTCAACGGGAATACTTCCTATTTGTCTGAGGGAAATTATGGTATCCCGGATACCTACTTGAGCTGATGAAAGGTAGAGTGATAGACTCAACTCTTGATTTGTGATTTCTAAACAAATTTCCGAAACACAAGATGGTCAGAATAATCACCCCTGAGCAAGTCCTTTCTTCTTTGCAGGAACAAGATTTGATGGCTTCCCGAGACCTTTACAATGCTGGATTTCTTAGTTATAGGTAGTGCCAGTTTTAGGAAGGCCTGATTGAGAGAAAAATTGTCTCTGATGTAAGTGATGTGTTCACAAAATGTGACAAGAATTCATTGCATTTATCCGTCAAGAGAAGGACATCAAAAGCTGGAGAAGAGGCCGCTCGGATAAACTGAAATGATGATCAGATAAAGACAAATTATTACAATACCCTCTTGAGAAAACAGAAGTTGTAATTAGATAGTGATTTTCTTCATAGGGTGTAATCTTAACAAGCATTTGCAATGCAATAGGTCTCGCATTTACGCAAGTTTGAACTATTGGCATTGTAAATGACAATGCCTTTTATTTATGTTTTAAAAACCAAAACATAAATAAAAGGCGTTGTCATTTACAATGCCAATAGGTCAAACTCGCGATAAATGCGAGACCTATTGCATTGCAAATGCTTGTTCTGGAAGGTACTGTGTATTGTCATGACTCTTCTCCTAATGCTGATTGTCTTGTACAGATGGGTGCTAACATTTTGTGTCTTTCAGCATGTGGTGGCTAATACTAATTTTCAGATTATTTTTGAGGACCGGTGGTTACTGTACTAGAAGAGTCTGATTTGAAATATATATATATATATATATATATATATATATATATATATATATATATTTTAAAAAAGTATATATAAAAGTGGACATTTTCTGAAACATTTGGTGCAATTATATAAATTTTAGGGAGATCTATAGCAAAAGCAGCACTGAATCAATTTTTATTCAGGGGCAGTCTTTGCTATTCTTTGAATGCAGCCTCTCGGCGCTTCCATAATTTCATAGGCATCTCCGGAAATGCGCACACACGCTCATGCAAACAAACTCGAAAGATCATGCAGAAAAATATTACTTTTTATTCGAGAAACATTTTTATAAGGGTCGTTAAGGAAAGGCCTATTTTCCCACTCCACAAATGCACAGAAACAAAAATCCTAAGTACAAAAAAACTCAGTAAACGTTCAATAGAATATCCAGCATAGATTTGCCTTCTAAGGTAGGGAAAATGGGGTCATTCGAACATCGAAATTACAGGTCCTTTTATAGGACTTTGGACCAGTGCTTAATTTGAGCCTGTGGTTTCCGGCACTTAATCATCATCACCACACTTTTCATGAGCACCTTTTAAGAACACATTCATTTACAGGGAGATTACATGATTTGCCCAGAATCCCAGCCTATAATTGAACCTGGTTCCCCAGCTCCAAAGTAGGCAGCTCTGGCCATTACACCACATCCTCTCCCCACTTTCATGCTTAGTAGGTGGTTCTGTTTTAAGGCGGCGCTAACAAGAGAAATGGGCTGGTGCAAGCTGCCTCCTGACTAGAGCCCCGGCACTTATATTTTTACAAATTAACCACTGCTTTAGGCAAAGCATTTCCTACATTAACTACATAAAGAACATGGTTCCCAGGATATGCATATGCACCAATGGGGAACAAGCAAGAAAGAACATTTTACTGCACAATATATTCGAAGATTCTCTCATGATATTATTACAGAAGATTCCGTTTTTCTAGCCTGGGAAAGTGCGACTGGGAAAGCTTGTATTAGAGGTCATATTCCCAATGGAAGAAAGCATAAAACCGGTTTATATGAGCGTAAGCTTGACTTTTACTGTATTAAACTGTACAATTCAGAAAACAGATTCCATAGTACCTACACTTCTTTTTCCCCAGTTAAAGCAGCCATCGGTGACAACGAGTTAACGGGATTTAAATGCACATTTGAGAAGTTGACTTAACTCCTGACTGACTATGTGTGCTGGCTGCATTTAGTACACCTACACACCCACCCTTGCGCTGCCAGGGAGGACTTCACTCAGCTGCCTCCTCTCCCTCCCTCCTCTCGGTGTCAAAGTGCGCAGCGGCAGCAACCCCTCCCCCGGCCCGGCCCCACATCCTCACGTGTTCTTTCGGAGTCGGTGCACTTTGCTGGTGAAGATGCTGCTGTCTGCCGGTTCGAAAGCACTCTCCCACCCGGGCAGGGGGGCCTCAGCCGGGCATGGCTCGCTGCCTCGGGGGTTGCCAAGTTTCACCTGTTATGGGGTATGTATTGACCCCGGAGGGGAACACTTAAATCTTTTGTCCTTTTGTGGTGTGAATGGCTGGCACTTTCAGCTTGAAACAAGCGGCAGTAAAATGTAAAAAAAAACAAAAAACACGCCCGCGAGTGGTGCGCGCGCGCCACAGCGAGCCATCTGGTTTCCATTATCGCGCCCGTGTCTGGGCACGATAATTGAAACCGCGCGGCCTATTGGTGTCTATTGCGCGCACCAAGCGCGTAATAGACACCAATAGGCCATGGGCGGAGCAATGCGCCCGCCTTTGGCCAATTACGTGCAGTCTTCTAGACAAAGACGCACGAAAGCGGCCTATGGGGTAGCACATAAGGAATCGCACACGCACGAGCGCGTGCGATTCCTAGGTCAGTGCTGAATCCCCCTTTTCACCTACTAAATGTCTCGCGCTGCGCGAGCACTGCTGCGCAGTGCACCGCTAGGCGCGAGACCTAAAAAGGGATTATCTGTGGTGTGTGGGTTCCAGCAACATGTATCTTATGCGTACGTTTTAATGCCAATTCAAACTAAGTTAGAAGTATGTTATGTTATGTTACCTGAGTTTATATAGCGCACAGCTGCCCCAGCAAAGAGGCGTCCCAGCGCTGCCAGCGTCAGAAGGAACAGGGCTAAGAACACAACAAGTAGGCGTAAGGAATATACAGAAGACAAACAGGACTAAGCAGAAGGAAAAAGAAAAGTTTTAATTGCTTTCCTGAAGTCCACAATGCGATCCAAGCTACGAATCTGAGGAGGCAGGGAATTCCTTAACTTGGCAGCTAAATAACGGAAAGATCGACCTCCGACCCGAAGGCGCTTCACACGGGGGACGATTACCAAATGCTGTCCCAAGGAGCGCAGCTGGCGAGTGGGGACATACAGGGCTAGCAAGTTAGCCAGAAGACTGGGCGAGGCAAGTTTCAGAATCTTAAAAGATAAGCAAAGAGCCTTGAATTGGATCCGCTTAGCCACCGGAAGCCAATGTAACCTCCGGATGGCCCCAGTAGAAGGACTGTTACGTGGGAGCCCTAGCAGGGCCCTGGCGGCAGCGTTTTGAACACGCTGCAATCGCAATATCTCAGCCTGATTAGCTCCCAACAGGAGCGAATTAGCATAATCCAGTCTGGATAGAATGGCTGATTGAACAATCAGTTGGCGCGTAGATGAATCAAAAAACTTCAGCAGGGGCCTCAGTCCCCGCAGGAGGCCAAAACAGGTACCCACAACTCTTTTGGTATGTTCTTGAAAGCTAAGGGTAGCATCCATCCATACCCCCAAGTTTTTTACCACCAATTTAGGGGTGGGGGTACAACCAAGTACGTTAGGCCACCATTGTTCACTCCAGAGGCTCCTGTCCCTCCCCACCAACAGTAGCTCTGTTTTCATCGCATTCAACTGGAGACAGTTTAAAGTCATCCAGTCTGCCACAGCAGCCAGGCCGCTCCGAAACCTTGAAGCATCCTGAGTGGAACCATCGGACAGGGCCACCACCAGCTGTGTATCATCTGCATACGAGACCATGGTGAGGCCCATGTTCCTAGCCACCTTAGCAAGAGGCTGAACATAAAGATTAAACAATATGGGGCTCAATGCAGAGCCCTGTGGTACCCCTGCCCGATGGAATGAGCCTGAGAAAGAAACGGGGGGCCGAAACTCGAAAAGATCTCTCTGTCAGGAATGATCTAAACCATTCTAGTGCTAGGCCCACCACCCCAGCCTCCTCCAAACGCTGTAACAGAATTTTATGTGAAACCGTGTCAAATGCGGCACTCAGATCAAGTAGAATCAGTGCCGCTGTATGACCGGAATCAAGAATGGTCCGCAGATGTCCTGTCACAGCCAGAAGAGCCGTCTCTGTACTGTGACCAGGGCGGAAACCATTTTGAGAAGGATCCAAGATGTTATTGGTAGTGAGATATTTCATTAAAATATTGTTGACATGGGCCTCAGCAATCTTAGCTACCCAAGGAAGGAGCGATATAGGCCGAAAGTTTTCCAGCTTTGCTGGGTCAAGTGAGGGTTTTTTAAGAATAGGGGATACCCTCGCCTGTTTCCACGGCACAGGGACCACAGCCGTAGTAAAGAAGTATTAACAACATGGCACAGAGGTGCCAGGAAGAGAAACAGTGAATCCCTGAACTGGGCAGGTTTTAAAGGATCGGCCGGAGAGCCAGACTTAATTTTCCTGCTCAGTAAAGAAAACTCTTCCAGCGTTATACTGGGAATAGCTGCCAAAGAATGTAAAGGAGGGGCTCATGACGAACGGCTGGAGGAGAAGACCTTGCGCAAAGGACCGATAGATGGTATTCACTTTATCCACAAAAAACGTTGCCAAGTCTTCACACTGTTGCTCAGAGGTAATCATAGAAACAGAAGAGTTACTCCTTACTCTGAGGTCCTTAAGAATTTTAAAAATACATTTGGCCGGATTAGAGCTAAGCTTTATTTCATTGGCATAGAAAGCTGCTCGAACCGTACAAATGGTTCTATGATAGTTTTTTATAGCGGACAAATAGCATAACTTTGCCACAGAGTCATAGTCTTTTCTCCATGCGCGTTCTAATTTCTTGCATGCTTTCCGAATTGCAGCCAAAGTGTCATTGTACCATGGGCTAGGGTTCAAAGTGCGGCCTTTCAACCATTTCGCTGGAATGAGAGAATCCAGCACTTGGACAATCCAGTTACAAAAGGCTCTATAGCCCACATCTGCATCATTGTGTGGAGCCGGGATATTAGCAGCAAGGAGCGCATGAAAATCCTCCAATCTCAATTTACGCCAAGGGCGCCTAAAAATAGGGGGAAGAACAGTCTTATTAAGGGGCTCAGGGGCAGGGAAAGACATGGATATCAAAAAGTGGTCAGACCAGCCTACAGGTTTAGGAGTCTCCACCATAGCCAGAGGAATGTTGGAAAAAAGGGGTCCAACAGATGGCCGGCTGAATGGGTAGAGCCGGGGACCAATTGACTTAGTTGGCAGGCTGCCAAGTCCGCAAGCAGCCCACTGACTGCGGTATCTTGCACAAGATCAAAATGCAAGTTAAGTATATTGGTATTCTGCTTTTGGAATGGAGCTCACCTGAATGAAGTGGTTTTCAGGAGAATACATCTGAAGATACAATCTTCCTGGAACTTATAAGAATAGAAGAATGCACACTTTTTGTCCTTTAGGGTACAGACACAGGGGTCGATTCCGATCCCGGTCGGAGGCGCACCTAATACCATTCGGTCGGGAAAAAATCCAGGCGAATGCCTGTTTCCCGACCGATCCGCACATACGTCCGAACGAGCAAGTACGATGCGCACAACTGCCCAAATCCCGACCCAGTCGTACTCACCCAATACAGGTCCTGTTCTCCGACCGAGGCGGATCCGGAATCGTAGAATCGAGCCGCACGGAAGCAAAAATGCAGCCCCGTCCGGCCGGACAAGTACGATGCGCTTCCCGTACGCGCCAAACCCGTCGCTACGCACGGCACGTCAAAGCATCCGGTCGAGGCGCACATAAGCTCCGATTCGCGCCACAACACGATCCACGGCTACGAGACGAACACGCCAGCGACGAGGACGAGGCGAAGCAAAGAGAAAGACGAACGAGACGAACCAACCATGAATCCCTTCGTGCCGATCCTACCAATATTCTACCTCTATTACCGGAACAGGCACGGACGCGTACGGCTCAGAAGGTAAGTCAGACACCAACAACAAAAACAAACTACACGTACCCGACACATCACACACAGAGGGATGCAGAAATACCTACACCAGCAACAGCAGCACCATAGGGGCGGGATGGCCCTCACCAATGCCACACATACACATAGGGGCCTGTATGCCTACCACTACTACCACCTCTACCCATGGGGGGCTGGATGCCTGTCACTACTACCACCCTTACCCAGGGGGTGCCAGATGCCTACCACTACTACCACCCTTACCCAGGGGGTGCCAGATGCCTACCACTACTACCACCCTTACCCAGGGGGTGCCAGAAGCATAACACTACTACCACCCTTACCCAGGGGGTGCCAGAAGCCTACCACTACTACCACCTCTACCCATGGGGGGCTGGATGCCTGTCACTACTACCACCCTTACCCAGGGGGTGCCAGATGCCTACCACTACTACCACCCTTACCCAGGGGGTGCCAGATGCCTACCACTACTACCACCCTTACCCAGGAGGTGCCAGATGCCTACCACTCCTACCACCGCTACCCATGGGGGGCTGGATGCCTGTCACTACTACCACCCTTACCCAGGGGGTGCCAGATGCCTACCACTACTACCACCCTTACCCAGGGGGTGCCAGATGCCTACCACTACTACCACCCTTACCCAGGGGGTGCCATAAGCCTAACACTACTACCACCCTTACCCAGGGGGTGCCAGAAGCCTACCACTACTACCACCTCTACCCATGGGGGGCTGGATGCCTGTCACTACTACCACCCTTACCCAGGGGTGCCAGATGCCTACCACTACTACCACCCTTACCCAGGGGGTGCCAGATGCCTACCACTACTACCACCTCTACCCATGGGGGCTGGATGCCTGTCACTACTACCACCCTTACCCAGGGGTGCCAGATGCCTACCACTACTACCACCCTTACCCAGGGGTGCCAGATGCCTACCACTACTACCACCTCTACCCATGGGGGGCTGGATGCCTGTCACTACTACCACCCTTACCCAGGGGTGCCAGATGCCTACCACTACTACCACCCTTACCCAGGGGGTGCCAGATGCCTACCACTACTACCACCTCTACCCATGGGGGCTGGATGCCTGTCACTACTACCACCCTTACCCAGGGGTGCCAGATGCCTACCACTACTACCACCCTTACCCAGGGGTGCCAGATGCCTACCACTACTACCACCCTTACCCAGGGGTGCCAGATGCCTACCACTACTACCACCCTTACCCAGGGGGTACCAGATGCCTACCACTACTACCACCCTTACCCAGGGGTGCCAGAAGCCTAACACTACTACCACCCTTACCCAGGGGTGCCAGAAGCCTACCACTACTACCACCTCTACCCATGGGGGCTGGATGCCTACCACTACTACCACCTCTATCCATGGGGGCTGGATGCCTGTCACTACTACCACCCTTACCCAGGGGTGCCAGAAGCCTACCACTACTACCACCTCTACCCATGGGGGCTGGATGCCTGTCACTACTACCACCCTTACCCAGGGGGTGCCAGATGCCTACCACTACTACCACCCTTACCCGGGGGTGCCAGATGCCTACCACTACTACCACCTCTACCCATGGGGGCTGGATGCCTGTCACTACTACCACCCTTACCCAGGGGGTGCCAGATGCCTACCACTACTACCACCCTTACCCAGGGGGTGCCAGATGCCTACCACTACTACCACCTCTACCCATGGGGGCTGGATGCCTGTCACTACTACCACCCTTACCCAGGGGTGCCAGATGCCTACCACTACTACCACCCTTACCCAGGGGGTGCCAGATGCCTACCACTACTACCACCTCTACCCATGGGGGGCTGGATGCCTGTCACTACTACCACCCTTACCCAGGGGGTGCCAGATGCCTACCACTACTACCACCCTTACCCAGGGGTGCCAGATGCCTACCACTACTACCACCCTTACCCAGGGGTGCCAGATGCCTACCACTACTACCACCCTTACCCAGGGGGTACCAGATGCCTACCACTACTACCACCCTTACCCAGGGGGTGCCAGAAGCCTAACACTACTACCACCCTTACCCAGGGGGTGCCAGAAGCCTACCACTACTACCACCTCTACCCATGGGGGGCTGGATGCCTACCACTACTACCACCTCTATCCATGGGGGGCTGGATGCCTGTCACTACTACCACCCTTACCCAGGGGGTGCCAGATGCCTACCACTACTACCACCCTTACCCAGGGGTGCCAGATGCCTACCACTACTACCACCCTTACCCAGGGGTGCCAGAAGCTTACCACTACTACCACCCTTACCCAGGGGTGCCAGATGCCTACCACTACTACCACCTCTACCCATGGGGGCTGGATGCCTGTCACTACTACCACCTCTACCCATGGGGGCTGGATGCATACCACCAATACCACCCCCACTCATAGGATGGACAATGCATGACACAACCAGCACACCACAACCTAGGGAATGCAAGAAAAAGACATCCCCCAACACCATGACAAGCGTGTGTAGACTGTGTCAAATGCCTACAACACTGAACATGAGAATAATCGTGTAGTGGTATTTTTTAGGTCTTTTGGCGCCTCTCAGGAGAAATCCACATGAGAATTAATCTAAAGTTCTCTATTAAAGTGGCGGTGCTGCAGGGTAAGGAGAACCACAAACCTCCCTAATTTGAAGCCTAAGCCCATAAATGTACTAACACTCCCCAGCACACGTCATAGATCTGTGATAAAAACGATGAGTAATGCATAAACAGTAAGCATAATTTCCACAAAGATTACAGATACTCTCTGTTTCTTCTTTTTGTTCTCTTTTATTTTTTATTAATTCAGTAGGTCTTCGCAAAATGACACAGCCGACACGTGTTTCGTCGCGTACATGGGAATTAGTCCCGCGACTTTTTCAAGGCTAAGTCTTCTCAGTACGAACTCTATTTCTATGGTGATAATTCCAACCCACAGAGGGTGTCTGTATTCTGCAGCGTCCCAAGTAAAATTCCTATTGATCCAGTAATTTCATAAAGCTCTGGTGTAAACACGTAATTGTGTAGTCCTCATTCACGGACGCCGTCAGTAATGTGTTGCAGAGTGCGCAACACTGAACATGACTTTGAACATACAATGTGACCCCCTATCACATGTGCCACACATATATGTGTGTGGCCCCCACAATGCAAGCAGGCCATGACCATTGTGGCAATGGGGTCCAAAACCCCATCATCACAGTGACCAAAATGTAGTGTGGGGGCCCATAGCTGAAGCACATTCAGAACATTGTGGCAATGGGGTCTAAACCCCCATCATCACAGTGACCAAAAGGTAGTGTGGGGGCCCATGGCTGAAGCACATTCAGAACATTGTGGCAATGGGGTCTAAACCCCCATCATCACAGTGACCAAAATGTAGTGTGGGGGCCCATAGCTGAAGCACATTCAGAACATTGTGGCAATGGGGTCTAAACCCCCATCATCACAGTGACCAAAAGGTAAGTGTGGGGTCCATAGCTGAAGCACATCTTGAACATTGTGGCAATGGGGTCCAAACCCCCATCATCACAGTGAGCAAAATGTAAGTGTGGGGGCCCATAGCTGAAGCACATTCAGAACATTGTGGCAATGGGGTCTAAACCCCCATCATCACAGTGACCAAAAGGTAAGTGTGGGGTCCATAGCTGAAGCACATTTTGAACATTGTGGCAATGGGGTCCAAACCCCCATCATCACAGTGACCAAAAGGTAAGTGTGGGGTCCATAGCTGAAGCACATCTTGAACATTGTGGCAATGGGGTCCAAACCCCCATCATCACAGTGAGCAAAATGTAAGTGTGGGGGCCCATAGCTGAAGCACATTCAGAACATTGTGGCAATGGGGTCTAAACCCCCATCATCACAGTGACCAAAATGCAAGTGTTGACAAAGAAAAAGCTGCAACTGCCAAACTGCATGGATGATTCCTGGTCACAGAACATAAAACACATCAGTGGCAAAGTAGTGCATGTGTCCCATTGCAACATAGATTGGGGGAGGCAAATACTGCAGTGCAAATAAGACATACCTTTGGCCATGTGCAGACAAACTACACCCATGGGGGCTGACACTGTCAACATTCATCAATGACAGAAGTGACCATCAGAATGCAGACCCACATATTTGCACCAATGGGCACACAAATGCAGATACCCTGTGGAGACTGTAGATGTGAGGTGAACAGATACCATACCATGGCAGCAATGGGACACACAAACCATGATCATTGTGCTGACTGATGACCTAGGAGTTCCAGGGACAGCAGGGGAAACCCACCAAACTACATACAGCCAATGGCACACCTAAGATATGCCAATGCAGTGGTGCAGATGCACAAACACAAACAGGCAGACCCATACTGCACATCAAACACAACAGGTGAGGGGGGGTGCCAGTGTCCCCAGGCAACCACACAACACATGAGGAGGCCTGAATACCAATTATACAGATGTGCATACAGTGCCACACAAAGGTAACTCATGGATCCAAATCCCCTATGTGGGCAATCAGGCATTGTCAGATGAGAGGGAGCACAAATCACACATGTCACACAAGCATGTAGGAACAGCAACTGACACAGCAAGACACAGACACACCACAGCACTACCCCCAGGGCCCCCACAATGTGGTGATCCTGGGCTGCATTACAATCCCACTGTGATGACAAAGCTAAATGTCGTTCACACTGTGAACCACAGTCATGTGTCCTGAGCAACAAACTACCATCACACCTACACAAGCACAAATCAATCAGCACGGCCAGTAAGCCAAGGCCAACATGGAGGCAGGGGTCTAGCCGGGCAACAACTCTCATCTGCACACACTCAACACCACACACCTCGACCTCCAACAATGTGCAGCAGTGAAGCACACATGCACTGGTGACATTGCACATGCACCCATGACAATCCCAGGGTGGTGGGTGGGAACCAAGGTGCAGAAACACATCACACATGGCCACTCAACAAGACTCCTGAATGTCTGACACACTGCACACTACGCTGTACATGGACATGACGGCAATACCACACCAACCAATGGGATCCCAGCCACAGTCACACACCAATGAAGAAGCCAAGGACACCCACAAAGAACACACATAGACAACTACCAACATTGCAGCCCGGACCCTGAGGAGTGCCAGCAGTCACACACACAACGTGTCACAATCACTGAAAGATGACACAAACTGGAAATCACATGACAGGTGTAAACAACAAGTGCCAAGGGGAATCCTGACTGTGACCCATCTGCGTCTGCACACAAACTCAGCCCTGACAGCAAACACACCTATGGGTGACACCCTGATGACCAGTAATGTGCCATGCACCCACATCACAGAGAATCCAGGGAGAAGACTTGGGGGAACATAGGTCAACTCAGCAAGCATCACAAACAGGTACAACACTAGGGATCCCAGCATGCACAACAAAACGGAAGTGAACACACAGACATGCTCATACAACACACACCTTGGGCGCAGGCAATGTCACAGGAGTACACACTGCCATGAGGGGACTCCACTCCTGTGTGAGGAAAGCTGTGCCATATGTTGCCTCAGTAGGGCTCCATCATGTCAGCTGAGCACTTGGTCACACAGTCAACAATTAGCACCAAATGAAGGCTCCCGTCACATCAGCCTGGTCATGGGAGTGCCAACGAAATCATCAGCACAGATCCAACACACTTGTATAGCAGTTCAGTTCAGTTCAGTTAAGCTTTATTCGACATATCATCATAAAAGCATTTTACAAAAAATATTCCATCAATTACAATAGAAAGCATTATCGGAAGGTACGATAAATACATGTCGATTATCAATAAAACTGAACATTAATTTAAAAAGACTCATTATTATAAAAAGATAAAATTCACATAGAGTTCACTATCGGGGGTCACAGCAAGGGTAGCTTCTTCATGTAAACCATTGGACATGGGAGAGACCAGATACACTAGGTTGATAAAAATATTTGCAGGACTTAATCAATATTTACAGTTGAACATAAAAATGTCCTTATTACATTAACTTTGACCTTATTGCCCATGTCCACCCAAGATATTTTGCAATTGCAATTAAAATAGTGGGTGAGGTACTAGTGCATAGAATTCTTTCGGCTTCCGCACTCCTACTTGTGCCTAACAACTTACATAAGGGTCTCAGCCAAACTCGACGAGGAGTTGCATAAGCTGGACAGGCAAATAGCATGTGTGCAACTGATTCTTTGTGGGCCGGGCAAGTGGGACACTTATTATCACTTGATTTTGACCACCTAGACGTAAAAGATCTTAAGGGTAGCGAACCCACCCTCAACTGAAAATACAGTTTCCTATCTAGTGGTTTTGTTATAATGTCCCAGTATAGTTCAAGGTAAGAGGTATGCTTAAATTCTAGGAAGGTTCCTGTCAGTGTAGACGGTTCGCTATATCTCATAGTGTTATGAGTAATCACCTCCCAATATTTTTCCTTTAAGTACTTTTTTGAAGGAAATCTCGCCGTTGTCGAATCATCCCAGAGCATTTTCAAGCCAATGTCAACTAGGGTATCTCTAATTCCCCTTAGCCATCTAATTTTATGGAAACTATCCGAATTGATTATGTCCAAGAAACCTGCGGCATATGGCTTTAATTCTGGCGTTGTCCACAACCTGCGCCAATATAGCACTGGGCGTAGTTTTACAATATCTGTTATAAACTTTCTTCCTAGATCATAATGTAACGGACACGATGGCGTACTTAGGGGAGATTGGTAATACCACATAAAAACCTATTTTCAACCACACTAAGTTTGGATACATTCTCAAACCCCCATAGTTCTGCACCATAGAGGGCTGAGCTTACCACTTTCATATCATAAACTTGGAGCACAGGTCTAATCGGTTTAGTAAATGCCTTTTTGTGCTCTAGTTGTATTACTCCCGACATTTGCCGGTGCTTCAGTGTTGCCAGGTCAATTTGCTGATTCCACTTTAAATCACTCTGTATGTTTATCCCCAGATATGTAAATGCTCTAACTTGTTCCAATGGTCGGTTGTTCATTGTGATGCCACCTTTAAAAACTCTATGTGGGTTAAAAGCCATAAATTTCGTTTTTGACACATTGACTTCGAGACCACGATCAGAACAAAACTTTTCAAAAATTGACAGCGCTCGCTGAAGCCCACTCGGGGTCTTCGAAATAATCAATGTGTCGTCTGCGAACATTAAAATTGGTATTTTAACACCAGCTAAAATCGGGGCATCAGTATGCACGGTTGACAGACAGTCGACTATTCCATTGATGTACAGAGAGAATAGGGTGGGTGCCATGGCACAGCCCTGGCGCACCCCTCGTTCTACCGGAAACGAGCCAGTAACCATGCCCTGAGATCCCCAGCGAATTTTAGAATAATTGTCCTCGTGCAGCCTCATTATAAATGTAAGTAGTTCTTTGGGCAACCCCAGTTCCAGCAACGTCACCCACCAAGCTGGAACGGGGAACAAGATCAAATGCGGACTTTAGGTCTACAAAGGCAGCATATATGCTGCCTTTCCCCAGGGCGACCGTTTTCCATAATATTAGAGTAAACCGAAACACCTGATCAATGGTGCTGGTGTATGCCCGAAACCCAGCCTGCAGAGGGGACAATATACTATGTTCATCTATCCATTCATTAATCTTGTTGAGGATCATCCTACCCACTATTTTTTGTAATGAGTCTATCAAACTGATAGGACGGTAATTCCCCGGTAATGATTTGTCACCTTTTTTATACACGGGGATTATTTCGGCTCCTTTCCAGGAGTCCGGTACAGGAGCACCTTGTGCAACTGCATTAGCCACTAAAACAATGTATCTTCCCCATCTTGTTTTGTCATGTAAGAACACATCGGCGGGAACACCATCAGGACCAGGCGCTCTTCCACTTGCTACTGCTTCAAGGGCTAACACAACTTCATTAGTGTTAAAAACCTCTTCTGCATAGAATACATAACTTGGGTCACCCATATTATTCAAAATTGTACTTCTTGCATATTGTGGTTTAAAATATTTGACCCAATCTTCCTTCATAACATAATTCTGCGGTTGTTCAGGTTGGCCCCCACGACCCCATTTTATAATATTCCAGAACAGTTTGCTATTATTCTGGGTGCTAGCCTCTTTAAGGTCCTGCCATCGTTGCTCATCCCAGGAACGTTTAGCTTTAAACATGGAACTCTTATATGCCTGCCTAGCTGCACGTACCAGGACAGGATTTCCATCTTTAATCGTGTTCCCAAGGAGCGCTCTTGCCTGCCTACATTCCTTGTTATACCAGCGGCAAGACTTCTGGCCTAATGTTTTCTTTGATTTGCATTGCTTGACAAAATAGGTTCTCATATGCTTAAAAAAGTTTTCATGAGACTGGGTGACAAGTTCAAGTGGGCCGCTGGTGGACAAAATAGTTTCTAATTCTGCAAGAATATTATCGACATCTTTGGAAATACTATCCACCGTCTCAGTACTTTCGACTATTTGTTCCCATATAAGGCGTCTCAAGTCGTTGGTGGGAACAACGTCCTGGGAATACAATTCAACAACTCCCCGATAATGGCTCCCGCTTCCACCATCTAAAGGTTGCACAGAGGGGATTATGATCGCTTTCGGGGCGGTCTCTAACCATCATGTCAATGATTGTGTGCCAGTATTTTAGATTCATAAGGATATAGTCTATCCTGCTCTTACTGTAACCATTGTTAAATGTGTTCGCCCCCAGACTGTCATGGGGAGTCCTACCATTTAATGCCCTAAGCCCCTTCTCAAAGCAGATGGAATTTATCTGAATAACTACTTCCGTCCACTTTTTTACTGGATCAAGTTCCAGTTTTGGGATTTCCCATTGAGCGTCTTCTTCGTCAAAAAGTTGCCATTCTGCAGTGGCAAGTGGCTCGAAAGTTGAATTAAAATCACCCGCAATTATAATACCATTGGCTTCCATGGAGTACAATTCGAGGAGTTCGTCCAAAGCCACTAAAACTTGGGATTTACCTCCTCTGGTTCCCCTCACGTAGATGTTATAGATGTCGATGCTCTTGTGCGGGTCCAGTTTTAACCTTAATACCTGTATATCATTACTCCTAGAGGGGAGCTCTTTTATACTAATATCTACTCCTTGGCGGACCCAAATGGTCAGGCCTCCTGAGGGCCGGCCTTTTACTCCTTTTATTGCCGGGATATGATAATTTAAAAAACCTACACAATGTTGTGGTGCCAGGAGCCATGTCTCCTGGAAGAGACAGATGTCAAAACAGTTGATAAAAGCATGCCATTCCGGGGATGAGAATTTAGAACTCAACCCCGCAATGTTTCATGATATCAATGTGCCTCTTCCAGTAGTGGGATAACTGCTCTGTGGGGCATATTGCTCCACTATGGGAGTTGTGCCATATGTTGCCTCAGTAGGGCTCCATCATGTCAGCTGAGCACTTGGTCACACAGTCAACAATTAGCACCAAATGAAGGCTCCCGTCACATCAGCCTGGTCATGGGAGTGCCAACGAAATCATCAGCACAGATCCAACACACTTGTATAGCAATGTTGCACTGACAACACAGATGAGTCCTTCCCCATTGATGCCCAAACCTGCATGTCCAGTGGAGATGGCCACACGGTCAGGGAAGTAGACGAATTGAACAATGGCAGGCACAACAGATGTGCAGGGGTGGAAGCCACAGATGTGAAATTGCTAATGTAAGTAGGAAATCCCATTGCCAAATATTAAACACATGACACCCTCAGATGCTGCTAAGGATGACATGGATACACCACAGGATAGGACACATTCCCCTGGACCACATGTGTTCCTGCACAGTAACACTTCATTATCATGAGACCAAATATCACCAACACTGCAGCAAGGGCATGGTTAGCATCATCAACAACATGTACATCAGAAGCAAAAGCACTAGAGAACAGAAAGGTGCTTTATTCAGCATATGTGGGTCTAACAGTTGATGTCCAGCAAAAAATTAACAAAGGCCAATGGCCAGTCCAACATGAAAGTCAAAACAGGGTGACAGTGGCAGATGTCACCCTACGCATGCCTGCACTGATGAAAGCCAGGGACAATCCCCTCGGAGGGGCATACGGGGGGCAGGCCAGGCACCGCAGGGACAGGATCATGGCTCACCAGAAGGAGGCAGGGAAGGGGTGGTGGGTGCTGGAGAGCCACTGACAACTCCAGTGGAGGTGTCTGATATGGTGTGTGCCAGCACAACTGGGGGGCAAGACTCTGATGGTGTGGGTGCCGGCAAGACTGCAGGGGACCGTGCAGATGGAGTGGACAGGTTCCCCACTGCAGTGCCCAAGTCAGACAGGGTGGTAGTGGACTCCACTGCAGTGCCTACCTCCAGGGGAGGAGAATGGGGATCAGGTAAGGTGGGCAGGACAGAGGGGGAGGACACCGTCTCCACACCAGTGGCACAGACAAGCGCAGCGGGGGGGGTGGGGCCGGAAGAGCAAGTGGCAGGGGAGAAGGCCTGATCCTTTTGGGGATGGTGTATCTGTGGGTGGGGGAACCTGGGGCAGGGTGTGGTGGGGGCACCTGTGGAGTGGGGGCCTGAGGGATGGAGGAAGGAGACTTGGTGCCTGAGCTGCAGGGACGGCGGCGGGGTCTTGCTCTTCCGGGTCCGGGGGACTTGCGGATGGGGGTGTCAGTCGGTCTGCGCCTGGGGAGGGTGTCCGGTGGCAAGGGGCACTCCGCTCCGTGTGGGTGGGCTTCCTCTTCCCCCTGAATGCTGTATCAGCTGGATCGGAGGAAGAGGCCGAGGTCACTGAGGAAGAGCCGCTGGGTCTTTGGGGTTGCAGGTGAGGCAACGGAGGGGGCTTTGGAGGGAGAGGCAACTGTGGACTGCGCAGTGCTCGTGGATGCGTGTGTGTGTGACTGGGCCCCATCCCCTGTGAGTGTGGTTTCAGTCCCCTGACTGTGCGTGCGTGTGCGTCTTGTCTGTGGCGTGTGTGTGTGTGTGCTGCTCGTGTCTGTGCTGGTGTGTGCCTGTGCCGGTGTGTGTGTGCTTGGGACAGGTAAGGTGCTGGGGAGTGTGGATGGGGCAGAGACAGGAGGGGTGAGGGACTGTTGGAGGAGGGACACTGCTGCCGTCAGGGAGGAGTCCATGGACCTATTGCCCCTCTGTAGGGCAGACATGCCCGATGAGATGCCCTCCATGAACGACACCAGCTGAGTCAACAGAGTGGTGTGTGCATGGAGGACACTCAGCATCGCTGTCTGCCCTACATGGAGCTGGCGAAGGAGGTACACAGACTCCTCACTCAGGGCAGCAGGGGACACAGGGGCAGGGGGTGCGGTGCGTGGCCCGAAGGAGACACGCTCCCGAACATGGGAGCCTCCACGGACCTCGGGAATGGGAGCCGATGGGAGGGCGGTGGTGGTGGTGGTGGCGGGGACAGCAACACTAGCTGGGGTGTGGTGGCTGCTGACACCCGCCTCCATAAGGGAGTCATCCTCTGAGCTGCTGTGGTCCTCAGCTGAGGTGGATGGTGCTGAGGACTCCTCGGTGTGGCTCCCCTCGCCCTCCGTGCCACTGGGTCCCTCCGACCACTCCTCGGCTGTTGACCCAGTCTGGCTCTGCGGCTCCTCCTGGTCCGTGGAGCTGTCCCCTCCTGTGGCCGTGGATGTATCTGCAAACAATAGGGAAACAGACAGACATCAGTCACCTGAACCGAACGCACACACCACAGTAAGTACAGCACAATACAGAGCAAGGCCTGGCATCCTTAATTGAACATTGCTAAAATTGCCCAAACAGAATAGGAGAAGCCAATTGTCAGTCTGATCGTCAACCATGGCACTCACATCCCACCTGGCCTTGCACCCATCTGTCTGGCGTCCGTTGGCTGGCAATAACCCAGTGTGGACACATGCACCACCTACACAGTAGTTGGACGGTGCAGAGAACACGGTGAAGCATGTGAACATGCACACATCACAACTCTTGCCACTGAGTCAGTACAGGTGCCCGGATGAAAGTGATTCCCAGAGTCAGATATATGAAATGCATGTGATGCATACCAGCGACAGACACCACGAAGCACCCATGTGCTGATAGCCATTGCCACTATGGTGTGCATGTAGCACATGTCACTCCCCTGCAGGATCACTCATAGGAAGTCACATGCCATGGCACAGGCATGCCTGCTAAGTCATACATCACTGTCTCCAGTCACATGGGCAGGGCAGCCACACAACAACAGTCTGCACTGTGTCACAATAGTAGGTCATGGGGAATGCAAGTCCTGGAGCTGAACAAGTGCACATGTACATCCCCCACACACCACATCATCTGAACCCTTATCTGTCCAGGTCATACTGATTGGACATATGGGTGACCTGTAACACAAGCCTCTGAACCTGAGCACCTCACAATCTGCTGTGAATGGGAAACAGCTGCATGGTCCTCACATTCGCATACCCCAGTCTGCACGGTCAGGTGTTCAAACACCTATGTGTCACACAAGTATCGTCTCCTATGGTCACATCTCCGGTGGCATGCTGAGCCCCAACCGATAAACACCCCAGCAGTCCTGACATCGAAGCCACAGCACACTGACACAGAGGCTGACACCTGAGGGGACATATCACTGAGCACAACGTGTCAGCTGATAAACGGGAGTGGGAGTACAGAGTGCATTGCATGGCCTGGAGTAGGCATGACTGTCCTGCCCCACATGAATGAGGGATGAACCCAGGACAGTAGGCAGCTGGCTAAGTATGTGTGACACACGTAATATACACACTCCTGGGGCCCAAACATAGTTCCCACCCGCAGCTTGGGTGTGTGCCAGTTACCCCAGGCACATGTGGTGGATCAGCTCAGCAATTGGACCACATATCAACGTAACATGCAGATTACATGTCAGAACACAGGCATTGTGTAAGCAATGGACCCACCCATGATGCCCACCACAGTTAGGGAACAGATGCTGTCCCCCACCTTGAGTCAAGCAAACTGCAAGGACACAGTACCCAAGTGACACAATTCCCTGACTGCAAGGGCCACACCTGGGTATCAGATGAGGAGTGGGCAGTGCACAATCGAGGGACATGGGTCCTGGACCACATGACTGATGTGCTGTGGAAGTTTAACCAGGCCAGAGGAGGGCACATAGCATGGCAGACAGAGTACACAATGCAGTCATGGACTCACCCCCTCCGTGCTGCTCCCTGGCCTTCAGCTGCCCATCCAGATCAGGGAAGACCACCGCCAGGATCCTGAGCATGTGGGGGTCAGGGTCGGTGTCCGCCCCTCCTGCGAGGAGGCGACAGCTTCAGCTGGACCCGTGCGATCCTCCGGGTCCAGCCCCGAAGGTCCTGCCACCTCTTCTGGCAGTTGCGGATCCGGCGCTTGTAGTCCCCCACGGATCTCACTGCCCGGACGATGGTCAGCCATATCTTCTGCTTCTGGTGGGCATCAACCTGTGAGGATGACAAAGTGAGAATGCTATTACTACACATGCAACATATCCGTGCATTACACAGTTGTGTATACATGTCTCAATCACAGGGGCACATGATGTACACAGGCAGTGCAACGATGGCCATGGACAGTATGCCAGCAGTAACTACATGGTATCATTGCCTGGGAAGTAAAACCTTGTTTAAATGCACTGTCACTGCACTATACCTGTCCAGTGCATGTAACTACACACTATGGGGGTGACAACTACTCAGTGAGCCTGCTAGCCAGTGGCGTGCAGACTGTTAGCCTTGCTAGTCAGACAACATGCACATTTAGGAAGGCAGTGGACAGAACACTCACCTGCTCCCCTGCTTTCCCATACAGCTTGCTGTACTGTGGAAGGAGGCTGTCCAGCAGGGCCTGGTTCTCCTCAGTGCTGAAGGCTGGGGCTCTCTCCACAGTACGTGCCATTGCAGGGTCCAGAGGGTGCAGATACAGCAGCAGTGGTGGTGGCAGATGTCGTCCTGGAGCATGTAGTGCAGGCAAGTGAGCTCTCAGGGGAACAGCCAGCATTATATGTGTGCTGCAGAGGCAGTTACTGTCCCATGTGTCCAAAGTGATAGGTCCAAGTCGTTAGCATCTTCTGAATCTGGCCAATCCATGGAATTGCACCACTTACACACGCCCACAGCATCCTTCAAAAGTTCAACTTCATGACACCCATGAATTTGCAACATTGTTGTGGGTGACCAACTGAATTTCCAGCATCAGACTCGTTCAAAATTTGAAAACGCGTCCGTTGCCAGGCCAGGCCATAGCCAATGGGTGCGCACCGATCGGTCCATTGCTGTTCAACGCGTACCTAGGATACAACGCGTACCCGCACATTGAATGCAATGGGCCGGCCGGGGACACCGATCGGTCCAGTGCTGTTCAACGCGTACCCGGGATGCAACGCGTACCCGCACACATTGAATGCAATGGGCCGGCCGGGCACACCGATCGGTCCATTGCTGTTCAACGCGTACCCAGGATACAACGCGTACCCGCACACATTGAATGCAATGGGCCGGCCGGGCACACCGATCGGTCCATTGCTGTTCAACGCGTACCCAGGATACAACGCGTACCGCACACATTGAATGCAATGGGCCGGCCGGGCACACCGATCGGTCCATTGCTGTTCAACGCGTACCTAGGATACAACGCGTACCCGCACATTGAATGCAATGGCCAATGTGTGCGCACCGATCGGTCCATTGCTGTCCAACGCGTATTGCGAATACAACGCGTACCAGCACACATTGAATGCAATGGCCAATGTGTGCGCACCGATCGGTCCATTGCTGTCCAACGCGTATTGCGAATACAACGCGTACCAGCACACATTGAATGCAATGGCCAATGTGTGCGCACCGATCGGTCCATTGCTGTCCAACGCATCCCTGTACATGTCACTGGCATATGTCACCATGCCTGTCACAGGTGAACATATGCCAGCCACATATACTTCCCAGGGAGTGAGGGGCACACCTACAACACCACAGCCTGTCCAAACTGTATCCTAAGGCATGTAAGGCTGCATTACCTATTCCGTGTATGGGGGTGAACATGTTGTTCTGTGGGTGTCACTTGGGGCAGCCACCCCCAGGCTGTGCACGTGTTCATGGGGACAGTATCCTTGGTGTTTCGTGTACATGACCACTGTGATGTGCAACTGTTCATATCTGAGCATGTGGCATGGTCACATTTCACGGTGGTGTATGTGTATGTCATGTCACATGCCCCCTGAGTCCCATGTGGGACGGTATGTTTAACCCAGGGTGACCCATTGGCACAATAGTGATGGTCCTCCACAGTCTGTGTGCATGTTGTGTTTACAATGTCTCGGATTTCATGTGCACAATGGGAGACAGTCTCCACATCCACGTTGTTTGTGCATGGACTTTGATGTTGTGCGTGTGTGTATCACAGACGTCCATTTCTGTCCTGCCGAGGCAACATGGACCACTACCTGTGGGGGTCATGGTTGTTTTGCTGTGGTGTATACATGATACGCCATGTCATGCCAGTGTCCATGTGGCAATACAGGGTCCCTGGGAATCTACCTGTCGTTGGGCTGTGATGCCTGGGGCACATCTGTCCTCACATGTCACTGTGGGGTGTGTTTGTACCGTGGCAGCAGGAGATGGGAAATGTGACACGTCCTCATGATACCCAATGGCACAACCTGGGACTTATTGATGCCACTTGTTGAACTGTGATGTTGGATGTTGGCCAAGTATGTGCCATACATGTCCTTACGGAACTGCACACATCATGTACTTGTGCCTCATAATGATGTATCGTGTGATATTGAGTGTGTACAATGCCACATATGTGGGGTGAGTGACAATCTTTCTTTGTTCACCTATGCACTGCAGGGCACCAGCTGTCCATAGACCATTCCCTGACCTGGCAACGATGGTGGAACGTGACAGCATCCGAAGGTACCGCTTCACCAGGCAGCTGATTGATGATTTGGCAGTGCGCTTGGCACCACACCTGCAACCTGGCCGGCCGTACCCTACAGCGCTGACCCCCAAGGTGAAGGTGATGGCAGCCCTACACTTCTTTGCCACCGGTACCTTTCAACACACTCTGGCGACTGCTGGTGGGATGTCACAGACCATGTTCAGCCGTGTGCTCCGCGATGTATTGGAGGCTATGTTGATATACCTGAACCAGTACATCTATTTCCCTAGACTCCAGCAACTCACTGACGTGAAGAGTGACTTCTATGCCCTGGGGAGGATGCCGCATGTCATTGGCTCCATTGATGGGACACATGTGGCTTTGGTACCACCACAGGCCCAGGAGCAGGCATACAGGAACCGCAAGCACTACCACTCGGTCAATGCACTGGTGGTCTGTCTTGCAGATATGACCATCTCACACGTGTGTGCCCGTTTCCCCGGTTCTGCACACGATGCCTACGTGATGAGGAGTAGTCGCATCCCGAGGATGATGTCACAGATGCGGAACCAGCGTGCCTGGCTTGTTGGTGTGTACTGACTTTGTACCATTGTGTGTGTTCTGCAATGTAGTGTTCCACCCTCTTTTCCAACTCAGCTAATGTGCAATTGTCTGTATGTAGGTGACTCCGGATATCCCAACATGCCGTGGTTGCTGACGCCCCTCAGGAACCCTGTGACACCAGCCCAGATGCGCTACAATGAGGCACATGGTCGGACGAGGAGAGTGATTGAGCGGACATTTGGTCTCCTGAAGAGCCGCTTCCGCTGCCTGGACAAGACAGGAGGGTCCCTCCCATATGCCCCGGCAAAGGTGTGCAAGATTGTCATCGTCTGCTGCATGCTACACAACCTGGCAGTGCGGAAGGAGTTGCCTCTCATCCTGGATGACGATGACCAACGTCCGCCACCTGTGGAGGATCCTGGCCTGGACCACGATGCCAGTGATGATGATGATGATGATGATGGTGATGTCCGCACACAGCTCATCACCAACTTCTTCAGCTGAATGTAAGTATCCAGAGTTGTCATCTAACTGATGTGAGTTTGCATGATATGTGTTGGTGGTGCTCTGGTGCTGTTTGAGTGTGTCCATGTGCTACATGACTGTATGCGTGTAGCGATGTGTCCTTACAGGTAGTCTGTACTCCCCAACAGTGTTGACATGCTAACTTGGTTCTGGGTGGGTATCTTGTGACATGTATTGGGCATGAGTATTGCAGTTCTGTCCTGTTCTTCAGTGCATTTGACTGTGTGTCATTTCTGTCCTTCACAGGGTACTTTCAGAGTCGTTTGGTCAACTGTGATCCCCGACACCGTGATTCGACTTCCAGGGTGGTAGCTGTCGTGTCCCTACAGGTGATGTGCACCACACCCATGCACTTCCTTCCTTCTACACTTGTTGACTGTGTGCCCGCTGCCAGGTGGGATTACCTTGCATCTGTGGTGGTTACAACATGTTGCAAATGTGTAATAAACCTGTGCTTCACTTTGTGATGTGCGTTGTCTGTGGTCACACATCTGACTGACATTTGCTTACTGCACCAGTGGGCTAGTTAACACAGACTGTGAATGGGTGTTGGGTCTGTGCAATGCAACGTATTTCCTGGCAACATCAGTGTAGGCGATGAGTCAGATGGCCATGGTGTGTATGTGTTGTGAAGCCCTGGTGGTGTGCCTCCCTCATATGTGTGACGTCGCCATGACTCACATGCCGGTGTTGTACTTGCTGTAGCAGTTAGCATGCACAGTGTCATTTCCCAGATCATCATCGCCACTTCAGAGACAACGTAGGAATCACAACAGAGGCAAGTATGGTGTATTAGTGAGTTTATTGACATACATGTGTGAGTATAGTGCACAGGATGGTGGGTGCTGTACATTGTGATTGTAATCCAAAGTTCCTAGATGATTTGGAAGTCCTGGTAGCAGAAATGTCCAGAGTAAAGTCCACAGTCATCTGAGACATTGGTCCAACTTGAGCTCCCCATGTCATGTGGGAGAGTTGTGTTGCAGTCAACAGGGTGAACAGTTTACGCACAAAGGTGATTATCCAGAACAGGTTTTGGCTTCCTGGGGGTTGCACATGGCCATCGGCCTCTCACTCGCCCCTCCTCGGACGGCCCCTCTTCTTGGGGGGGGACCCTCAAGTGCAGGCTGCTGCGGTGCAGGGGACTCTCCGCCAGAGTCATCCTCCCTCCCTGTGGCAGTTGCAGTTGTTTCAGCACCAGATGTTGTGGGCACACAGGGAGGTGTTGACTGGTTGCTGCTCATCTGGCGGAGGCATTGTAATATGTCCCTATGCACCGCCGTCATCTCTTGCAGTGTGTCCCACTTGGACTCCACGCGGGACATGTGTGAGTCCAAGCGGGCATGATGGGCAGCCTGCTGCTGTTTAATGTCCCTGAGGAGCCCCACTACCTGGCTGAGCTCTCCGGTGCTGGACTGGTACGCATCGGCTATGCGTGCCAGTTGTGGGTCATCATGCAGTCCAGACCCCTCTGCGATCAGTGACCTATGTCTCCCACCCCTCCCACCACCCCTGGCGACACGTGCAGTACCTGAGGTGGCACGCACAGGTGACCCTGGGCCCCCTTGGGGGTTGTTGGTGGTGTTGGTGTCCATGGCCCCACGTTGGTCCAGGGTCCCTGTGCTGGTGGTGGTGGTGCTCCTTGGTCTTTCCATGTCGGCAGGGGTGGTATGTGTGTTGACAGTCGTTGGAGGGGTGGGTGCAGGGGTGCAGCTGGTGGTCCTGCTGGTGCTGCATGATGACTTGCTCCGGAGGTGCCAGGTTGGTCTTCTTCATCCGAGGAGGGCAGAGGCTGTTCCACACCAGTGAGCTCCGTATCCTCTTGAGCCTGGGACGGGGACTCCTCAGCGTCTGCTGCTGTGTCCCCATCATCACCTGTTTTTGGGAGACACACACAATGTATGTTATGTTTCTGCAGGCATCAATGGTTGACACACCTGACAGTTGTGACTGTGCCTCTGGATGCGGGCCTGTACATTGCATTGTCCTAAGTTGTCACAGTCAGGGGTTGATATTGGTGTAGCACATTGTCCTGCATTATTTGGGCATTTCCATGTGAATGTTGGGGTGTGTACATGGTCTGCATTGGTTGTATTTGGTTGACATCCGGCCCTCCTTCCCACCCAGCCAGATATCCCACCATGGAACGTGCTTCCATTGCAGGGAGTGCAATTTGTCTTTCAGGATGTCAGTCAGTGGTGTCCTGCTGTTGGTTGGTGCACAGTTGCCAGCAGGGCCTTGTGCTCCCCACAGCAGTAGCCAGTGTCAGCCATCTTGTCAGTTGTTTTCCACTCCCTGTGATGTGTGCATGGTTCAGGGTGGTGTTGATGGGCCAATTGTGAGGCTGACCAATATCTGTGACTACCACTCCCATCATGCTATTGCCTCCACCCCCTTCCCAGCATGCCCATACTTCCTTCCTTTTGAGTGTACTTCACTGTGTGTGGGTGTGACAGCAATGGCAAGATGGCTGACAGTGGTGTCCTGCTGTTGGTTGTTGGCCAGTTCCCAGCATGGCCTTGTGTTCCCCACAACAGAGCACCAGTGTCAGACATCTTTGATGGGGCTTTACACTCTCTGTGAGGTGTGCATACTTCAGTGTGAGCTTGCTGGGCCATGTGGGGGGGATGTTGAGCTGTGACTACCACTCCCATCATGCTATTGCCTCCACCCCCTTCCCAGCATGCCCATACTTCCTTCCTTTTGAGTGTACTTCACTGTGTGTGGGTGTGACAGCAATGGCAAGATGGCTGACAGTGGTGTCCTGCTGTTGGTTGTTGGCCAGTTCCCAGCATGGCCTTGTGCTCCCCACAACAGAGCACCAGTGTCAGACATCTTTGAAGTGGCTTTTGACTCCCTGTGAGGTGTGCATGCTTGGGTGTGTTCTTGCTGGGCCATGTGGGTGGGGGATGTTGGGCTGTGACTACCACTCCCATCATGCTTTTGCCTCCACCCCCCTTCCCAGCATGCCCATGCTTCCTTCCTTTTGACTCAGCTTCCCTGTGGGGTTGTGTGCCTGTGCTGACAAGATGGCTGACAGTGTTATCCTGGGGTTTGTTTTGCTACAAGTCCCATGTGTGTCCCTGTGCTTCACACTGCATGACCCAGGGTTGTGGTTCTTTGTGGGATATTTGATTGGTGTGTGAGGCAATGCTTTCTCCCAGGTGAGTTGTGTGTAGTTTGTGTTAGGGGGGTGTGTGGGTGGAGCTGCTGGTGACTATGGTCAATCAATCATGTCACTTATAAAGCGCACTACATACCCGCGAGGGTCTCAAGGCGCTGGGGGAAGAGGGGGGTGGTGCTGCTACTGATCGAAGAGCCAGGTCAGTGCTGTGAGTCCTCCTTCCCACCCAGCCAGATATCCCACCATGGAACGTGCTTCCATTGCAGGGAGTGCAAGTTGTCTTTCAGGATGTCAGTCAGTGGTGTCCTGCTGTTGGTTGGTGCACAGTTGCCAGCAGGGCCTTGTGCTCCCCACAGCAGTAGCCAGTGTCAGCCATCTTGTCAGTTGTTTTGCACTCCCTGTGATGTGTGCATGGTTCATGGTGGTGTTGATGTGCGCATTGTGAGGGTGGGCAATTTCTGTGACTACGACTCCCATGATGCTATTGGCTACACTGACTTGCCCAGCATACACAGTATTCCTTCCTTTCAGTGAGCTTCTCTGTGAGGTGGTGTTGTGGTGGTGGCTACATGTCTGACTGTGTTTGTTGGTTATATTTGTGCCACTGCCTAGCTCTATTTGTTGTTAGGTTTGTACATGTCATGACACAGTTACATTTCACTATGAGCTGGCATGTATTGTGTTTATCTGGCTGACATACACATTTTGGGATGATCTGTTTTGGTTGGTGTGTATTTGCTAAGGGTGCATGGTTTGACTCTCCCCTTGACAGTGATGTGTGTGTATTGTGGCACAATATTGTGTACATTTGTTGTGTACTCACCAGGCTCTGGGATGTTTTCTAGTCCATAGACGCTCACTGGTGGTAGGATGGCCCGCACCTTCTCCTCCCAGGGCCTGAGGTATACTGGTTTGGCAGGAGGGCCACTGCCGGTGTGTTGGCTCAAGATGTAGTCCTTCTTCAACAGCTCCTTGACCCTCCTGCGCACGTCATACCACCTGTTCTGGATGTCTACCTTTGTGCGCAAACATGGTGATTGTGCGTTCACCCTGTCGACGATCCTCTCCCACATCTTGGTTTTCTGCGCCATGGGTGTCTGTTGGACCAATGTGCCAAACAGCTGTGGCTCTACCCTGAGGATCTCATCTACCAGGACTTCCAATTCACTATCTAGGAACTTGTGATTCTTCTTTGGGGGCATGGTGTTGGGTGGTGCTGGTGTGTGATGTGTGTGTTGGTGTGCAAGTGAGGGTGTGTGAGTGTGTGTTTTGCTGGGTGTATGTGAGGGTGCTATTTGTTCTGGTGCTGCTGGTGTGTGGCTTGTGTGATGGATGAGCTGTGAGTGTGTGTGTGGTTGCTGTCTGTTGGTGTTGAGTGCTGGCAGGTAATTTGAATTTGCAAGGGATCATGGTAGGGATTTGTGTCCTTTATATGGGTGGAGTTGTGGGTGTGTCTTTGTTCCCTGTTTCCCCCAGTATTTATTTGCTTTGTGATAGCTTGTTTGGCCTTTTTTGTGTTATTTTTTCCTTGGTTCTTTTTGTGCATGTAGGAGACGTTCTTGTGACCGAGTCGGACCCTCCAGTTGTCTCGTGCGAGCCTCTCAGATTCGTTCACGCTGTGTTTGTGCTGTTTTCTGTGCTGCGTAGGCGTCGGTCGCGGGGTTTTGGGTTGCTTCGGCTTGCAGTTTTGAATGCGTGTAGGTCGTGCGGCTTGGGCTCCGTGCGACTCGGTCGTGTTTTCCACGTGTTGCATCGTACTTGGCGGGTAGGAGTTCGCGGGTACGTTTCGTTCGGGATTCTTCCTGGTGCGTGTCGGTCGGTTCGATTCGCGTGCTTTTCCGGCCGGATGGCTGTTTTCCGCGCGGCTCGGTCGTTCGGCTTGTGTTCCGTACGAGTCGGTCGGATTTAGCACGCTTCTCATCGTACTTTGCGGGTCGGGCTGCACCGGTACGTGTCGGTCGGTATTTATTCCGGCTCCGAGTCGGTCGGTACGTTTTCCGGCCCGAATCGGAATCGGCCCCTAAGTCTAGATAAGTATAGACGGTAATTCCAGGTTTCTGGTTCATTATGCAATGTCAGGAGTTCTTCCATTGGCAATTGAAGTCTTGCTGGTTCACTATTTTGTTTTTCTTTAAGTCATATCAATATTATTGGATCTTTGAGAATAAATCAAGGAACGCATTGCTGAAATATGCCCTTGTCATTCATTTTTTAATTTCCTTTTGCCTAGAGCACCGAAGACAACGAAGAGGTCAATGAACTCATCAAGTTGATTGATGCCAATAAAGATTGCAAGATAAGCTTTGAGGAATACTGGAGCCTGATTAGCTTGATCACCGACACACTGAGCAAGCAAATGGCCATGCATTCCGACGTAAGTGGCTAGAGGAGAAGCACCAGGGTCTGTTACTAGTCTTGGCCATGAGAGATTCCAGATTTTATGGTGGTTGCAAACTTCATTCCTTGGCCCTTGTTTTAGTAATGGTAGGTTAGCTTTCCCAAAATACACTCTCTCATTGTGTTCTTAGCAATGGATAATTGGGAGCAATGCATGCACAAATTAATACAATTTATGTGTAACATTAATATTTTTCCCTTTGGTGCATTTTTACATTTTGGGGCAAGTCTGATGGAGGAAGTTGAAAGAAAACATTTTTTTTCAGGATTAATCTCCTGTTTATTCATTTGCTGTGCATTATGTATGTTTTTTTGTATGCATATATGTGTTATAAGTGTAAAGTGAACCTATCCAAAACCCAGCGGAGTGCTGTACAGCATCGGCTTCAGACAGCAAGTGACTGGAGGGATAGCTGGTTTCTGTGCATAGAGGTGAGCTATCACTGTACCTTGATGAAGCTCTGTTCATGGAGGTATCAAAGCCGAAATCTTAAATAAAATTAATGTAGGAAGATTGTCAGCATATTGATGAATTTTGATGCTGTTATCCAGAGTAGAGCTTAAGGGGCTTCATGTAGAGGGTGAAGATTACTGTCAACTGTTATGGGGTTTAAATCAGATTTCATAGCAGAGATTTGGCGTACCAATACAGAGGAGCAGGCAGTGACATGAAGACCAGGCACTAACAGGGCAAAGGACAAGAAGAGGACAGAGAAGGTAAGGCAACCCTAACATGTACAAGTAGGGAAAGGAACCAAAAACTGGTCAGATACACTAGATTGCCAGAAGGGTTATACACCGTTAAGACTCAGCCCTTTCCTAGACTGATAGGGAAACTCATTGTCTCTGTCCGTTAAACAAGGGGACTGAAAAGAACAACTAAATCAGAAGCATGCATATGGGACAGGAAGCAAAGGGGAATGGTAGAAGAGAAAGAACAAATTAGGAGCACATTAGAGAGGGCTCAACCCGGAGGCTGCTCCTTACTTGAGACAAAAGTTATAAAACAGTAAAACAAAATGCATTGCAGGGCACAGGGAAATCTGCAGCAAGCTGGACTAGAACAGGACATGGGTTCAGACAAAGATAAGCCGAATATTGGTCAGCAGACAGGCAACAAGAGTTCTACGGCAGAGTTTTAAACGCCATTGCATTGACAAAGAGTTTTAGGGAATGGTGCCTCCCAGTTCTAGGCAGCAGCAAGCCCGGCGTGGATTCGCATGATTGGGCAGCACAAGACTAGCCTCAGGTGTGTGTTTAATCACATTCTCTCACATATCCTTTGAGAGAGTCCAATGTAGAGCAGTAGCAGTTCTATTGAAAGCACTGCATAGTGGTTGCTGTATCTGTCTGAATACTTGGCAGTTAACTCGGGGATGTGCAGTTCATGAAAAAAAATGTAGATTTTCTGCGGGTCTAGGATTGAAATAGCATGCAGTCCGAAGTCATAACAGGACTTTTGGGTGAGTTCTAGTGTGATTTGCAGGCTGCAGTTGGTCCATGTACTGCATCTTCCAGAGGTGTGCAGATGGATTCTTAACATGCCAGAAAGAACCTTAGGGGACTCCACAGGTGATGGGGACTGCCTGAGACCTGGGGGTGCTAATGATGTCCATTGGAAAGGGAAGGAAACCAGTGAAGGACATTGTCAGTGAGTCCCATTCAAGATTACTGGATGTGGATGACAGTAGCATGGTCAATGGTGTTGAAGGTGGCTGAGAGGTCCTGCAATATCCTTCGGCAGGGTCTTCATCTGTTGACAGAAGGTCCTCATCTGCAATTTGTAAGGTAGCTCTTAAATGCTGATACGTACATTTGTAGTAGTACAGAAGATGGTTGGCATTGAAGTGATCTTGATGTTAAGCACAGGGTGCATTTTTTATGAGATTGCCGATGGAGAGTAGGTTATTATGGGCTGGTAGTTCGCAGTCATCAAGATCTAGTGTAGATTTCTTTAGGATTGGGATAATTTGGCCTGTCTTGAGAGCTTCTGGGAAGGTGCCTTGACTTGAGGAGTCTTCCTCATGCAACAAAGCTGTTTTTGATTCAAAGCTCCCAATGTTCTGCCACAAACCATGTTCAGCGGAATGATGTCCACTGTTATTTACTATTTGCCATGAACCTCATGTTCTGGATTGGCTTATTGTCATGTGCCAGTCTAGTTAGAAACTTGTGACCTCACCTTTTGGGCTCGCTGGACAATCATAACATTTTAAAGTTTGCGTTCTGCTTGACTGGGGGCCAGTACAATGACTTCAAGGCCGGTGTTAGGTGATCCAGCAGCATTAGGCTGCGAGGCAGCCTTGCTGCTTGGTTTTGGTCCACCGGTAGTTATTTTTTCATAACAGTGTTGGAAAAACCTATGTACATGCTTCCATGTGCCAGTACTGTCTTGTGTTGGTCTAAGTCAGCCTGGAAATTACACTTACTCAGGCCTATGCCTGCAATTTGAGTACAGTTTTGACTTCTGTAGACATACATGACAACATTTTAGAAGAGGAAAGAGAGAGATTTAAAACTAAAATCGAGAGAAAGTATTTCTCTTATTGGCTTCTGTTGAAGGAGATACAATTTCAGGTGGGAGACAGCCAAAATAATGACAAAAATTGGTAGTCTCCCTCGTGAATCGGATCTATTGGCATGTATGCACAGATTTGGCACTGAGTGCCCCTTGGAATCTGCATGTCTTGCTTATTCTCAGGAATGCTCACATGCGTCTTCACAAATAAAAATATACTGATCTTGTATTGTTCATGAAATATATACTTTTTTTGTTGTTTCTGTGGGAAAACATTTTCCTGTGGTGCAACCCCTTGTCCTATTGCCCCATCAGTTTTAGGAGTGCTCCCTCCCCACATCCTCTCTAAAACCTTATTCCTGCATTTGGCAGGGGTAAATCCCTAAACATTTTCTGGGAAGGAAGATACCTCCAAAACTTTATAGAATACCGACAGCCTGTGCGTGATCACCAACTTTTGCAGGTGGAGTCACTTTGAAACGTTAACACACCTGGCTATGATTGAATTGCCTTTCCTTTTGAGCTAATCTGCTCAGACTGGTAGAATTTCTTAGTAAGCAAATCCTAAATTCGCACTGGCAATATCCTACAATTCCGATTCTGTGCATCAGAAACTAAAATGTTTAACTACAAATAGTACTATTAACACACCTGTTTCACTTGTGCAAATAGCTTTATACTCTTGCCTTAGGGCTCTACTCTAAATGAAAACTGTGATGAATTTGCTAAGTTGGCTATTCCCAGGTCTATAATGGTTTGTTAAAATTGCTAAATCCACAATGTTGAAAAATTGTTACTAAAGAATAGTGGGTAAAAATCCCACAAAAAGTAGATTTGGTGAGAGAAAAAAACAATAAGAGCTACTTTTTTGGGAGAATTCTAACCAACAATTTGTCTGCAAAATAAATCTCTTGCAGAAGCATTTGTGTGCTGTAAAATGTATGTATGAACGATTTTTTGCAAATTGGATGCCGAAATTAGCAGTGAATGATCCTTGTACTGTGTGCAGCATTGGAATACTTGCTAGAACCGAATGTGTTGGTACCAGAAAGCAAAGATCTATTCCACTGTTAGGTTATTGGGAGATTTTGTGAGAGGCCAACTGGACAGAATCAATAATATATCAGGCAGACACGTAACCAACTCTGCCACAGCCCTGCTGGTCCTTCAGTGGTACATACCTGTCAAGCAATATCCTGATTGACCAATCCACTGTTGCTTGTGATAGTTAGAGCCATCCCTTCTCATCATGGCTGCCTATACCTAGATGTGTTCTCCAATTACAGTGTATAGTTGAGTGGAGTCCACAAAACATCTGCTGATCGCCTTCTCCATTGCTCTCCTCTTCTTTCCTAGGTTAAACCTTCAAATGCTCAGGTCAATCAAATGACCGATGTCGAACGTTGCATCAATAGCATTGTACGGTATTTCTATGAACATTCGACGGTGCAGGGGAACACGAAGACCGTCACCATAGAAGAGTTCAAGACAATGTTGCAGACAGATTTCATGAACTGCATCAAGGTAAAGGCTTATTTTTCCCTAATCTTGTTCTCTCTGACCTTCCTCCTGTTCACAGTGCTAAACCTTGTGTGGCAGCATACTGTCCACAGAGTAGGGCTCAGGCTCCACCAGGCAAGAGGCTGGAAACTAGAGCAAGCATGTTATTAATACTCTATGCCCTTTTGATCAAATAGCTCCTAGGTCGGAGAGGGAAATAGCGGAGGGGATACAAAAGTAGTTGTGTTTTTGTGTGTGTGAGCATGCACACACATCAAGAAGTACTGGAGATAGTGAGAGGTCCTTCTTACTGTTTTCTGTCCTGTCGAACCTGTTCTGGCTCCTACCTACAGCTCTGGTTACTCTTATCCCTGCCCTGAGGATGACAAAAGATTGTGCCATGCTATCAATAGGACCTTTACAATGAACAATCTGAAGAAACTCGTGAGATTGTTATCACGACATGGGCAGAAAAAATGGGAATGTGTAAGCTAGGAAAGATGGAACAGTGTGCAGATGCATACACTGATAAGTATTTTTTACATTAGAGAGGCTCTTGGGTAGCTTATGGATCTAGACCTTAAGAGCCTGAATAACAAACCTTTTTGAATGAGTAGGTATAATTTACTTATTGAAATTCAGGTCTAAACCAGGAGTAGGTCAGACCTGCTCAGATACTAAACATAATACGTTAAGTCCTGTCTAAAAAGGATCACTCTTCTACCTATCAATACGTTTTTTCAGCTAAATTTCACCTCGAAGAAACCTAAAAAAAAACTGAATAGTCTGAAGGGGTCACCACCTTGCTTTTAAAAGGAAAAATGTTCTCTGATTTATTTCTATTTATTAATCTGGCAAATGGGTTTAGGGCAAACTAAGGCTAAATGACTGATCTACAAAGATAAATAATTTACAAAAATAAAAATACAGTTCTAGTATTGTATTAGAGCATTTATATAGTGCTCATACCTCCTCTGTGGGGCACCAAAGCGCTTAACCAAATTGATACCAAAGTGCAAAATCGAAGTTCATTAAATACTGTATAAGCTACCACCAAAACTATAAGGTACCCCAAGACAGGTTCAACCAATGAAAAAGTCTTGTGCCACCTCTAATAAAGATGCAGTATAGTGGCTGCAAATGGATATGAGTAGTGAATTGTTTGAGCAGCTTTGGAAAACCACAGTGCTGTTGCAAGCCATTTAGCTCTAACGATCTTCAAGCAGATCAGATCTTTATTTCTTGCTGTCGCAAATCCCTGCGATCAACAACTGTGCTGCTAGGTAGGCAGACTCTTTCAAGATCAAAACTTTAAACCAACGCATCCTGTTTTGGAGAAAACCCTAAAATCCAGAGGGAGCCAAAGTTAGAGCTCGAAAAGCACAAGTTAGTTACCTTCGGTAACGCCTTATCTGGTAGAGACATGATCTAGCCGCAGATTCCTTACCTTTTGAATTTCCCAGGCGTCAGACTGGATCCGGAAGATTTTTCTTCATGCAATACCCCTGCGCGCTGCTAGGTGGTGTCGGTCGGCTCCGCATGACGTCGTTGGCGACGTCTGCGCCATTGTGGCATCCACGTCACCTATATAGGCACCACCTCGGCGCACTGATGTCAGTTACTTTCTCGACTTTCCACGCCATAAGCGGGGAGCCATTAAGTGCACTGACATTGGTGTGTTTCTGAACAACTATAGCCCTAGAAGGGATCAGCCCTGACACCAAAAACCTGTCCACAGTGCGGGGAGGATGGGTGGGTCGGTAAGGAATCTGCGGTTAGATCATGTCTCTACCAGATAAGACGTTACCAAAGGTAAGTAACTAGTCCATCTGCTAGAGACATCTAGTCACAGATTCCTTACCTTTGACTTGACACCCAAGCAATACCATCCCCGGAGAAGGGACTGCGGATAAGTTTAGACCAGGAAGCCATGCAGGACATATCGGCCAAAAAGGATGTTCCTCCAGATTTGACTGTCCAGGCAGTAGTACTTGGTAAACGTGTGCAGAGATGCCGGCGTTGCTGCCTGACAAATGTCAAAGACTGGAACTCTGCGTTGCAACACTGTGGTAGCAGCCTTCGCTCTGGTGAAGTAAGCTCTGAAGCCTTCAGGAGACTGCTTTTTGGCCAGAGCATAGCACATTTTGATGAGGAGGATGACCCATCATGAGATAGTCCTCTTCTGCACCCCACAACCTTTCTTAGTTCCAGCGTACCCCATGAAGAGTTGGCCGTCCACCCGGAACTCTTAAGTGCGGTCAAGGTAGAAGGACAACACTCTTTTTGAGTGCAGACAGTGGAGTCAATCCTCTTCTTTAGAGGGGTGCGGAGGAGCATGGAAAGTGGGCAAGGTGACCGATTTCTCCACATGTAATAGTGTTTCCACTTTAGGCAATAAAGAGGACCTAGTGCGAAGCACAAACTTATCAGGGCAGATGGTCAGGTAAAGAGGCTTAGATGAAAGAGCCTGCAATTCGCTCACCCTCCTGGCAGATGTGATTGCCACTAAAAAGGCTGTTTTGATAGTAAGCAAGTGTGCAAGGGATTTAGCGGGGCTCACATTAGCAAAGTGAGAATCAAATTAAGATCCCACTGAGGCATAATGAAAGGGGAAGGTGGGAACATAAGTACAAGTCCTTTAAGGAATATATTTACAATCGGAGATTTGAATAATGAGGGTTGGTCTGGGAGCCTCAGAAAGGCAGACCGGCCCGAAATGTACCCTTTAAGTGTGCCCAGTGCAGAACCCTGCTGGGCAAGGTTCAAAATGAAAAGCATGACCTGAAAAAGGGGAGCAGAAAGAGGATCAATAGACCTTTCTGTACAGTATTTTACAAATTTGTTCCACCGGCAGACGTACACGGTCTTGGTGGAGTTCCGCCTGCCCGCCAAAATAACATTACATACTTCGGGAGGAAGGTCGAATGCTATCAACTGCCGCCGCTCAACCTCCACGCAAGAAGACGTAGAGTTGACAGGTTCAGGTGAGGACCCTCCCCTGCTGCTGTGACACAAGATCCTCCCGAAGGGGGCAGCGGTATTTGCGGAAAGGCGTATAGGAGGCCTGAGCTCCACTTGAGATGAAAAGCACTCGGAGATAGAGACGCCGTGGAAACTCCAGCGCCAAAATAGCTGACATTTTGTGTTCTCGTCGGAGGCAAACAAATCTAACCAAGGCTCTCCCCACTGCTGAAAGAGAACATGTGCCACCTTCGGAAGGAGACGCCATTCGTGATCCGCCAGGCATTGATGGCTGAGTTTGTTCGCCCTGGTGTTTAGCTAACCTGCCAGCTGTTGAACCACCAGGGATATGCCCTACTGTTCCAGCCAAGTCAGAGACGCAGGGCCTCTTGACAAAGGGTCCACGACCCCACCCTGTATGTTGCAGTACCACATGGCGGTGGTGTTGTCCATAAACACTTGCACTAGCTTCCCTTTGATGGAAGGAAGGAAGGCATTCAATGCCAAACGAATTGCTCGGAGCTCCAGCAAGTTGATGTGGGGTCTCGTTTCCACTGGAGCCCAGAGTCCCTAGATCTCTAGCTTTCCCAGATGGCCGCTCCATCCCAGGAATTATGCATCTGTCACTACTATGTGGTCTGGTTGGGGAAGGGAGAGGGATCTGCCTCTGACCTAATCGTGGTCTGTTAGCCACCACTGTCCTATGCAGTTCTCTCTGACATCTAGACCTTGTCGGAGAGATTCCCCTAATGCTGCGCCCACTGGAACTTCAAGTCCCACTGCAGAGCCCACATATGCCACCTGGCATGTGGCACTAGCAGGATGCAGGAGGGGTAAACAACCGTCACCCGCATCCGTAACCCCGCATGCTGTTACAACGCGGTCGTAACAACGACCGCGTTGTGACAACGCATACCATTACCCCGCAAGTCGTTACAGCGACTTGCGGAGGAGGAGAAGGTGTTGGATTTAAAATCCAACACCTTCCCTACAGTCCGCACAGACTGGAGTTGGAATAGTAAATTTTACTATTCCAACATCCAGCGCCCCCCCTCCGCAAGTCGTTGTTACGACTTGCGTGGTAATGGTATGCGTTGTTACAACGCGGTTGTTGTAACGACCGCGTTGTAACAACATGCGGGGTAATGGTATGCGGGAAAAAGAGTCATATTCGCAGGAGGCCATGAGGCCCAGCAGCCTCACAGTCATTCATACCGAAATCCAGGCTAGAGGCTTAAACATCGGTATCATAGTCTGAATATCCTAGCCTCGCCATTCGGGAGGATAGGCCCAAAACTACACTGTGTCCAGAACAGCTCCGATGAAATGGAACATCTGAGAGGTAGTCAGATGTGATTTTGGCACGTTGATTGTGAACTGCAGAGAATGCAGGGGGCTCACCGTAATCGGGAGGTGGGAGACGACAGCCTGGGGCAAGCTCGCCTTCAACAGCCAGTCGTCGAGATAGGGGAAGACTGGCACCTCTGATCTGCATAGAAGAGCTTTGACCACCGCCATTACTTTGGTGAACACCCAAGGGGCGCTAGTAAGGCCAAAGGGGAGCACGGTGAACTGAAAGTGCTTGTGGCCTATTGTAAACCGCAGGTAACGCCGATGGGCAGGCAGGACGGGAATGTGAAAATAGGCATCCTGCAAATCCAACGCTACCATCCAGTCTCCTGGGTCCAGGGCAGACAAGACCTGAGCTAGAGTGAGCATCTTGAACTTTTCCTTTTTGAACCAGGATAGGGCACAAACTCTTTTCCTTTTTGGGTACCAGAAAGTAGCGGGAATAACAACCACAGCCTACTTCTGGCGCTAGAACCCTCTCTATGGCTCCAATGGCTAAAAGAGTCATGACTTACTCCTGAAGCAAATTCAGGTGATTCTCTGTCTGCCGGTCGTAAGTTGGAGGCATGGAGGGAGTGATAGTCTCGAAGGGAAGGGAGTAGCCCCTTCGGACTATCTGAAGGACCCTCCTGTCCGAGGTGATATTCTTAAATATAGAAGAGAGAGGCCCCACTACTCCAGGAGACAGGGTTCCAAGGGTTCCAAGTGCGACTCAATTGTCAAAAGTAAATTCCCTTGGAGAACACAATTTGTTTACTTATTCCCATACCTCAACATCTCAAAGGTCATGCAATCACATACACCAGTCTTAAAAGGGACCAAAACGACAATTCTTAATAATCAAATTTTAATATTAGTCATATCAAATAATTCATGCAAATTCATAAAAATACATCAAATAAAATCAGTTAAAAACTAGTAAAAAAATGATTCGGCAAACTTCCAGACATAAATCATAATAAGAGAGACAAGACATTAGTCATCAAAAATTGTTAATTTCAAAGAATCAATTAAAGTGCTTTGTCTAAGAATTTTTTTCAGCATGCAGCACTTTGTTCCTCAAATCTAACAGAGGTAGACGTTGACGCGTTTTGGTGGGAAAAATAGGATACAACCACCTTCTTCAGGACAACTAAAGATATATAGTCCCACCTAATTAATTACAGAATATTGTTCTGCATAATATTTTTCCTGCATAAAAAACATAAAACAAATATCAGAGCGGACCACATGTAATTTAAAACATAATACAAAAAGAGAATATAATACATATAAAAAGAGAATATAGCAAATGACCATCTTATTTACATTTTTCAATTTTCCAAACCAAACAGTATATATTATTCACAATATCTACAAGATCAGAACCTTCATTCTGTAGTTCTTTTATATATAGACTTAGAATAATTGTCCAAAAAGCCCCATCAAGACTGGAGTACATGAACCACCAACAAGCAACCCAGCGCTCCATTCTGTGATCTCAGTACTATCTACTCACCTAATACGTTTTAAGGTGAGGCAAATGCGGATCTGTAAACGCAGTTCTTTAAAATATAGAAGCAGGTTTCAGTCCTGAACAACGGTGAGGAAAAAGAACGGGTATAAAAATAGCCCCAGGTAAAACCTATCACAGCTAATATCCAAAAGATCTAGTGGGTAACAACCCTAAGTTTGCCCCACTGTGCATACCTTATTAGATACAACTCCGACTTCAATTTGTGTCCAAATCAAGTAGCCATATGTAAAAACATAAATAGGGTATTCTCTGCTGTTCAGTCAGAGCTCTAAAAAATAAAATTCTATATAAGAAAAGAACCAAATGGGCTAATATAAACACGTAAACTGACAATTGACAATCAAGGTGATATTCTGCCAGTGGTGAAGGTGATGGCTGATCCTGCCACCAACTGGCTGCTTATGATCTTGAAGGGCCGGACTAGGAAAGTTTGGAGGCTGAGGTTGTGGGGTGGGGGTGGGGGGGATCCGGGGGGTGTGGGGGATGTGTGGTTGGACTGCGCAGATGTTGTTGCACTTGCGTGGTCTTGTGGCTGGGGTATTGCTGGCGTGGCTGAAAGCCCCTTCCGTAGCCGCGAAAGGAGCGAAGGGTAGACGGGGATGTGTGGCCACTGAGAGGCCCAAGGACTTGGCCGTAGCCCGTGAATCCTTAAAGTGCTCCAGTACCATGTCTGCCTCTTCTCCGAAGAGACGGGTGCCATCAGAGGGCATGTCCACGAAAGAAGCCTGGACATCCCCTAAAAAGCCAGAAGTCCTTAACCAGATGTGGCTTCGAACAGCCACCATCGATGCAATTGCTCTGCCCAGAGTCGGTCGTGTCAAGACAAAAACGAATGGTGAACTTTGCCGCATCTCTTCCATCTGATACTGCTTTGGAGAGGATGGCCCGGGCCTCCTCCGGGACCCATGGCAGCACTAGCGCAATCGGTTTCCACAAAGTGTGGGAATAAAGGCCCAATAAGCATGTGGTGTTCACCAACTGCAATGCAAGGCTGGCAGAAGAAAACATTTTCTTGCCCCAACTATCCAGCCTCTTGGATGCCCTATCCGGGGGTGCAGAAGGGAATGTGCCTTGGGAGGTAGAGGCTTGGTCCACCAAGCTCATCGGGGTAGGGTGGTTGGTGAGTAAATCTGGCTCACCCGGTGCAGGGCGATTTACTTTTGGCAATTGTCCTATTCACAGGAGCCCCTGAGCTGGGCTTGGACCATGTTCTCAGTAGGACATCGGTTAAGGCCTCATTGAAAGGCAGCTGGGATTCTGAGGAGGAGACACCAGGCTGCAGACCTCTGTCAAGATATTCGTCTTGACTGCCATGGAAGGGAGTTGAAGGCCCAGGACCTCTGCTGCCCTTTGCACCACCATAGCATATGATGCTCCCTCCTCTGTAGCCACAGTAGGGGAAAAAAGCAGGCCATAATTTGGTGAGGTATCCAGTCCACTGGCCTCGCCCAATTTCTCATACCAGTCCATTTCCTAATAAGGCTGGCCTTGTAAAGGGTCCAGCGATTCCTCCCAATCTTCCTCCATTCCTAGCCCTTCAGAATAGGGCTGAGGAAATGACCTAGAACCTAAGAGTTCTGTCCAGCGCCGATCTGGTTATGGGTCGTCGGGGATAAGAATGGGGCTGACGCCGCTGGTGGGCGCCGGGATTCTCAGCACCGGGACTGGCGCCGGGGAAGATCGCAGTGGTACAACCGGCGTCGGTCCAGATCCAACTCTGGATTCATGGGGGGTCATCAGCGCCGGGCTGGAGCTGCCAATGCGGAACCTGATGGAGCCCCCTGGGAGCGTCCGGGGCCCGAAGGCGTGCCAGTAGGGTCAGGCCGCCCAAATATGAGGCACATGGCATCATAAAACTCCTTAAGCCGGGCGGGGGCCGCTTTGGTGCCTGGGAAGGCTGGGATGTTCCGAGGAATGAGATTCCGAGGAATGAGGCCTAGAGCACCATGACTCCTCTGTCGCCTCTGCCGACGGACGGGCAAAAGTCGAAGCACGCTGTTTTTTTGTGCTTTTTACCTGACTGACTCGACAACTTCGAGTGGGAAGACAAAGACTTAGGACTCACCGAGCAGTACCCGGACCTTCCTCTCGACCAGGACTGTAAACAAGACCTCCGGGGAGAACGACGCAGTGCCGAGCGCCGGGCTGCAAGCAGCTTTAGAGGCCGCTCTCTCAAAGCTTTCGGAGCCATGTCCCGGCAGTCGGAGCACAGCTTTGAGTCATGGTTGCGCTCCAGGCACCAGTGAAAAAACAGATGTGGCTCCGTCACCAGTGTGGCGTGGTGGCAGGGGCAGCACTGCTTGAAACCAGAAGTCTTCTTGGTCATGAGGAAACCTACTTACCAAAAAGGGGTCGACAAAATGTCGAAATAAAGCCTGTCAAAAAGTGAAAGAGGGTAGCTCTCTTCATGGATCTGCGCAGGCTGGCACAAAAAGAAAAGCACTGACGTCAGTGCGCTGAGATGGTGCCTATATAGGTGATGCGGATGTCACAACGCCTCTGACGACGCCATCACGTGGAGCCGACCAACACCACCTACCGGCACGCAGGGGTATTGCCAAAAGAAACATCTTCCGGATCCAGTCTTGATGCCTGGGAAATTCATAGGTAAGGAATCTGTGACCAGATGTCTCTTTCCGATAGTGAGAGATTTTGTAGCCTTGCGCCTCTCCCACAAGATGAGCAGGTGGATGAGTACACTCCTCAATAGGAAGAGAATACATTTTGGAAAACCAAACAAGTCTGACTTTCCATTCTGCACAAGAAGAAAAGCACTAGTGCCTGAAAAACAGAACTGAAGCAGTTTGCAGTAATTAAGGGCTGAATTGTGTTTTCCTATCAATATGTTGACAAAAGACAATTTAGGATCCAGCAAAAAAAGAAAACTAGGATTTTATGGATACAACCAAAATGGAACCAAGTATATTATTGGATAAGAGAGTAAGAAAAACTTGAACACAGTAAAGAAAATTTCCTGTGGGAGACTAGTAGAAACACAAACTTTGTCATGTTAAATTTAGAGAAACAGCTTTGATCCATGCCTCGGTGAAGATAGTGCAAGTGGCAGGATCTCGAAGACAAGTCTGTAGAATGTGTGTGCGTCCAGAGGGAAAGAATGAAAACCATTCGAGAACCCGCATTCCAATGCAATTTGAAGCACTGTAAAAGAGAGCTCCATGGTCCACTGTATTAAACACCACTTAGAGATGTACCACAGGCAGCCAGGTGTGTCCCTGCCCAAAGCATATCATCCATCCCCCGAAGAGTGGACGTTCTGGTACCATAAACGGGTCGTAAATCAAACTGGCAGACATGTAGAGGTTTTATTTTGTTCAGTGTAAATCAGTAACTTTCTGAGTATAATTCATCAATTATTTTAACATAGAAGTGCCCGTGAGTACTGGGATTAAAGTTGACACTTATAGGAATATCTAAATTAGTTTTCTTCTAACGAGATGAGATTCGACCAACCATTGTGTATATATCTAATTTTCACCATAATGAAGTAATCTACAACAAAAATAATAAGTACATGGCATAATACCAGGGTATGAGATTAAACCAACTTTATGTTGATGCAGAAACAACCTTTAAGCAGGAAACCAAAGTGAAGAAATTTTTCAATTAACAAGCTGAAGTCAAATATCAAAATTAGCTAGCATTTGTCACAGCTAGAATATTGATATTCATTGTGAATTAGCACTTTATAAACACAAATATAATTTATCCTAAAGCAAAATACTCTGCAATCATTCAGCAAAAGCAAAGAAATTGGACTGCTACATGACTAACTCCTTGAAACAGAGCTGTAGGTCAGCTGGAGCCTTGGAAACAAGAGCGGCATAATTTGAAGTCTTACCCTCACAAGATACAGAGGGACTGTTTTAGAGTTTGGCGGATGAGAAACCCCATCACAAACATGGCGGATGTCCCAACCGACATATTACAAGTTTATGTAACTTGTAATAGGGTGGATATGATATCCACCACGTTTTGACAGGGTATCTGTGCCTGAATTTGGCCTAGAGGGGCTAGATCCATGCATATCTTTCAGAATATCCACAAAACAAAAATTCACATAGGTTAACTACATTGGATTCTTTTAGATAGTGCCTAGCACTATAGTTTATGTAACTTGTAATAGGGTGAATAGGATATCCACCACTTTTTGACAGGGTATCTTTTCCTACTTGTAGCCTAGAAGAGCCAGATCCATGCATACCTTTCAGAATAGCCACAAAACATAAATTTACATACGCTAAACTACATGAGATTCTTTTAGATAGTTTCTCGTCTGATTATTCAACATGGATCTGGCCTTCCTGCACTTTGGTCGAACATGTCTGCTTTCTAGCAGCAATGAGAAAATATCTTCCTTGTTGTGCTTCTAAACAATTTATTATTAAAAAATATTGTTTATTCTTCTTTGATCAAACAGAGAAATTAAGTATTTGGATCCAAATGCCCCATAACTTGATAGATGCTCGGAGATCAACTTGCATGTTGAAACCTTTATTTGGGGAAATGAATGAATGTCCCAATTTCAGTCTGGTGCAATAGCAGGCAGTTAACCCAGTAACCTTTGAGTATGTGTGGGCTGATTTGCCTGTGTCTTGGTAGTTAAAAAAGAAACATGTATAGCAAAAACTGAAGTATTATGGTAATTTGAAGAGCAGGCCATCTGAATTCTTTAAACCTTCATTTGAAGGTTTGAACTCACGCTGTAGTTCCTTTCAGCACTCTTAGACTGCACCTGTATTCTATGCTGTCAGAAGCCTTTTTGTACCTACTGGTGACAACTGATTAAGTGGCCCATCTGACTCTACATGTAAGAATTTGTTCCATTAAAGTGGAGCGTCTGAGAAAGGTCTGAAGCGGCACATGAGCCTTAATTTATGACAGAGAAAGGCTTACATTCTAGAAAATGGGTACAAATGTAATAGATTGTGCTCTGCATTCTCTGCCAGTTTCCCGGTTTTTGAAGGAATTACTTTTTTGGGAGGAGTAAGGGCTAGTCACATGCCAAGCACTACTCCGATATATCGGTAAACAAAGCAGTTACTCCAGTATTGGAAATTTCATAGATTCACATGCTTGAACCATTTCCCGTCCATCTAGAGGGAATGATTCAAGCATGTGAATCTATGAAAGATTCCAATATTGGAGAACTACAGTTAGAGGTAAGTAACTCATTTCCTTACTGTTTCTTGGTTTGAAGTTTTACAATTCCCAGAGACTAGAGTCAACATTGGAATTGTTAATTTTAAGTGGCTGTAAGTAAATAATTGACAATTTAATAAAATTGACCATAAATTATTATAAAATGTTTTCAGTAAACCTACTGAATCAATGAATAGGCTAACATTTCTTTAATTTGTGGTGCTTCTGCCCTTCTGGTCTCTCCCCTTCCTCTTCCCAACACCCTTGACTTGTGGTTTTACTCATCCCTCAGTCCTTTACCTTACTATTCACTTTCTCTGCCTTTTGTTACACGTTTAATGTTTCCCAATTTCCTATCCCCTGCTCTTTCTGTTTATATACAGGAGTATTCAGATCCTGGCCAGGTGCTGAAGGGCCTTGATTCTAATAGCCAGGAAATTGAATTCTCTGAATACTGGAAGATAATCGGAAGGTTTGCCAATGATCTAAAGAAACAAGAAAAGAAAAAGCGTTGATGGAACCAGGCTACAGCACAAGATCTGGAGGAAGGGCAGTCAAGCGAGTGGAAAAGATGCAGACGGAGCTTTTGTAGAGAAGGGACATAGAGGAGGAAAGACTGATGGACTAGTCCACCATGGAATCATGAGGTTTCAAGGATGAGCTCTTCCTTGGGGCAGGAGTATAGTCCGTGACTTTCCCCCACTTTGTGACCCCTCTAAAAGTTCTTGCTTTTAAGAAAATCTCCATATTCCACTACAGTAAAGTATGGTTCTCAGGAAGGACCATCAAAAGAATAATATGGAGGATTTGCTTCTTCCGAGTATGGTAACCTTCAATAAAGCGATTTCTTAAATTGTATGTGCGTTTTTCATTTCTTCCATATTTTTCTTTTAGACCCACCATCCTTGCTTATCATTGTCAGAACAATAAGTTACTGGCCCAATGTTTCTAGAAAGTGAACAATGTATGCTTGGGAAGGCATTCTAGGACGCTGAGGTCTTCCCAGCATAAATCCTAGACAATTCTAAGAGCCTTGTTCTGAAGGGCTTGGTATAAACGGAGACAAAACCACACTGGGCAAGTTCCTTTACCACATGGTTGTGGGATTTGCCCAGACAGTGTTTGTGCCCAATTCAGATTGAGCTGTGAAGGGAAATAATGCCTGGTACCAATTTCTCCGACCTGTAAAGTTGCAAAGCATTCCGCTTCGTACACTGTTTTGGTGGCGCCTAAGCCACCAGGTAATTACTGGAGGGATTTGTGTGGCCAAAACCCTTGGTCGGAGCTCCATTTGCACCTGATTGCTGATTTACAATATACAAATATCATTTGCCCCCGAATGCAGATTTATTGTGATATTCAGAAGGAGGCTATTGAATGTACAGTCCAAAGAACATTGGACAGTAGAGAGACCCCTTAAAGACCAACAAGTGGATATGGGCCAATAATGGCTGGTACAGAACTCCTGTTTAGGCCTGGGTGGAGTTCGCGGAGTGAAACTCTGTGAAGTGACAAAAAAACTCCGCCAAGTTACGTGGAGTTCTGCGAGCGGCGGAGTGCGTTACTATGCGCAGTTCACACTGATTTTTAGCGCCGGGTGTTTGTCACACGCTGTAAAATCAGCGCAAACTGCATCATGCACAGTGCAAGAGGATGCTGCTTCTTTCTGCCACTCGAGTAGAAGTTCTATTCGAGCGGCAGCTTCCTCAACGTGAACGGATGGTTCCTCAACGCGAGCGGTAGCAAGCATCCGCGATGCCCGCGTTGAGAAAACTCACTGGGAATCGGTCTAGTGTTGGATTTTCCTCACTCGCCAACTTACCGTTGGTGAGCGGGGAAAACACTTTGCTACGCAGAGTGGAGTTTTTTGGAACTCCGCGGAGCGCGAAATACTCCGCGAACGGAGCAGAGTTCACCACCCAGGCCTACTTATATTCCAATGTTCGTCTTTCTGTTTCTCTCTTTTAACTTAGAACATTCTAGACCCACCACCTGTGGGTGTAATGTTTTAATAGTTTTATAGCACTACTGGCTCAGGTAATAGCAGTTGTCAAAGGGCCTCTCCCTTGTCTAGGCCGTCGTCTACGGCTCAGGCCAAGAACCTCTGGTTGTTGCCTTTAAGAACTGTTTTTGCCCTCAGCAGCGTGCTATTATGGTTAATTAAATATAGCATGCTGTTATTAAATGACATGGCAAAACTCTTAAAACTGCATTATTTGCTGCTATAACTGTAGACTGCTGTGGGTTTAGGGTGAATGCACCTTGTGCTCCGTTCAGGGTTTGACTGTTTCTCTGCAGCATTCTGCGACCTGCATGTTTTTCTGAGGCTTGTGAGCCGGAGATCTGAACCTTATCAAACTCTTGTGGCCTAGGTTAAGAGCAGCAGATGTGAGTCAGAAACAGCTCCATTCTACGTGGGCTTGTGTTAAATCCTGCCTGTCACCTGCAGTCCTCGTTCTATTAGCTGTGATGCCATCCATCAAATGTTGCAGTCTCTGAGCAGCTGAATCACCTGCTGTTTGTCCCTTTTGGTTTCCAGCTCTGTTTCGTTAGTCCTGCTCAGCCTGTGCCCTTCATTCTGCTTCTTTGGGCACTGCCCTGGCATCATCTCTCCAGCTTCAGTGTTTTCCAGGTAACTTTCTTCCCTTCCCTTTGCTTGTTCTCATCCTCTTGTTTTCCTGAATGCTGATTTGACAGCATCTCCATATATCGCTGTTGCTGTTCTACCATGCTTCATGAATATGTTCTTTCCCAGGTAACCATGTCACTCGCCTTCTTCCTTCTTAGTCCCAATGGACTCTGTGTGCTGATTTGTCAGTTTCTCCACCAATCCATATTGTTCTTCAACAGCATCTATGTTACTGATGCAGAGGTGCAACTCTTTCAGTCGCTGTTTGCGCCAAGTACCCATGTTGGTGTCTTTCCCTTTTCTCAGCACCCATGTGTCCCTTACACCTATTAAACAGCATCTACTTGTGCCCATGCTGCTGTCCCATAGTGCTTTGTGCCCGCTGTCCTCCCACCAATAGAAACTCTCCCAGTCTCTATTTCCCCTGATGATGATTTGCTCCAAGCGTACTCTCCTTATATGCTGCAGTGCCTCATGTTCCTGTCTTCCTGACAGTAATGTATCTTCCCATCACTCCACTACGGATTTCATTCAGCTATGGATCTCATTCGCTTCAATCTGAGTGGGTTACTAGGTTATTAACGAAAGCATCTCTATGACTAAATGACTGTGAAGATCATCATCCAATCTCAAATGTCCCTGTTCAGATAAAGCTGTTGGAATAAAACTGCTACCCTGCAACACCTGGAGTTCATGGAGAACAACCTGGGAAATGTGTAATAAGGCATTTGTCCACACAGCGATACTGAGACGGCCCTCCTACATGTTGGTACATCTATCTTCGAGATGATGGACCAGAGGCTGCGACTCTGCGGGTGCTGTTTGATGTACTAGACGGCTTCTACGACCTTCACAGTGGCATGATGCAGGATTGAGAAAGTGTTGGGACTGACAAATCAGTCAAGCAAATAATTTACTTTGAATCTTATTTAGAGTTTGGTGGACGAGATATTCTGTCACAAGCGTATCAAAGTTCTGTCCGCCATATTACATGTGCATTATCGCCTGTGGTACCCGTAGTACAGCGGATGGGATATCCATCACGTTTTGACGGAGTATTGTATCCGTCAAGCTCTAAGTAAGGTCCTTTGTACTTAAATAAAAGAGTAAGTGGAGCCAAAGCCTGCTCATTTCAAGCTTCTGTTTGCGGCGCATCACTCCGCTGCTGTTTCTCTCTCTTGTTATTCATCATGGAATTCTCTTTAAAATTCATAATCAGTAGAATGTCTACACCCATGTGCAGGATCCCGGAACACATTTCGGTAAGTACATGCAATTTCAATTTAAAATTACTTTTAGAACAGAAAAGCAGCAAATAGGAGACAACTTTTTTCTGCCAATTTACTTTGTATATTTAAAAAAAAAAGTCATCAATTAACCAAATCAGTCAATCAAGTACAATAGTCGGAAATCTACAGAAGGTAAGCGCACCCTATTTAAAGAAGTAAAAAAAGCAAGACATGGACACCCTATCTGGTGGGAGATAAACATCTGCTCCTCTTCCATCAATTATTCTCCAAGATACCAGCACTCCCGTCATGCTTAGCAGGATCTGCAAAGCAGTTTCCTTTTGTAGATCAGAATGAGAGAGAGGCTCTCCAGTAACCGCTGCGTAGTCCTTGATCCTGATATCTGCTGAGTCGGTGGGTGGTGTATTCATTTAGATAGAACTAGGATTAGAAGTAATTCACTGTTGCTTCTCAGTCATAGGATTCTCTCATATCCATAAACAATTGCATCGCATAACCCGGTTAACCCACAGTGCTTGGAAAACGCTATCATAGAGAAGTATAGTGAGAGTAAGTTTCCTCTTCATCAAACCTTCCCCACAGCAGCAGGGAAGCCAACAAAGGAAAAACAAATACCAAAATGCTGTGCCGCGCCACACCCACATCTAATTCTTTAGTCGCTCATCTGCACACAACTGGTCCTCCATTATAACCTTAAGCTCCAGGCCCCTACCACAACAGACAAAATTACATCTTCCTCATCTTCCAGAGCCATGATTGCCACAAACACAGATCAGCCCCCCATCACTGCTTTCAGGCAGATTCTAGTGTGTGGCAAATTTACTTCTACAACTTAGCCAGAATGCAGGCTAAGCTTACAGAAGCTTTTCCTGTTCCATTACCTTTTAAACTACATAATGGTTGATGCTCAGTTACTAAATCAAATGGCTACCCCCGTAATGTAAGCCTTGAAATGCTCTACACTCCAGGGCCAAGCTGGCACTTCTTTGTCTAGTGTTGACAATTTTTTTTAACAGCAGCCAGAGCTTTAGTGAGAACTATAGTGGCTTTTACTCCTTATTTTTCCACTGGGACAACACTAACCTAAGCCTTCCAAACTGACATCCACTTTAAAAATATTTTAAGTTCAGAAAAAACACTGAGAGCTGGCACTATTATAATTGAAACTTCACAGTTTCAAAAGCGAAATCATGCTCCTTATTCCAATTATACTTACATACATGACTACAATTATACTGACTCACTGCACTCGATGCCCTAAGGATCATGAAAACCATCCACTCTGGAGCCCCCTCGGACCCCTGCCCTCACCACATTTTCATCTGACCCGGCACCACCATCGCCCCTGAACTCTGCCGCAAAATCAACTGCTCCATTGAATCCGCCACCTTCCCTAAAGACTGGAAACTCACAGAGATCAACCCCCTGCTGAAGAAATCCTCTGCCGACCCAACGGACCTCAAAAACTACAGACCCATCTCTCTGCTCCCCTTCCCAGCCAAAGTCATCGAGAAAGCCATCAACGCCCAACTCACAGAATTAATCGAAACTAACCACACTGTGGACCCCTCCCAATCCGGCTTCAGGAGCAACCACAGCACCAAGACTGCACTCCTTGCCGCAACTGACGACATCCACACTCTCCTCGACCGAGGGGAAACCACAGCCCTCATCCTCCTGGACCTCTCTGCCGCCTTCGACAGTGTCTCCTACTACACTCTCTGCACACGACTTCACGACGCCGGCATCCACTGCAAGGCTTTAGAGTGGATCCGCTCCTTCCTCAGCAGTCGAACCCAGAGAGTCAGACTCCCTCCGTTCTCCTCAGGACCTACAGAGATCAGCTACGGAGTTCCCCAGGCCTCCTCTCTGAGCCCCACCCTCTTTACCATCTCCATGGCCCTGCTTGCAGCCATCGTCAGAAACCACAGACTCAACATTGTTTCCTTCTCCGACAACACCCAGCTGATTCTCACCCTCACCGGCGAACCTACAGCCGCTAAGAGCAACTTCCACGACGGGATGAAAGCAGTAGCCGTCTGGATGAAGCAGAGCTGCCTCAAACTCAACTCCGACAAAACCAAAGTCCTCATCCTGGGCTTCACTCCCTCCGCATGGGACGACTCCTGGTAAACAGCAGCGCTCAGAAACCCCCCACACCCCCCACACCCACCGAACACGCATGCAACCTCGACATCATCCTCGACGGGAGACAGCGTTTACAATGCTGGTAATACCACGGGGGTAGATAACAACGCGGACGTTACATCATCCACGTTGTTACCACGCATCGCATTACATCGCAAGTCGTTTCAACGACTTGCGCTAGATGGCGCGCAACACCAGGGAATGTGTTGGATTTTAAATCCAACACCTTCCCTGCTGTTGCGCTAACTGGTGTAGGAATAGTAATTTATACTATTCCTAAGTCCAGCGCGCCATCTAGCGCAAGTCGTTGAAACGACTTGCGATGTAATGCCATGCGTGGTAACAATGCGGACGATGTAACGACCGCGTTGTTACCTACCGCGTGGTATTTGCTCGCGGTGTAACATCACATATTCTCCTCGACTCCTTGCTCGCAATGAACCGCCAACTCAACATAGTACCATCCTTCTGCCTCCACACGCTCTTGCTTCTGCGGAAGATCTTCAAGTGGATCCCCACCGAGACCAGGAGAACGGTCACGCAGGGGCTCGTCAGCAGCAAGCTCGAATACGGCAACGCACTCTACGCTTGCACCTCCCAAAAACTCCAAAAGAAATTGCAACGCATTCAGAACGCCTCCGCCAGACTTATCCAGGACATCCCCCACCACAGCCACGTCTCTGGTCACCTGAGAGACCTCCATTAGCTCCCATTCAACAAAAGAATCACCTTCAAGCTCCTCACGCACGCCTACAAAGCCCTCCACAACACCAGACCCGATTACCTCAACCACCGCCTCGCCTTCTACACACCAGACATCTCTGCTCGCCCAGCTGGCCCTGGCCACTATCCCACGGATCCGCAAGAGCTCGGCTGGAAAAAGATCCTTCTCCTACCTCGCTGGGAAGACCTGGAACTCCCTGCCTCTGCATCTCAGGTAATCACCATCTGATAGAGACTACTAGCCGCAGATTCCGTAACGTAGAATTATCCCCAGGCGTGAGACTGGATCCGGAAAATCTTTTGCCACAGCATCCCTGCGCGCTGGGGGGGGGGGGGGCGGCACCACACGACTCCGCCCTGACGCTGTCCGCGGACGTGACGTCAGCGAGGTCACATAAGTCCCACCCCGGAGCGCTGATGTCAATTTCCTTCTTTTCCGCGTGCAACGCGGATCCGGAGTGAGTTCCCTTGACCTGTTTTCAGGCTTCTTTTAACGCCTTTGCGTTGGGAACAGTGTGCAATGCCTTCGGGTTTCAAGACGTGTGCTTCTTGTACGTGTCAGATGTCGGCGACGGACCCTCACCCTATTTGTATGTGGTGTTTGGGCGAGCACCATGATTCTACGGACTGCGACGCTTGTCAGCATCTCAAGCCGAAGTCCCGGCGGGAGCGCCGGATGAAGTTGCTTTCGGCCCGCTTGTCCAGATCGGTCTCGTCACTGCGTCCGTCCCCTGCCTCGGAAGGGTCCAGAAGCTGCCGATTCCGGTTGCGGCATCGTCCTTCATTGAGGCCCCACGGGCGTTGCTCGCCCGCCGGTAAGTTGTCACCGAGGCCCTGTCCTCGTTCTGCTGAGGGCGCGGGTTCCTCTCGGGACGTGCGCCCTCGCCAGTCGCCACCCTATCCGCCGTTTCCTGGCATTGGGGCGACAAGGGCCCAAATGAAGGCCTACGCTACGGCTCTGCAGGCTTCTTTGGGCCCCCCTCCTCTTCCTGAGACGTCCGCGGATCCCTCGCCATGCGCGGGGCCTTCCGCGGACTCGCCAGCGTATTCACCCCCGGCGCAGACGCGTTCGGCTTCAGGTTTTGGAGGTGTGGTGTCGTCGAGGTGCGGCCCTATGGGTTCCCCTCTTCGGCCCACGGCGTCCCTTCCTCGCCGCAAAACCCCGCGGGGTTCCCTGTGGTGTCGCAGGAGGTCGCCGGGACTCACGGCTCGTCCCCGAGTCCCCCTCGGTCCTCTGGGCAGGTGGCTGTCTTACCGGAGGCCGAGCCGACGCCTTTCCGGCGCCAACGGCTTTCCTCCCCGGCCCTGGCGGCGAAACGGGTGGAGGCCGGAACCCAGGGCGCCTCCCCGAGTCCCTCTCGGACCTCTGCGCAGGCGGCTGCCTCGTCGGAGGTCGAGCCGGCGCGGCCGCTTCGGCTCCGACCCCGCCCCTTTCTCCTAGGCTGCATGTGGTGGTGGAGGTCGACTCGGCACCCCTGGTGGACACTTCGGCGCCGATCGAGGACACTCCGGTGCCCAGGGCAAACTCTCCGGCGCCGTCCCGGCGTCAGAGCGTCGACTCTTCTCTGGATGGCCCTTCCTCTCCGGAGGAGTGTCATCTCCTTGTTTCCTCTTCACCGGAGACTGGACGCCGCATCGTTGCTTTTTCCGGGGCGGGTTCTATACCATCTCCGCGTCCGCAGCCCCCGGACACGCTCTTCCGCACCTTGCAGTTGGTTGCCCAGCAGGCTTCTCCGCCTTCTCCGGAGACCCCTCAGGCACCACACTCGTCCGTGGGTCCTCCATCCTACAGGGGCTGGCCGTTTCTTCCTCCGGCAGGGCACGGGGACGGGCGGCTTAGTTTGCAGCCTTCGCCCACGGAAGAGTTGCTCTCTCCCCCACGTCGCCCTACGGAGGCGAGTGTAGCCTTTGTCCGGGCCATCTCCACGGCCACCGGCAGTTTGCAAATGGGCAACCCGGTCGCTCCACTCCCAACGGATCACTTGTTGGAGGTTCTCCACCAGGGCTCTGGTGGAGGAGAACTGCTTCTTCCATTTGAAGCTTCGCTCCACAGCTCTCTTCTGGGGGCGTCCTGCTACAGATGATCCGGTGCCTCAGCCGCTCCTCCACCGCCACCGTCCTGCCCCGCACGATCCAGTCTGCCTTTTTTCCCACCCATCTGCCCAGGGCCCTGTCCTGCGGACTGCTTTCCCTTCCTTGCCTTCAGTGTTGCTCCCTCCGTCACGGGAGGCCCGGTGGTTGGACTCCTGGGGGCGTAACATTTTCGCTTCCACTAGTGCTGCTCTGCGCGCGCTCAACACACTTTGTGTGTTGGCCAGGGCTACCTCTGACCTATGGGATTCCACGGAGTCCCTTCTGTCTAAAACCTCCCACGAAGGTGTCCGCGCTGATCTGCAGCACCATGTGCTGGATGGTCGGGAGTTAGCTGCATTTATTCTCCGTTCGGCCTTGGATGTCTCTGATTCTCTCGCCCGCGCTAAGGCGAGTTCTGTGGCCCTCCGCCGCCATGCTTGGTTGTGGGATAGCGTCTTTCCCGAGAATATTCGGGAGCGTCTTGTTGACCTGCCCTTTGATGGGATTCTTTTATTTAACACCCACGCGGACTCCGCTATTCAGCGACTCCTTGCGGGGCTCCGTCCTCCTCCCCCTCCGTAAGCCTCGGCTTGTCGGTCCTCAGGTGTCTTATGGGAGGCGTTTATCCCACCTTTCTCTTTGGGCCTAGTGTTTCGGTTGGCCCCTCTGTGTGCTGTGTGTGGCTGGGAATGCCTTCAGGGTCCTTAAGTTGGCCCCTCTGTACTTTTGGCTGCGGGTACAGCCCTTTAGCTTTTGTGGTGTGTGTTTTTTGGCTGTTCGTGAAGCCGTATGGGTCCTCAGGTTGGACCATCTGTGTATTCTTTTTTGGCTGATTGGTAAGCCGTCTGTGGTGATACCCACAGGTCTTTTCTGTTCTTGACCTCTGCTGCGGGTTTTCCCTAAGAGGTGTTCCCCTGTTTTGTTTTGGACCATGTCATACCCTAGTTGGGGTACTTGTTGGCTATTGTATAGCTCTGTCCTAAGCTGGGCGGGTGTGGATACCTTCTCGGGTTCCTCGCGTTTCCTGGTGTCACTGTATTCCGCTTGGTGCGGTCTTTTTTCTTCCGCCTTAGCGCAGCTTCCGCTGCTCCAGGTTCTGTCCTGCGCAGTATCCGCTGGTGTTTCGATCCTTCTTCTACAGGGCTTGCCTGTCGTGCGTTTTGCCCTTGTTCCTGCGGGATATCTGCCTCTGTGCGTTTTGCCTTCCCTCTTCAGCCTCTGGATCGCCAGACCGACTTTTGTCATGCCGTCTACGGCGTCGTGTCTTGGTGTTTCCACCTTATTATCCGACGTTCGGCCTGGTCCTCTACCTTGTGTTCCAGGGGGGCCAGGATATTCCTGGTGTTCTCCTGTGTTCTGGTTGACGGCTTAGGTCTGTGCTACATATTTCTCGCTTCTCCTCTTTTTCCTTTGGCCGGTCCCACTTCTCTTCGTGGGCCGGGTTGTGCCACTGGGACGGTCCTTCTCTGGGGCTTGTCCTGGGGTTCCCTTGCCTCTGTCTTAGTCTTGCGCTCGGCTTGTTCTGGGCACCCTACTTCATAGTATGTACCGGCTGCCTGCTGCGCACGCATGGACGTTATGGTCCACCCCTGTGGGCCTCGGCGTGTACCCGTGTGCTCCTGTCCTTGCTCTGCTGGAGCTTTGCGCGACTGTGTCTTCCTTCTCACGTATGCGCTTCTCGGCTGTGGGGCCGTTCCTGCCTTGTCCCCGGCCTTGGGGCTGATGCTCGTTCAGCTATTTCCTTCGCTGTTTGTGTTCTCCTGAGGCGGGCTCTGCCTCCGTTTCCACCTCTTCTCCTTGGATTTCCGGGTGGTTCTTTTCTTCTTTTGGTACTCTCTTGGTGCCGTCTGTCCCTCCGGGTTCTCTGGCGGACGCCCTTTGCCCCTCGGGTAGGCTTGTGGTCTCCTGGCCTTGCCTTCTCCTTGTTCTTCTTTACTTCTGCTTGGTGGGGGCTGGGCCGTCCTTCCTGTCCCCATGACACTTCCCCTGTTGGGGCCCTGTGTTCTTCCAAGCTGGTGCGATTCTCTCGCAGACCCTCCTCCCCTCTGGGTATGGCTAGGGTATCTATTCTACGTTAAGGAATCTGCGGCTAGTAGTCTCTATCAGATGTACAAGTTACTTACCTTCGGTAACGATGTATCTGGTAGAGACGATTCTAGCCGCAGATTTCTTCATGGCCCGCCCTTCCTCCCCGTTCTGCGAGGACCTTCAGTTTGGTCTTCTGCACTCGCCTCCCTCCGGGTGGCTTGTCTTCTGCGAGTGTCCTCTTTTACTTCCTTTCTGGTACTTGGACGGTGGGTTCACTTGTATTTCTGTATCCCTCCACCCTGGTTATTCCAGTGTGGGGCCTACTCATAATCTTCTCCCTTTCTCATTGCTTGGGGTTTCTGACTCCTCTGCAGTCCTCTGGGTTGGGGTCTCTTGGCTGTGCCTCAGACCGTAGCTCTTTACAGGGGATTCGACACTCCTTGCTGGTGTTGTCTTGGGGTAATTTATCGTTACTCATCTGTTCCGGCTTGTTGGCCTTCACTGTTATAGATTGTGGTTGCAGACTTTCTGTTATGGCATTTTTCACATGTTTTTCTGCCTCCAGGGTGGATATCGCCTTCGCTTTGCAGGGTGGCTTCTCAGAAGCGGTGATCTGCTCTTTCCCTTCCATGACTTTCAGTAACACAGTGCATGGCACTGTCCCTCATCAATCAATCAATCGATCAGGTCACTTATAAAGCGCACTACATACCCGCGAGGGTCTCAAGGCAGTGGGGGAAGAGGGGGGGGGTGCTGCTACTGATCGAAGAGCCAGGTCTTGAGGAGTCTTCTGAAGGCCAGTAGGTCTTGGGTCTGCCGAAGGTTGGTGGGGAGGGTGTTCCAGGTCTTGGCGGCGAGGTGGGAGAAGGATCTGCCGCCGGCGGTCGTTTTCCGGATGCGGGGGACTGTGGCGAGGGCGAGGCTGGTGGAGCGGAGCTGGCGGGTGGGGGTGTAGAAGCTGAGTCGTCTGTTGAGGTAGGCTGGTCCGGAGTTGTGGAGTGCTTTGTGTGCGTGGGTGAGGAGCTTGAAGGTTATCCTCTTGTTGACAGGGAGCCAGTGCAGATTTCTCAGGTGGGGTGTGATGTGGCTGCGGCGGGGGATGTCGAGGATAAGACGTGCAGAGGCGTTCTGGATGCGTTGCAGCCGTCTCAGGAGTTTAGCCGTCGTTCCTGCGTAGAGGGCGTTTCCGTAGTCCAGCCTGCTTGTGACGAGGGCCTGGGTGACTGTTTTCCTTGTTTCGGTGGGGATCCACTTGAAGATCCTGCGGAGCATTCGGAGGGTGTTGAAGCAGGATGAGGACACGGCGTTGACCTGCTTAGTCATGGAGAGGGTGGGGTCGAGGATGACCCCTAGGTTGCGTGCGTGGTCGGTGGGTGTCGGGGCTGTTCCCAGTGATGTCGGCCACCAGGAGTCGTCCCAGGCTGAAGGGTTGGAACCAAGGATGAGGACCTCCGTCTTGTCCGAGTTCAGCTTCAGGCGACTGGACCTCATCCATTCGGCGACGGCCTTCATTCCTTCGTGGAGGTGGGCTTTGGCGGTGTGAGGGTCTTTGGTGAGGGAGAGGATCAGCTGGGTGTCGTCGGCGTAGGAGATGATGTTGAGGTTGTGCTGTCGGGCGACGTGGGCGAGGGGTGCCATGTAGATGTTGAACAGCGTCGGGCTGAGGGAGGAGCCTTGGGGTACGCCGCAGATGATCTTGGTGGCCTTGGATCGGAAGGGGGCGAGGCGGACGCTTTGAGTTCTGCCGGAAAGGAAGGATGTGGTCCAGTCCAGGGCCTTCTCCTGGATCCCGGCGTCGTGAAGGCGTGTTCGTAGTGTGTGGTGGCAGACCGTGTCGAAGGCGGCTGATAGGTCCAGGAGAATGAGGGCTGCTGTTTCTCCGTTGTCTAGCAAGGTCCTGATGTCATCGGTGGCGGCGATGAGGGCGGTTTCGGAGCTGTGGTTGCTGCGGAAGCCGGACTGGGAAGGGTCCAGGATGTTGTTCTCCTCGAGGTAGCGGGTCAGTTGTTTGTTGACGATTTTCTCGGTGACCTTCGCGGGGAACGGGAGCAGAGAGATGGGTCGGAAGTTCTTGAGGTCCTTGGGGTCTGCCTTGGGTTTCTTGAGTAAGGCGGTGATCTCGGCGTGCTTCCAGCTTTCCGGGAAGGTTGCTGTCTCGAAGGAGATGTTGATTATTTTCCGGAGATGGGGAGCGATGGCTGTACTGGCTTTGTTGAAGACGTGGTGAGGGCACGGGTCTAGCGGTGAACCGGAGTGGATGGTGTTCATGATCTCGCTGGTGTCCTCGTCGTTGATGTTGGTCCAGGAGAGCAGGCGGTTGGTGGTCGTGGGGGCAGTGGTCTCGGTGGTTGCCGGGGCGGTCGTGGTGTTGAAGCTGTCGTGGATGTCGGCGATTTTGCGGTGGAAGAAGGTGGCCAGTGAGTCGCACAGGTCTCGTGACGGCGGGATGTCGTTGGTGTTGGAGCTGGGGTTGGAGAGTTCCTTCACGATGTTGAAGAGCTCTTTGCTGTTGTGTGCGTTGTTGTCTAGGCGGTCTTTGAGTGAGGCCCTTTTGGCGGATCTGATGAGGTGATGGTGACTGCGGGTGGCGCTCTTGTGGGCGGCGTAGCTGTCCGCTGTCCGTTCGTGGAGCCAGATCTTCTCCAGTTTTCGGCATGTTTGTTTGGAGGCCTGGAGGTCTTCGGTGAACCAGGTGGCTTTCTTGCTGGTGTGGCTGTTGGGCGGATTCTTGAGCGGGGCGAGGGTGTTGGCGCAGTCGTCGATCCACTGTCTGAGGTTGCGGGCGGCGGTGTCGGGGTCGGATGGTTCGGTGGGTGGGCTCAGGGCGAGGTGGTGGTTAGCTGGTCTTCGGTGACTCTGCTCCAGCAGCGGCGAGGCATTTGTTGGGTGCGGTGGTGCGTGGTGGGCTTCCTGTAGGTGAAGTGGATGCAGTGGTGGTCGGTCCAGTGGGGTTCGGAGGTGTGGTTGAAGGAGAAGTGTGGGCTTGCGGAAAAGATGGAGTCTAGCGTGTGGCCGGCGGCGTGGGTGGGTGTTGTCACGAGCTGTCTGAGTCCGAGGGTGGCGAGGTTGTCGATCTGGTGGAGTTGGTGTCCTTGTTGTTCTCGAGGTGGAAGTTCAGGTCCCCGAGGAGGATGTAGTCCGTGGAGGCGATGGCGTGTGTGCTGACGAAGTCAGCGATGGAATCGCTGAACTGTGGTCGGGGTCCGGGGGGTCTGTAGATGAGGGTTCCTCTGAGGGTGGTGTTGGGATCGGTGTGGATCTGGAAGTGCATGTGTTCGGCGGTGCTGAGGGTGTCGTCGGTGTTGGTTGAGACTCTGAGGGTGTTCCTGTGGACGATGGCGATGCCTCCTCCGACTCCGTTGGTGCGGTCCCTGTGGGTGATCTTGTAGCCGTCCGGGATGGCAATGGCGATGTCGGGGGCTGAAGCGGGGTTCAGCCAGGTCTCCGTCAGGAAGGCGACGTCTGGGGAGGTTGAGTCGAGAAGGTCCCAGAGTTCGATGGCGTGTTTGCGGGTGGAGCGGGTGTTGTGGAGGATGCATCTGAGGTAGTTGGGTTCTTTCCTGGGCGGTGGTTTGGCGGGGCGGGTGCTGGCGAAGCTGCAGTTTCGGCAGGTGAAGGGCCCTTGGGTGCGCTTCGGGGTGGCCCGGTAGCAGGCGTGATCTTTTCCGGGGTGAGTGCGTGGAGGGTGCTGGCGTCGTATCGGCGTCTGTTGATGTGGCGGGCGCGGGGGATGCCCGGACCAGGGGTTCTGGCGCTGGGCGCGGTCCAGGCGAGGACGGGCGCAGACGGGCTTGCCTTAGGCGCGCCTTTGGCGCCCCAGCGGCGCGCCCGCTGCGCAGCGGCCGCCATAAATGGGGAGGTGGGAGGGAGGAGCAGGGAATGGGGCAGCGAATGGGCAGTGAGGGGGCGGGGCCGCAGGGGCGCAGCGGCGGGAAACAGGCACAGAGAAAAACGATCACAATCAGGGGCAGCAGGGGGACACAGAGAAAAATGAGCACAATCAGGGGCAGCAGGGCACACAGAGAAAAACGATCACAATCAGGGGCAGCAGGGGGACACAGAAAAACGAGCACAATCAGGGGCAGCAGGGCACACAGAGATAAACGATCATAATCAGGGGCAGCAGGGGGACACAGAGAAAAACGAGCACAATCAGGGGCAGCAGGGCACACAGAGAAAAACGAGCACAATCAGGGGCAGCAATGGCACACAGAGAAAAACGAGCACAATCAGGGGCAGCAGGGCACACAGAGAAAAACGAGCACAATCAGGGGCAGCAGGGCACACAGAGAAAACGAGCACAATCAGGGGCAGCAGGGCACACAGAGAAGAATGGGCACAATCAGCTGGCAGCAGCAGGGCACACAGACGGAGCTGTGTGGTGGGGGCCTCATGGTGCTGTTCTTCACCATTCGCTTCTTCCCTTACTGTTTCACTGATTTTTTCGCACACTGTTCCCATACTCTCCCAGTTTTGTTTGTGATGGCTCCGCGTTGTGGCGCGGAAAAGTCCTCCGAGGAAAACTGACGTCAGCGCGCCGGGGAGGGACTTATGTGACCTCGCTGACGTCACGTCCGCGGACAGCGTCAGGGCGGAGTCGTGTGGTGCCGCCCCCCCCCCGGCGCGCAGGGATGCTGTGGCAAAAGATGTTCCGGATCCAGTCTCACACCTGGGGATAATTCTACGTTAAGGAATCTGCAGCTAGAATCGTCTCTACCAGATACATCGTTACCGAAGGTAAGTAACTTGTACGTCACTGCCTCAATTCAGGAAGGACCTCAAGACCTGGCTCTTCGACTGAACTGCAGAACCCTCCGCAGCGCCTTGAGACCCTCACGGGTGATTAGCCATGCTTTACAAGAACCCTGATTGATTGACATGGTATTTCAAAAGAAACGTCCTCAATCCTAGCATACTATTTGCTTTGACAAAGAAATTATCTTTATTGGTCTGTGCTTTCAGTAGTAGAATGGCCTAAAGCAATCATCTTTCATTTTATCATCACCATCTTAAACATTATACACTAAATGCTCTACTTATAAAGCCAAATGCATTTGTCTAATTGTAATGTCATTCCTGTATAGAGTAAGAGTTCCAATACTTTGACTACGGTACCACTGTGATGTTCTAGCATGTTGGTAAAGATTAGGATATCCTCTTTTAAAGGGGCACCACCTCCATGTTCCTAAGCATGAAGACATGAGTTTTCGGAACATGGAAAGAGCAGACGATAACCAAATGCAATCCTTAGGTACTTGAGTACACCATCATGTGTATGAATGTAGCTAAACACAGCATTTGGGCATACTTATAATCTGATGATAAATCATCTTGAGATCAAGAGTAGAACAATATTTAGCACCTTCCAACACTGAAGATGTCATGAATTCTTGGTAGGGGGAGACATTCCACTACAAACCAGTCTACCTTGCAGCCAAGCTCACCAAGGCAGGCCAGGCAAGAAACCTGAGGAGCACCAACAACCTACTTCTCATTCCCCCAAAGAGACACAAACAAAAAGCCCTGGCGTGCTCCTTTTCGGGAAATGTCCCCAAAATCTGGAACTCCCTACCAGCAGATCCCAGAACTAACCCCTCCTTCGTGACCTTCAAAAAAAAACTAAAGGATCTCCTCCTCGCTAGACACCTTTAACCTTCGGACCAATACACCGTAGTGCCTTCCAAAAGACTCTCCATTTTGTTCTGTCTGTCTGCTCTTTCTTATTTACCTGTGTACATGTTGTAAAGCGCTCTGATACCCTCGGGTCTTGCCAGCGCTATATAAAACTCTAAATAATTTTTTTAAATAAAATAAAATACAATTTGATTCATTAAACATTGTAAATCTGCATAGAAGCTCAATGAATCTGATCTTTTGAGGTCCAAAGCTTCAGGAGCAATCCACTGTGAAGAAGTCACAATCTCAACCACGTCATCTGCAGTTATTTTTCAACGATAAGAATAAATCCTTCCTAACATTCCTCAATTTATGTTTGACAGGAGTAACATTATATTTGAGTTCTGTTTTGTGCTCAAGTCACGTCCTTCAATCTCTGCTAATTTCTTTTGGAAACATTTTAATAATTTTTTTAAATAAGCTCTAGTCCTACTATCTAAATACACATACAAGAAACTGGAATTCTTGATCCAGGATATCCTAATTGGGTTGACCATTAATACCTAAATACACTTTTCCAAGAAATCACCTGTCATGAAAACAACCATATTAATAATGCAACCACCATTTGCATAAATATTAATATCACTAGCTTCTTGGGAAAAATAATTATCTAAAATAATGGTAAACAGTGATCCAGAATCTGCCAAATTCTCTCGCTTCCATTAATGTTTTTAACAACTTTAGGTGGAACATATGGTTCCTCATCTACCACATAAATTGGATTGTGATTGCTAGACACACATTCTACACCTTAGTCATAGTTTTCTTCAACCACACTCAACGCCAATTTCACTAAATCATCTCTGCCATGTCACATTCTTGAGCTACTTCCCTTGTCTGGCCCATTATTACAGACATTAGCAATCTCTATTGCTGGACAATTCTTACTACAACCCAAAAGATTCATGAACTACATTTTAACACCTTTCTATTTCTTGGATTTATTTTCCTTATCTTTTAGTATAGTGACCTGATTTTCTTTACTCATCTTACTATTTTCTACAGCTTCTTCAATAACCAATGACTTTTCCTCAATGATTAAATAGGCCACTATGGCCACACGTTTGGACATATCATCTGCTCTGGCAATGTAGGATTGCAGTGACGTGATGATTGGCCTTAGAGTTTCTTACTGGAACACCTCGCTATAAGTTGGTCTCTAATAGATTAATGCCCAGTCAAACCAAGGTCACACATGACTGCTAAAGTCCTCAAAGCTGCCATGTTAGACTCAATAGTTTCCTTTCGCTGGAGATATGAGGTTCACCCGTTAATAGCGAAAAACTTTATTAAAAATAATATAGTGTCCTGTAGCATTCGAAGTGGTGGTGAAACATGAGGTAATTGCCTGCACACTCCTTGACCCTCTGTCAAAGGTCAAGATTATTGCCCTCATTGTCACCCTGGAGATGAGCATTGACAAGAAAGTGGAAGCCTGAATTGATCCAATCAGAGCCCTGGATGTCAGAAGAAAGAAAGAAGAGCTATGACAGGAAGAGGTCACTATAGGCTAAAGACCTGAATATACCCTTCCAATCTTTCCAAAAACGCCAAGAATAATTTTAAACATAAATTACTGACTCGTCACCCCGAAACTTTAATAGTTGATACCTACCATAGCCTCTCCTCTCCTATAAAAACAAACCTTATTTTCTACTCCAAACGCCCCTCCAAATAGAAAAGCATTTTCCTTCTCCATCTTACAGTCACTAAATCAAGCAAAATCCCTTATGGATTCAAATTATCTACTTCTCCATCCCCAGCTTTTCTCGGTGAAATTGACATTTCCATATTCAAAACTGGTAATATCCTCATTCAAGCATCTGAATACCACCTCAACATCTTTGACCACCATTTCAGTACCCTGGCAGACCATCTATCCAAACCAGTCCCCAACTCTTCTTCCCAACTGTCTGACACCCTTATGGTGTCTCCCCCCCCCCCCGGTTCTGACCCCCCCCTAGACATACCAACTGCACACATCATCATCCAATCTCACTCTTTATCTAATGACCGTCACTCTCAAACCCCTCTCACTACCTCTAACCTCTCTCCTACCTCCCGACCCCCTCACCCAGTACTTCCGAATTTCCCCCCCTGCACCAATATCAACCTCTCTGAACTGCACTCTCTCCCCTCAAACTGATGTAATTACTTCCCGACCCCCTCTCCTTGAACTTCTGACTTTACCCCCCACGCCATTATCTCCCTGTCTGAACTGCACTCTCTCCCCTCAAACTGATGTAATTACTTCCCGGCCCCCTCACCTAGAACTTCCGACTCTACCCCCCCCCTGCACCAATATCTCCCTCTCTGAATTTCACTCTCTTCCCTCAAACTGATGTAACTTCCCCCTTCATCCCTCACTCCATCATATCTTCATCTCCTAGCACATGGCCTGTCTAAATGATTGACCCGTCCATCACCACGTCCAACAACCTGAACTCTCCTCTGACTCCCCCTCCCGGCATCTCCCCCTCCTCACATCGGACTTTCTTCCCCGACCGACACGGAACCCTCTCTTTCCCCCCCCTCCTTTTCAACTGAGCTCCCCCTCAATTTTATTGCTCTGACACTATCTAACATTGAACGTAATCTCTCAACCGTGAAGACGGAACTAACGCGACTCAGAGAGGATTTCAATGCCCTTAACACCAGGACCTTCCTCAATCATACTGATTCCGCCTGTTCTTGCTTCCCAAACATCTCCCAACTTAACCGTTGGAAAACCACACCCCTTTGCAGCAGAACACATAGGCCTCTCCGAGCTATGAACTACCTCTCCTCTTCTGACCTTATTGACCTATGCAACTCCTACCTACCTAAACCCTTGATTACTGATCATCCCTTCCCTTATTCCTGCATCCCAGTGATCTTGGGAACTAGCAGAATCCCCTCCTCTCCCATCTCCCCCAGACCCCCAGCTCAACTTACCACCATACACTCTTGCTCCCCCAACAAAGTCAACCCTAATCCCCTCTCCTGCTTGCTTGTTAACTGCCGCTCGGCTGTCCGACATGCGACGGAAATATCAGAAACCATCCTCAGTGAAACTATCGACATTGCCTTCCTTACAGAAACCTGGCTTAATGACCACTCGACGGCCATCCTTGACTTACTCACCCCCCCCTCCCGGTTACTCTATCATTAGGAAAGACAGACCTGACAGAAAAGGGGGTGGTTTAGCTATAATTTATCAAAACGAACTTCAACTCACCCTTGTTAAGAACACAGACCACTTAACCTTTGAATACCTTGGCGCCTAACTCACTGTTCAGGGTTCTTCCCCTATTCGTCTACATAACATCTACCACCCTCCGGGTAATCCTCTTCCTTTCGCTGAGGAACTATCTGACCTTCTTACACAATCCTCACTTTCCTACTCGAAAAATCTCTTCTTAGGAGATTTTAACATCCACTGGAACAATGTTGTTGATCCCACAGTCAGCCACCTCATTAATCTTCTAGAGAACAATGACCTTATTCAACTATGTCACACTCCTACCCATACCAAAGGGGCCACTCTCAACGCCATCATTTCCAACAAGGACTTGGCCTCCCTTTCCAACATCCTCCCCATCGACTGGTCTGACCATCACCTCATTTTGTTCAAGATCGAATCCACTCCCCTCCTCCCCCCCACTAAAAATTGCAAACCCATGAAATGGACCAGAAATCTTAATCAAATTCCCCCTGGTGAACTTGAGTCTAAACTCCAAGCACAACTTCTTCTCACCCCTCTCTCCCAAGATGCCAATGAGCTCACTGAGCTTTTCAATAAGACCGTCAACGATGTCGTAGACCTATTAGCCCCACCCAAACTAAAAAAAACAAAGAAATATCCCATCCAAATCTTGGTTCAACTCAGATCTCAATAACGAAAGACGCTCACTTAGACTGACGGAAAGAACATGGAGACAACACCCCTCCCATCTAGCCCTCCTCCGAGCCGCTAGATCTACTTATAAGAAACACATCTTCAATGAAAAGGCTACCTTCTTCCAAACACAACTCGATCGTGCCAAAAATAGACCCAGAGAACTGTTTAACATAGTTCGAAAACAAACATCTTCAGCCCCCCTTAAACTGACAGCCTCAACAGACAGATGTGAGGAAATTGCTAACTTCTTCTCGGATAAAATCGCTAAAATAGATCAATCCTTCCATCTAACTCAGGTCCCACCCAATTCCCCATTCACCGCTGACATTATCTTTGACGTTCATCCCTTGTTGACTCTACCTCCTGATTCTTCCTCTCACCCACACGATACAACCCCTCCTGAATCCAGCCTTCCCAACTTAAAGCTGAAAAACAATGCTTCCTGGCTTAATTTTCACCCCGTGACTGAGCTCGAAGTCTTCAACATCATTGCCAAACTAAAGCCGTCCTCTCACACCAAAGACCCTCTCCCCTCTAACCTTGTCCAAGATCTAAACCACATTATTGCCCCTTACTGGACTAATATCATCAACACCTCCCTTTCCACAGGATGTGTCCCTGACTCCCTCCAACTCGGACAAATCATTCCTATTCTTAAAAATCTCACTGCTGACCCAAATGACCCGAACAATCTCCGCCCTATATATAACCTCCCACTTCTTTCCAAAGCCCTTGAAAAATGTGCTTTGCTCCAATTGGATAAACACATTAACAATTTCAATTTACTTGACTCCTTGCAATGCGGCTTCAGAAAAGGCTGCATCACTGAAACCGCCATGCTTAATATAGTTGATGACATCCATTGTTCCCTTGACAATGGTGAGTCCTGCCTACTCATTCTCCTCGACCTCTCTGCTGCCTTTGATACAGTCAACCACAACTCCCTACTTAACTCGCTCAAGACTCGCTCCGGCCTTAACGGTCTTGTCTTCAAATGGTTCGCCTCTTATCTCCAACACAGAACACAACAAATCAAAATCAATGACTGCCTCTCAAACCCTTCACCTGTCTCACTAGGTGTCCCTCAAGGCTCTATTCTCTCCCCCTCTCTCTTTAACCTCTTTATGGAACCCCTCACCTTCATTCTGACACAAGCTGGAATCAATTATCACCTCTATGCTGATGACACCCAACTTTACTATAAGATTAGGTCCCACTCTGACGTACTTCATCTCAACAATACACTGAGCAAGATCCAATCCTGGTTCTACTCCAATCATCTCAAACTAAACCCAAAAAACCTGAAGTCATCCTCTTCTCTCCAAAAAACAACAGGCTCCCCATTAAATCCTGGATCTCTGACCTTAATGCCCTCAACTGTTCGCTCTCCTTATCTAATTCAGTGAAATCACTTGGCATCACCATTGACAAAAACCTAACTCTTATCGATCACATAAAAAACTCAGCTAAAGGAGCTCTCTTCACTCTCCGTCATCTCAAGAAAATCAAACCCTTCATTCCTTCTGAAGACTTCAAATGGATTGTCCAATCTCTAGTACTCTCGAAAATTGACTATGGTAACGCTATCCTCACAGGTACCCCTAAAGTACACTTAGCCCCCCTCAGATCTGTGCTCCACTTAGCGGCCAGGCTAATCACTGACTATAAACGTTTTGACCACATCTCCCCAGCCCTTAAGGCCCTTAATTGGCTGCCAGTTGAAGGTAGATCCTCCTACAAGACAGCATGCATTACGCATAAAGCTCTCCACCAAAATACCCCGTTGTACCTCACTAACAAACTCAAAAAAGCGGGCTGCTCCAGACCGATGAGAAGCACTAACGCCCTCCTCCTCGTCCCCCCCTTGTCAAAAAGGAAAACCACACAATCACGCTCCTTCTCCGGCAATGCACCGAACATCTGGAATGCTCTCCCCAAGGACCTGCGATGTAACCCCTCCTACCTCAGTTTTAAAAAAGACCTCAAACATCACCTTCTCAGCAAGTATTGGGGTCCATAACCTCGCCTATGATCCTACACTCTGCTTCCCCCGTCTTGATTCTCCTTACCTCATTCCTATCTCTCACCGCTCCCCCCCTCTTTTTATCTTTCACCCTGTTCACTCTCTCCCTACCCCCCTCTCTCCCCTCTCCTCCATCTACTAGCCCTACCCCTCTCCTCCAAAAATCTCTCTCTGTCTACTTTTCCTCCTCTTCCCCAATTTGGTTCCTACCCACCTATTCTTATCTAATTACTCCTCATCCACAGCCAAGCCCAGAATCTTTTTCTCCCACCTTCACTCTTTACTTAACTTTACCTGCGCTTCTTGTCACTGTTTAAAATAGCCCTCCGTGAGCGCCTTTTCATGTATATTGCTCTTTGCCCATTTTTCTTTAATTCATTTGTTTTAATATTACCTGTCAGAATGCTCTGCTATTGAACAACTGTTCCTTGTCCTGTAATTTTTTATGCACATGTAAAGCGCTCTGATACCCCTGGGTCGAGCCAGTGCTATATAAAACCTTTCAAATAAATAAATGAGGACATGCCTGGGAGCAAACTCCTGACCTGTATGACCACCTTGTAATTTAATATTAGGGAGTTATTAGCTTAGAACTTTCAGGTTCCTTTTGTTTTCTACATGATGACTGACATTGGTTTATTATTACTCCAGATGACCGGATGCATGAATTTCTGGATAACCGCAAAATATCCCTAAGACTTGCATCACAAAACTGTCTGAAGTGCTCGAAGTGGAATACTGTTCAGGTTTCATACATTGAATCCGAGCTGCCAATTGCCTCTAACATGACAAAATCCCCTAAACTGCACAAAGTGGATCATTATTCAAATTACAAACCTCATTCAAGCCGCCTGGTGGTATACTGTATGTGTGTTATAATGCTAGCTTGTGGGATATTTCAGTACTTTTTTACACAACAGTGCCCAGCGTTGAGGTAATTGAAATGGCTTCAACTTCCAGGTCTACCCCAGCCAAGCAGCCTGTTCTCAGTCAGTCAGTCAAAATACTTTATTTCGATCACACAGGAAAAATAATATAAAAAATATACATAATACAAAAAGAGGTTAAAAAAATAAAAAGGGTCCGAAAATTTAATTCCACTAATCACATCCCTACGTTATTTGCTCATGGGATGAGGGTGAAGGCCACCCCACAGCTACCACATTTTATTGACACTTAAAGCGACTTATCCAGATTGCCATAAGAAATTTTGCCACACCAAAGACATAGAGCCGATGTGTAACAGCCTGTTCTAGAGACGTTGAAAGATAGACATCTCCAGTTCCATCTTTCGTTGACCATCTAAATTTGACATGTCTGAACAGGAGACACTAGTTTCTAGATGCAAAAAACGGGTCGTAGATTCAAACACATGCAAAACATATGATGAAGATGCTTGTGCTTTGCTGCCCAACCTAGCTGGAGATTACGTGGAGGATAAGATCATAACGTTCCACGGTCCAGAGGTTTGGAGTCGATGGCACTTGTAGTGAAAGGTGATTCCGTAGCCAAGGAGCCAGAAAAACAAAAGAATGAAACCTAGACAAAGAACAAGGAGCACCAGGGACTGACAGAAGACACATGGAACCAGAGCACAAAGATCATAATTAGAGATCAGGGAAGAAAGGTTAGGTGGGGCTTGAGAGTGATAACATTTCAAAACAATACGCAGAAAACATTAGCAGAGAGCAAAAAAAATCATCAATGCAGTTGGCGTAAATACGCAGAGGTAAAAGAGTGATATGGGAGAGATAAAAGAAGATAAACACAGATGTTCTGATTTGACTAAAGAGGACAAAAAACATAGTTGGGCTGGCCATGGTGTAAGGAAGACCTTTTATTAAAATTGATGGGAACCAGCACTCTGCCATGTTTGTACTAGACAGTGACGCTACCTGCAACATCATGTGCAGTATGAGAAAATATAATTTGACCCTCCCCTTCCACAGAATTCCAGTGGCCCTGCAGTTGACCAATGCCAAATCACTGATATTCACTTTTGACACTGGACTCACCCTTAATGAACAAATCAAGAAAACCAAAATGGCTTGGTTGCAGCTTCCTCTGCAAAAAAGTGACACCGTTCATTCCAGAAAGAGACTTCAGAACTGCCATTTAAGCCCTTGTACTCACAAATGTGGTGTAGTGACACCGCCTTGCTCTGTGGCCTCCAAAACCCAGCAGTGGCCGCGCTTACAGGCATCCTGTATGCTACTGCACACTTTCAATAAGGTCCTAAAGAAATATGGTCACATTGCCTCAACCCAAATGGAACTAAGTCGGGTCTCCATGCTGGCCCACATCACCATTAAGGCCTGCACCAGGAGGCAAAAGCAAGAGAAAGGCCAGAGAATCCACTGCCAGTAGTAAGTGCATTAAGACATATCCCAGTCATGTTTGGAGCAGCTCAGGTGCCCTGGCCAAAGAGGTACACATGATACTTATCTGATGGGGTTGTAGGAGATGGGAAGCAGCCAGGGATGAATGTGTCAACAGATAAGTGATAGTGGACGGAGTGCGAATGGCATTTGGTGAGCGACAGGAAATGGTTTTAAACTACAAAATAACCACATATCCTGAAGTACCAACTTTCGCAGTCCGATTCAGGAGTTAGTACAGCTGAGTTGCCAGCTTATAACCCTGTACTCACCAACGGGGCTACCAGCCTATCCACAGTAAAAACGTCAATTTAGCGTTTTTTACTGTTAGGACATATGCAAATCTATGTCCTGCTTTTTAATATACAGCTCCCTGCCTTTGTTGCCTCATTAAAAAGGGAGGTTTGGACTTTGTCATTAGTTTAAATGGCAAAGTCAAGATAACAGTTTAAAACTGCTCTACCAGTCCGTAGTGGCAGCCTGGGAAACATGCTTCACTTTGACACACTCAGGGTGGCACAATAAGCTGCTGAGGGCCACTTTAACTTACAGGCCCTGGGTACCCCTGGAACCATATACTAGGGACTTAAAAGGTAGTTAACTTAAGCCAATTGAATATAAACCAAACATACACTTTTAAGGGTTAGAGCACTGGCACTGAGGTCTGGTTAGAAGGCCTTGCTGCACTGTCCGAGGGGGAAAACCAGCAGCATCAGTCCAAAACCATGGGGGTGTTCATGCAAAAAGAGAGGGGCATCTCCTTAAAATTTTGGATTACGTTTGGAAAGGAGGTAAATTCAAGATTATACACAAATGCTGCAGCCGCCAAATTGCCCTGTAAAAACATGGTGCCTTTACTAAAATTGTTTTAGCATCATACTTGCAGAAGATCATATCACGCATTGGGTTTAGGTGAATGGGGATGTCAAAGCCTGAACCTTGAGGCATCACCTCTGGGACCTAGCAATCTCTGGTGCTGCAGCTGCAGAAGCATCAGGGCCCAGGGGTGTGAGCAGTCACTTACACACTTCAAACAGTGGCGGCAGCAGGGATTCAGAGTATGATGCTGGATGGAATCCTGAGCTTCCCAGAATTCCTCATCCATGATTCGCACCCCTCATCACAGATCCAGTCCCCCTACGCTGCTGGCCTTCTCCAGCAGCAGCTACATTCATCCTGTGAGTGTGCATACAGCAATGAGGAGCAGGTGGAATTCAGGCCTCTGTTTCCTCTCCAGCTCCCCAAGATGTTCAAGGGGAGGCCACCTATGGGCAGTTCTTGCCCAAAGATAGCGCTCCTGACAGATAACACATTCCCTTAGTTGCTTTTTCTGTCCTTCTACATACTAAGCCACAAGTCTATACATCACAAACACAGACCCGTTATTGAACCAAAAGGTTGGAGTGGTGCACTACTTCAATAAGTCATTTTAGTCTCGTTATATTGTCTCAGTAGATCCTTTATTTTTCATGAATTTCCAACAATAAAAGATACCAGCCAACGTGTTTCGTTCATATACTATGAACTTCTTCAGGGCTGTAAATTTCAATAAAAACACACATAAATATATATACAGACACACAATGTAAAGTGCTTGACACAGGACTTTTGTGACAAAAGTGCAAGAAGAAGGGGAAATGAAGTGTGACATGTGGGGAGTATACGTCATGGGGGTGGGAAGATGCAGGGTCGGAGGGGAGCGGGGGAAAGTGGGGGTGTATGGCAAGGCAAGGTGGTGACCGGAGAACATAAAAAACATTACAATGTGCGAACACACAGTGTGTTGTCACACACAAGCGCTCAGAGAGAGTAATATGTTACATATAAACATGTAAAGACATGTACATGGAGGTCATATGATTCTGCATGTAATAAACAACAATCTGCATTTGCTTATGTAACAATATCATGGACTAAGCTAGAAACATACTGTGTGACTGTGCCTAGTTGTGTCTCATCTAGGTTCAAAGTGAGAGAAAGCCCTCCCAATGTCTATGTATTGCATGTATAAGGACCCTTATTAATGCGAATAAAACATATGTGGGGCCTAACGCCTGAACTGGATAGAACCCGTCGGATGTAGTTGGGCAATCTGAAATGGAACCCAGACATTGACCATATAGGTCCCTCGACCTGGTGAGGCGAGCAGCAACCAGCTACACTAGTGGTCTGAAGTGGCTCATGATAACATTAATGGGTGTTTTGTATACTAGTATGTACGTACCAATGAATGCAATTCGAAGACAGGGGGGAAAAGGGTCCTAGGTTCCCCCTGGCGTTCCGTGGGAGCTAATTGCAAGCTCTGTCCGTGGCGTGAAGTCTTGGCCAATCTGGTAGCGGACATGCACAAATTAATGTGTCTGCGTGGGCCTCCTTGATAAGGGCCAGCACTCGATGGTTCTGTGGGAAAATGTAATATGTTTGAACCGTAGTGATCCATGCATGATAAATAAGCATGAGCACGAGACATGGAAGTGGCTGCGCAGGGGGGGTCGAGAAAAAAGAATAAAGAAATGCGCTTCGTGGTCTAATCAAGATAACGGGAATCCAAATTAAAGTAATGGCGGGTGCGCATCCTGAACTTACTGTGGGTGTGGGGTGAGGGACGCAAGCAGTGAGAGGATGGAAGGTGGGAGAGCCTACGTCGTTGACCGAATTCATGCAGGCTGGTCGCTTTACGATATAAGGAACCATGTAAGTGCGTCGTATGGGGTGCACCATGCATGGCCCGGTAGTGGCACGAAACTGGGAATCTAAAAGGAAAAGGTTGGAGAAACTATACGCGAGGCCGAACAGAGTGTGCAAGTCTCATACGTCATCGTCACGCAATGCATGCAACACAAGTGGGTGCGCACTGGGCGGCCCGGTTGACAACATTGTGAATAACACTAGAAGAAGAGCAGATCGTGTGTGACATAAGCCAAAAATAAAATGAATCAATAAATTGCGTCATGTGCGATGCGAGAAGTCGGGCCCAGTGGGGATCCGAGTCAAAATGCAAGCAAGAGGGGCAGGAAGCAAAAGGCCATGCGTAGTTAATATGTGCGGCGTATGCAGTGTGAATCAATGTCCGTGGTGGAGAAAGTGATGGAGACGCAGGGAGCCGCTTCTTGTGCCTGGTGAATGCCGCCTTACGTGAAGAGGCAAGGGCCTAAGAAGACAGCCTCTATAGAATAACGATTGTTATCAATGGTGAAAGCTCACACAGCCTTCAATTCTCTCCAGGACAGTAAATGGAGAACCATTAAATTGGGTAATAGTAATATGTGCCATTTACATGTCCTAGACATAACAGAAGTGTGGTTTGAAGAACTATATAAAAACATGTTATTATTATTAAATGTCCAGCTTATTTTCGTGAAATGGTTCTGGGGAAAAAATGGGACATCATATCTCTTCTTCCCTATGGAATGTGAATGCTACATTGGACACAGTCTCTTATCTAAACTCAACGCAATCCTACATTGGAAGTTGCACAAATAGGGTTGTTTATTAATCAAAGAGAGTAAATAAATGCCTTGCCGTTGTTATATTTGGTAAGGAAAAGATTTTCCAAGTTAAAAGCTGAAAATAAACCACCCCAAAAGGCAGCCTCCTGCAGTGATGATAGTATCAAGGAAAGCCCAAGGCAGATCATTTACCTATTTCATTAAATATCCTTACTTAACAGCCTGCTTTCTGTGCATTACGGTTGCTGGCTTCATGATGATATTGAGGGACTTATTTATCATACTTTCACGCAGTGCAACGCAGCAAGCCACCTTGCTGTGCAGCGCTGCGTGAAAGAGCAGGAATGCGCCGTTCCTGTGCTTTCCTTGCGCTGGCGCACTTTTGCTGCCTAGCGCCAGCGCAGGCACCCTTACACCTTGGTGCAAGGGTTCCTGTGTTGTAAGCAAGATTGTTTTTGTGCAGGAAGTGATACCTTCCTGCACGAAACCCATCATGAGAGGCATTTTCCTCTTTCTATAAGTGCTGCAGAAAAACTAGGAAAAATAAAGATATTTCTTCTTGTTGAACCTCTGTTGGGGAGGAGTACAATTCTGATGCCTTCCCAGGCCTACCAATGTTGGTAAATCTGGGAATGGGTCAGAATCCATTGGTGGATGCGTGGGAACACCCATGCTCCACCCATGACACGTCTCCCTGCCGCAGAGTAATGCAAGGCAGCGATTTACACTGCCTTGCAGTACTCTAGATTTATCAGGCCACTCAGGGCCATGCAAGGTGGCCTGGTGTGGCTTGATAAATCTCATTTAGGTTTTGCGTCACCCTTGCACACTCTTGCGTGGTGCAAGGGCGATGCAAAACCTTGATAAATATGCCCTCAGTGACTACAGGTGTAATTTGTACCCACGCGCAGCTCTGTCAATGCCAAATCAACATCCATTCCCACACGATGACCCAGTAAAACACACAGATCTGGTAATTCACCTCAATGCTGACGCACAGCGCCACCTGCTGTTCCTGTACTGGTGCTCTCACACAGCTGTTTCAATTCTAGGCCTGGGCGTGAAATTCCTCTCTGCTCGTGGAGTTTGCTGAGTTTCTCCCACTCTGCGTTCTGTGTAGCGTGCAGAGTTCCGAAAACTCCGCAGAGCGTAGTTTTCCCTCACTTGCGCTCGCCAATGTTAAGTTGGTGCGCGCAAGTGAGGAAAATCTTACTCCAGACCACCTCCCGGCAAGATTTCTCAATCCCGGATGGTCGCTACCGTTTGCATTGAGAAATCTTCCATTTGCGTTGAGGAAGCTGCCGCTCGAGTAGAACATCTACCCAGGCAGCAGAAAGAAGCATTGCCTTCTTGCGCTGCGTGTCATTCCGATCGTGCTGTACAAACACCCGCACTAAAAATAAGCGTGAACGGCATGACGTAACGCAGTCCGCCACTTGCGGAACTCCGAGTAGTGCTGTGGAGTTTTTTTGGTCACTTCGCGAACTCCGCCCAGGCCTAGTCAATGCGACTTTGTCTTGTGCGGGACCTGCAGCACATTTCAGTATTGGGTTTCCACACAAAACTTTGTTTCTGTAACAACATTTTGTTATCCCGCATTCGGGTTCAAGAGATTAATAAGTGACAGGGATTGGAGTGTGACATGCTTTTTAATAGAGGTTGACGAGCCCTGAAAAGAGCCTGGCTGGAGCCAGACGCCTGACTCTGGCTCGGGGTCCTCATAGACCCTCGGGCCTAACACGATCTGAGCTCAGCGCCTCCCCCTGAGTGACATATTTTACTAATAGACAATACACCCGTGTTGGTGTTTTTTTTAAGTTGTAACAGCTTGTTGGTTTTCACAAGCAGAGAAAAGCAGCATTGTGTTACAACTCTAAAAATTACCAACACGAACGCACTGCCTTTAAGTTGTAACAGAATGTGGCGGAGGATGTGGCGTTGTGGCCAGAGCTGCTGACTTTGGTCCTGGGGATCAGGTTGAAGTCTCGGCCTCGCTCAACATTCTGTGATTCTGGGTAATTTACTTAATTGCACCAGGACAAGTTCTCTCTATACAAAACTGAAGGAAAGAAAACAAATTTTGGAGAAGGAAGGAACTGCCTTTTAGCACATCATCACAGAACCCCCAGCCCAATGCCCCATGGGGAGGGGTGTGTTAATTACATTGCAATCAGCCTGCCCGCACTGCCCTTTAACACATCAGCAAAGCAACACTGCCAACAATTTACTGGACTCACGGACCCCACAGCCCAATGCCCCAGGGAGAGGGCTGTGTTAATTAATTTGTAATCAGCCTGCCCTGCTTATTCTTCGGTTTTTGCAGCAGGGCTGGTAGCTGTGAGTTACATTTTCATGATTCTCATGGTGAGTTTTCTTTCTGGGCTCGGCTCGTACTTGGACTCTTACAGCCAAGCCGGTCCCCTGACGGGGCTGTGGCTCGGCTCATCCCATGAAATCTTGGGCTCACCCACCTCTACTTTTTAAATGGGAGTGTGACACAAACTGTAAGTGGGACTGTGACTGGAATTGGAAGTGGGAGTGTGACAGGAGTTGGGGTGGTTGAAGACTTTGGGTGTGTGGCAAGGACTGGGAGGGTGACAATGTTTGTGGCTGTGACTTCTACCGGTGGTGTCTTCTGCGACAAGGGCTCTGTAGGCCTGCTCAGGTCACTGCAGAGCCACCTGACTTGATGAGCAGTGGCTGCGGCTGTGTGGTAATGTTGGGTGATGGGGGCACGGACGGACTGGGAACCAAAACCGGCCCTAGCAAAAACAGCTCGGCTGGCCCGGGGGAGGGGGGGGGGTACTGTAGCTATTAGGAAGCCCCACTCTCGTCTCACCGCTCCCACTTTAGTTACAGGGGGCCGATATTGCAGCAATGCTGCAAAAGTATCCCCCGGCAACAAAAACGGACCCCAGGGGTCCAAAACCGCCCCCCACCCTGGCAGCCCACCAGGGAAAGGCCGGTGCCCGCTACGGCCAGTCCGGCCCTGGATTGGGGTGGTGGCCTGCTGTGAGGCAGCAGGGCATGAGTCGGGGAAGGATGAAATTCCCTTGCTTCTTATTTGTGTCGGCACTTCACACTATTAGGGAAGTCAACTATGAGGCTTGGGGAGTGGGAGACCCATGTTGGATTAAGCTAAAGACACACTCTCAGCTTTTCACTCCTATCCTCACAGGATGTCTGCACAACCTGTGCTACAATGGATCTCAGTGAAGCACAAGACTCCTCTTTAAAGTGGGCAGGGCTTCAAGAGAGGGGGTCTATTATAATCAGATGGTTATTGACTCACTAAGGGCATCATTCACAACTTGGCGCATGAAAGGTCCTCCTTACATCGGTGCATCACCTGTCCCAACGTACCATTTGTTCTTCATCCCCATGCAGAAGTTAGGGAACTTCTTCCTTTCTGCCAGAAGAGCATCCGCGTGTGGAAAATTCGTGGGATGTCACCTTTAGGGCAGAGGCCCGCACCCAAATGTGGCAAAAGGGGCCGGCGGACTAAACCGCGGCAAGTCCCAGGAATGTAGCAACCCCACCCCCAAAGAGGGAGTAAGGAAAGAGGGCAAGGAGTGAAACAACGCCAAAACAGAAAAGGATACGAATCCCGCGGGCAAATGGCAGGGCAGAGCGGGATTCAAAATTACCCCTAGGGGCACAAGAAGCCCATTTAAAGCACCCCCACGGCCAGAGGCCCTCTCTGTCGGCATGAGCAGTGTAGCAGGGAAGCTGTCTGAGGACGTAAGCCCATGGACAGCATTGCATTAAGGAGATGAGCTTAAGGAGGTTTTGAAAGGCCACACCTGACCACGGCGGAGTGGCATACCAGTCCACTTACCTTGGGATACCTTACGGCAGGGTGAAGACATCAGAGATGGGGGTACACAGCACTCGCAGACCAGGCCCGCCGGATGGCAGACACCACTGAGCAGGCAAAGGTAGCAAGTTAAGACTAAAAGAGGTTGTGGAAAAAGTAAACACCAGATCAAAGACTCCAATTACATCACTAACCGTCTAAATGATTTATGGCATGATTTATGACTGTATGACAAGCCAGCAATAATCCTGTCTACCCCATTTACGGCATGATTTATGATGACATGACTAGCCATAAGGCATGATTTCTGCTGATGCTTAAAAGTTGATGCCAATTACAGTGACAATGATTGATTTATGACCCCAAATAAAGTGCACGTTGGGTACATGTTGTGAATCCAGTTGAACAATAAAGCTGCGGCCAAATACTTCCAAATGCGTGCTTTATTACATTGGGAATGGCCGCGTGCGAGGTTTAGGGCAGAGGCCCGTACCCAAAGGGGGCATAAAGTGCCAGGCGGAGTAACCCGCGCCAAGGCCCGGGAATGTGGTGGGTCCCGAAAGGGACAAACAAAAGGCCAGAAGTGCCACCCCCAAAGAGGGGGAAGGAAGGAGGGTAAGGAGTGAAACAGCGCCAAAACAAAGAAAAGGGCGCGAATCCCACGGGCCAATGGCAAGGCAGAGCAGTATTCAAAATTACCCCTGGGGGCATGAGAAGCCCATTTAAAGCACCCCAGCGGCTGGAGTCCCTCACTGTCAGGACGAGCAAAGCGGCGATGAAAAGACCCACCCACACCTAACAACAGATCTGTCGCAGCGAACAAGGGTTGGTGTTAAAGGAGATGAGCTGAAGGAGGGTTTGAAAGGCCACACCGGACAACGGAGGGTAGCAGACAAGGCTACTTACCTTGGGATGCCTTGTGGCAGGGTAAAGCGCATAGTGATGGGGGTACCTGGAACACGGCACTCGCAACCCAGGCCCACCGGACGGCTGCCCACACTGAGCAGGCGAAGGTAGTGAGTTAAGCCAAAAGATGTTGTGAGATTACCCCTTGAACTGAAAGTAAACTCCAGCTCAAAGACTCAATTGACATTGCTAGCCGTCAAAATGATTTATGGCATGATTTATGACCGTATGGCAAGCCAGCAATAAGCCTGTCTACCTGATTTATGGCGTGATTTATGATGACACGACTAGCCGTATGGTGTGATTTATGCTGATGCGTAAAAGTTGATGTCAATTACAGTGACAGTGATTGATTTATGACATTCAAGCAGGCTGAATGATTTATGACCCCATATAAAGTTTACGTGGGGTCCACATTGTGAATCCAGTTGAACAATAAAGCTGCGGCCAAATACTTCCAAAAGCATACACATGGTGTAGTGCTTTATTACATTGGGAATGGCCAAGTGCGAGGTTTACTGCATTGGAAGGGCCAACTGTATTGCTTCGCCCTCCCAAATAATAGAAAATACTGCCCTCCCATACGGAGGCTCAAACACGACGAAGCAATAAAAACAAAACGCCACCAGGAAAGGGATTTCACTCATAAAATGAAACACATCAAAAGACTGTTCTCAGAATAAGGCATGAGGTTTTATTTGTGCAACACTCTCTAACAAAAAGGCTTTCCCAGATGTCACATAAACAACATTAAAGTGTATATAGAGATATATATGTATATATATGTGCAAGCAATAATAAAACACTTATAAGTAGGCAAATGCAACTGTTAAATGTGTGGATAATAATATGAAATGAAATTCAAGCAGATAATAATATGGACGTCTGCTGCAAGAAATCAGAAAGATATATACACTAAATACATCCGATGATTACAACCACTCAAGACCTGGATGTGCACACAGACACTCACACATCACAATGAAAACACCTCAGGTGATTATAACCACTGGAGACTTAAATGTGCACATACACACTCACACATCACAAAATCAATACTCAAAAATAAAACACCTCACCGGCTGCAAACACTGCATCTTAGCCCACTCCAGACTGGAGGATTCACAGCCGGGGTTAAGAGCCTCAGCAAACTGGGTTCTGCTGAAGTAGACGCGTCCGTTCACATTCAGACTCCAAACAAATCCCAGTTTCCAAGTCAACAAACCCCAGCTTTATAATCTCAAAACACACTAGAAGGTTCCGAGAGGCCCTCCTCTGCGCAAAGGAAACTTACTGGAGTTGGCCATTCTCCATGCAAGCATTCCAAAGGCAAAAGAATTCTCACGTTCCTTCTGCGCTCTCACGTGTTCCAGCCTTTATCTTAACGAATCTTACGAAAGTCTCCAGCAGTACAGTCAACAATCTCCAAAAGTACAGCTACAAACAACCTTGAATGTGAATAGCCTAAACAACTTGAGTAATCTGGGGGCCTGCCTGTTTATGCAAAAGCTCAAGCTAGCTGACAGAATTCAAGATGGCATGAGGGCATGTCAAAGCCAAAGGTAAGAACTTCATAATACTTCCCAATGTACAACACAATGCACATTTGTGCACCACTGCCTATAGCATCACACACTTCATCTCCCAATGTACAACATACTGCACATTTGAGCACCACTGCTTATAACACTGCACTTCAAGACCAAGAAGTACATTCCACACCTCTCTCTCTCATGCTTTCAAATGCACATCCCACACGTTCTGTTCCTGGCAAGGCTGTTCTACTCTGTGAAAGCTCTCCTCCTCCGCAGCTACAAGAAGACACAAAAGAAATATTCAAAGAAACGTGCACATGCAGGAAACATGTTGTCGTACTTGCAGGCTAGGGTAAAATAAAACACCAAAAGTCAATCAAAATAATGGTAGTCAAAGGTCATCACATGGTTTCAATACATGGGAGTGCTTCTAGCACTACATTCCACCCCATGACCTTTAACTATCATAACATATATATCAAAAATCAACTCCTTAAGTGAAAGCACGAATATAAAATGAAGCACACATTAAAACAGTGGCATCATAAAAGCATTTAACATATTACTTCATCTAAAGTAGCTCATGCATATCTGATAATAACTCAGCTACAGAAATAAATGTATGATGAATACACAAAATGAATACACAAATAGAATCAAACATGTTAACTCATTAATGCTCCTAGTGTTATAAATGGCTAATTCTGGAACTTCTACTATTGAAGCAGCGAAACTTATATATTTTGCTTAAAATAAAGGAATCTCAAAATCCTCTTCATCAAACTGAACAGATTCTTCTGTAACTCTCTGGATTTATTTAAAAAAATATCATCCTGTGTGAAAGGTACACAGCCCCCCTGCTTTGAAATTATATCTTTTAACATTTGTCTTCATTTTCATTGTCATTAGAGCACATTCAAAAAACCGTCTTTGCTAGGTAAGTTCATCTGGTTGATTCAGGCAAAGGATGTCAGCAACGATGTCAGTCTGCACTGTCAGGTGGTCACTTCAGGGTTGGGGGGTCCCACACCCTCACGGCCCCACTCAGACAAAGGCACCCACACGCAGGACAGGGACATCAGGTACACCAACACGTCGCAGTATGATCTAGGAAAGAAACAAGCATCACTCTTCTTGCAAAAAATATTTTCAGAAAACACATGTTCTCCTTTTTCTGTTTTGGGTCTGATGGCAAAGTTTTATATTTTCTGTCTGCATGGTTCTCTGCTGGTTCTGGGGAATTATCTAAGAATTCTACCCACACTTTGGCCTCTGATTTCTTGATAGTGGAGTCAAACTCTCCTTCTTCCTGCTCAGTAAGAAGGGCTGGGGCAGTCCCCTTTCTATCTCTCCACACACTGCTGAATAAGTGCACCCTTGATCATTTGGCATGAGCCCAAGGCAATCCATCTGTCCTATCTGCACTGGTAAATTTCCTTTCTCCAACTGGCCCCTCACTATCTTTGGGACTGGTCTGTGCTGTGCATACTGACAAATAGGAATCAAAGTTGTAAGTAAGTCTAGGGGAATATGCATCCCTTCATTCTCTGCCCACCTGTTAGTAGCGTCTTTTTCTCCTAGGAGCTCACACTTAGTCATGCCCACCAAATCAGAATTGTGCGTCTCCACCTCCACCTCTGCCTCCAAGATTTTAGCCTTTTCATCTGTAAGGAAATTAAAGTGTCTGCCTAGTAAATGTATGGGACAGTGAGCATCTACATGATACACAGTAGCTGTGCTTTGCAGTAACATTTCCCATATTTCTTGCCACAACTCCTTGTTCCACTTCTCTGGAGAATCCTGTGTCTCAGGCACCTCAAACACCACCCCTGGACTTTCTACTGGGACCTGCACCAACTGTTCATACAAAACTGCAGTTTCTGCCTATAAGTACCACTTGATCACATTTGCTTCTTGTGCATTACCTGTTCTGTATAACTCAAGGGAATTCATTAGCCATTGCATTAGAGAAAGTAAAAAATTCAGCCTTATTGTCATCTGCCCAGTGTCTGTCAGCGTGCAAAAACACAAAAGCAACTGTATCTGTCCAGTGTCTGTCACAGCACAAAAACACACAAACAACTGTGTCTGCACAGTGTCTGTCAGAGCACAACTCAAAAGCAACTGTCTGCCCTGTGTCTGTCACAGTGCAGTGAAACACTAGCAACTGTTTTTCAAAGGGAGTAAGCCACTTTTCAGCATCTGACGTTTTAATCCAAAAGCCCAAGAGCACCCTCTTCTTTCCTTGTTTTTCCCACATACTCCAAGTGGCACACTGCCCCTGAACTGTCATATGTAACTCAAAGTCTCCTTTCTGTATTGGCCACACGTCTGAAACACATTGTATAACCTCTTTTGCAGATTCAAAAGCACATTGCTGCTTCTCTCTCCACTCAGAGTCATGTTTAAAAATAGCATTTTTCATAATTTCTTTTTTCAGAAAGCAAGGTTTGTCACTCACTGACCAGTCTGATTTGTAACTGCAACCAACAATCGCTATTTCTAACAGGCTGATTTGTTTATCTTCTCTGTAATTTCTAATATATTCCTGCACGTTACAATCAAAGCTGAGTGCATGAAACTGTGCTACATTTTCTCAATTCAACATTACTTCAGAAGCTTCTAATTCAAACAAACGTACGAGCCATGTTATCAGATCCTCCTCCGGTCTCTGCTGAAATCTGTCCAAAATATCATTAATTTCTGGCTGAGGAAAGTCCTCCAAAGAATTAATTAAAACCTCCTGTGTGCATTGTAAATTAACCTGCAGCTCTCCTCCAACCACTTTCTTTATCAGCGACTCACTCTGGCTATCTAAACAGTCTTGTAAAATAAACTGCGTCATACCCCATGTTTCTCGCGCTGCCTGGTACATTTGCAACTCTTTTTTCAATGATTTAATTTCATATGTTAAAATATCTGAATTTTCCTTAGCTTTAACCAACTTTCTTTGCATTTCATTACGTTCTCTTTCTAACTGCCCACATTTTTCATAATTGCTGCGCAATGCATTGAAAATGAAACAATTTTTTCTCTCTGAAATACCAAGTTGTTCTCCCTCTTGAAAAGAAAAATCCTGGAAACATTTAAGTATCTGTGCTTGCCCCTCATCTGTTAAACATGCATTGGAGGCAACTTTCCACCCCAATAACTCAGTTGGCATCTGGGAAACTGCAACTGAAAACATTGACATTTTAGAAAACATTTTCCGCTATTTTCCTATCCTGCAGAGTGACGCCAAATGTATTGCTTCGCCCTCCCAAATAATAGAAAATACCGCCCTCCCACATGGAGGCTTCAACACGACGAAGCAATAAAAACAAAACATCACCAGGAAAGGGATTTCACTCTTATAAAATGAAACACATCAAAAGACTGTTCTCAGAATAAGGCACAGGGTTTTATTTGTGCAACACTCTCTAACAAAAAGGCTTTCCCAGATGTCAAATGAACAACATTAAAGTGTATATAGAGATATATATGTATATATATGTGCAAGCAATAATAACACACTTATAAGTAGGCAAATGCAACTGTTAAATGCGTGGATAATAATATGAAATGAAATACAAGCAGATAATAATATGGACGTCCACTGCAAGAAATCAGAAAGATATATACACTAAATACATCAGATGACTACAACCATTGAACGAAGACATGGATGTGCACACAGACACTCACACATCACAATGAAAACACCTCAGATGATTATAACCACTGGAGACTTGAGTGTGCACAGACACACTCACACATCACAAAGTCAATACTTAAAAATAAAACAACTCACTGTAGGAAGCTGGCTCTGTCTATACTATACCAAAGTGAGGTATAGTAGGCACAAAGTCCAGGGGAACCGCAAAGGTAGGCAGAGGTAAAGGTAGATAGCACCTTACTCTCTATTTGTGGTAGTGTGGTCGAGCAGTAAGGCTTTATCAGAGGACAGTGTTAAGCATTTGTTGTACACACTCAGTCAGCCAATGAATTCACACACTCAAAGACTGAACTTCAGACCAATTGTGTTTGTATAAAAATATTCTTTTGGTTGTTTTATTTTCTAGAACCAAGCAAGCCTGGCACAGGTAAGCAATAAATACTTTACAGTAGAAATGCAATTTGTAAACACAGTTTGAATTGCAATTGTATATGCACTTTGTTTTGATTACAGTATGGTTACTGAAAATGCAATGCTTTGAAGATACAGTACATATACTTTGTATAGGCTTTTTAGTAAAAAGACCAGTAGATTACTTTGCAGATTGCTTTTCTTACACAGTACAGTATACCTGGATACTGCACTGGGACATTTCCTGTAAACAGGTGAGTAATACAATTTTCAAAGGATTTCTTAGGTTTTCCAACTCCACACTTAGAAACTTTTCATAGAAAAACAGTCAATGTTATCCTATGGGAAAAATAGTGTTATCGGTTAGCAGGTAAGTGTTCGGTAGTGGGAGTTGGTATTCTGGGGTAGACTCAGGTATCCCCCAGGGTCAAGGATGCACTCTCGTTACACCCTCAGCAGCACTAGGGCGGCCGGGTGCAGAGTGCTGAGGCCCAATGTTATCCAATGGGGGATAGGGGGCCTCCGGTTGGTGGCTGCTCACTAGTAGGCCACGGGGTTGTGGGACCAAAGCTCCTGGACTTAAGCTCAGGGCAAATGGGGGTTCAAGCCAGCACAAAAGGTGCACCCTCAGCGGCACTGGGGTGGCCGGGTGCAGAGTACTGTTTTGGCATTTGGCGCCCTGTAGCTTTCAATGGGAAACCTCCGGTTTGAAACACACTGCAGGCTCGGTGACTAAGGTCTTCTGGGTGCGACCACCACATGGAGAGGTAAGTAGGGATGCTGGGGGTTGGTTAGACACCGTCGGTTGGGCCACCCAAGGCTGTGGGACGTCGGGTGCAGGGGTGTCTTTTGGAGTCGGATCGTCTTACCAGCTCCTGGTCGTGGTTGGTGGGACCATCCGGAATTAGGCTGCAGGCGTCAGCTGGAGGCTTGAGGCAGGTCAGGGATCACTGGTTCTCGGGTCTGGATTGCCGGGGAGACCTCCTCTTGGTGTTGGGCCACTCAAACTCGGGCGGGGGGCGTCGGGTGCGGGAGCTGGAGTCTGTTTGGATTTGAACAAGTCCGGTGTTCATGGGAGACAGAGTCTTTGGAATTGAAGGCAGGCAGGTCCTCCGGGTTTCTCGTGGTTGCTGGCTGCAGGACACACCAGGTTTTGCTGGAGCAGGTTCGAGGTGGGGACAGGCCGGTAGGGCTGGGGCCAAGTCAGTGGGCGTCCTCCTCGTTAGCTTTGGCACAGCTGTTCGGTCCTTCTTCTTTTCTTCTTCTGGTTTCTTGTCTGCCTTCTTGGTTCAGGGCTGCCCCCTAAATACTGTATTTAGGGCGCGTTTTAGGGGTCTCGAGGTAAGTAGCCAATGGGCTACTGGCCTTAGGGCGACTACACCCTTGGTGTGCTCATCCCACGTGAGGGAGTGAACACAATCCCTAATCCTGATTGGGGAGTGCCTGCCATCTGCAAGATGGCAGGCACTGAAGAGTGGGCTTCACCTCGCCTCCCCCACCTGAGGGGTGGGGTTGGCAGAGGTGGGCACACCTTCTGGGCTGGCTAATTTTTCCCTCCTGTCTTCCCACCGAAAAGGAGGGGAGACAGGAAGGGGGCCTGCTCCTGATAGCAGGAGAGGCTGGGGGTCGCATTACAAAGGCTGCAAGGCCTTTGAAGCTCCCATGCCACAGATGGCTCTTCCTGGCCTGGGGGAGGTGTGAACACCTCCACCCAGGAAAGGCTTTGTTTCTGGGCTCAGGGAGCGAAGGCTCCCACCCTAGGGGTCCAGAAACATGTCTCTTGGTGGCAGGCTGGTGTGTACTAGTCAGGGAACCCACCAGAGGCTGGTCGTTTTTCAGGGGGCATCTCTAAGATGCCCTCTGTGTGCATTTTTCATTAAATTCCACACTGGCATCAGTGTGGGTTTAATGTGTTGAGAAGTTTGATACCAAACTTCTGTTTTCAGTAAAGCCATTATGGTACTGTGGAGTTCGTAATGACAAACCCCCAGCACCATATACTCTTAATGACAGTACTGCACTTACAATGTCTAAGAATTGGCTTAGACACTGTAGAGGTACAGGGCTCATGCACCTGTACCCTCACCACTGGTATAGTGCACCCAGCTAGAGGGGTGGCTGATTTATGCCAGGGCAGTGGGTTGCAGGCATGGCACACAGGGATGTGTGCCATGTCGACTCTTCACTTTGTTCTGCACCAAAACACGCAGCCTGCAAAGGCAGTGTGTGAGTGTAACGTTACAGGGCCTCTAAGGGTGGCACAATAAGTGCTGCAGCCCTTAGATACCTTCCCTGGTCACAGAGCCCTGGGTACCTGTGGTACGATTTACCAGGCACTGACCTGTGGCCAGAGAGTAACAATTGGGTTTAGGCATCAATGCAGTTTTAGGGAAAGAACACAGGCCCTGGGAACCTGGTTGGCAGGGACCCAGGGCACATCAAGTCAAAGTGCATCAGTAGTCTGGCAAAAAGTGGGGGGGTTACTGCAACAGAAACCCAGCTTCCTACAGATTTGTAAAGCGCATGGTTACGCCCTGAGGCATGTCCCTGCACTTGGAAGGAAAGCCACGAAAACCAGCAACCCAACAGTCTCTATCAACCACCAAGCAGCTAAACAGTCGTTCCTACCCATACTCACAAAAACCACAAACTTTCTACTCTCCTAGCTACCTACCATGACCTTGGTCCAGGACCGATTGGAACAGCCAAGTTTTAAGCTTCTTGCGGAGCACTAATTCCGACGGTTCGAGACTCAACTGAAGAGTTCTAGAACTTCGCCGCTAAAAAGCCAAAAGAGTGACCGCCCATCCTGGCTTTTTTCACACGCGAAACCTCAGCCAGATTGGTACCGGATGACCTTAGGCTGCGGCTTGAGTGGTGTCTAATCACCAGAGGTCAGATATGAATAGAGATCTCTCATTGGTTGGCAACCAATCCAGGGTGACAAGAGCAGGACCTGCAGGGGCACGTCTGGGTAAGTTTAACCCTAGGCGTGCCACTGTATTTTGCACTCTGTAGTTTCTGAAGTCTCCTTTTAGTTGCCCCCAAATAGAGGGCATTGCAGTAGTCTAACCGCGCTGTCACTAAAGCCTGTACAATCACTTTTGTAGTCGATGAAGGAAGGAAGTCCATAATCTTCTTTAACATTTTCAAGATGTTAAAACACTTCCCTGCAACGTAGGTTATCTGATGTTCAAACGACAAATTAGGATCGAACCAAACTACCACGTTTTTGACCTTTTCTTTAGGGACTGGGACAGGACCCATTGCATCAGGCTACCAGGCCGAAGTCCAAATAGAGTGGGACTTACCAACAATGAGAACCTCTGTTTTGTTGGCATTTAGTCTTAGGTAGCTCTTAACCATACAGTGAGCCGCCTCTGCCAGACACGTCTTAAACTGAGTAGCCCCTCCTTCTGCCTCTCGGGATAAGGTGACTATAAGTTGAGTATCATCAGCATAGGACACAGTAGACACATTGTGTCACTCGATGATCTCTGCCAGAGAGCGCAGGTAGAGATTGAATAACGTAGGGCTCAACATGGAGCCTTGAGGCACCCCCTGAGAGAGAGGCACAGGATCCAAAAAGAACGGCTGTAGGGCAACTCGAAAAGAGCGGTTCTGGAGAAAGGAAGCCAAACGCCTCAGAGCATGGCCCCTGACACCGCAGTCCCCTATCAGTTCTAAAAGGAGGCCATGAGACACGGTGTTGAAGGCTGCGCTCAGATCCATCATTATTATCGCAGCCATCTGACCGCCGTCAGCACAACGTCAAAGTGATTCGGCACCCAGCAAAAGAGCAGACTTTGCAGAATAATACACCCGGAAACCCGACTGGGCCAGGTGTAGTAGATTATTGGCCTCTATAAACTTACTTAGTTGGCTATTGACAAGCTTTTCCACCACTTTTGCAACAAAGGGCAGCAATGAGATTGGTCTCAGATTTTCCAAGTGTGAGGGATTTAATGATGGTTTCTTGAGCACAGGCACCACAATAGCCTGCTTCCATTTCAAAGGCACTTGTTCTAACATAAAAGACATGGCAATAAGTTTACTCAGGTGAGGTAGGATGGTGGCCGTTGCCTGGACAAGGATTTTTGCGGGGGCAGGGTCCAGAGGGGGCCTTGACTTAACTTTTCCCAAGAGACCCCTAAACTCGTCGTCAGCCGGAACCATAAAACCAAGGAGATCGTCCCCAGAAGGGGAACCGTCAAACCTAGCTTTAGAAACATGGACATCTCTGACTTCCTGATGAAAGGAGTCATAGATTCTTTTGACTTAATTGGTAAAGAAGAGTGCAATCTCATTGCAACTCTTAACAGATAGAGTGTAACATACCACCACCTGTTCCAAGGAAGACAATGACTTCACTATAGAGAAGAGGTCTTTAGTAGAGTTTGAGGAGACCTCGATTTTCTGGGCATAAAATTCCCTATGCGTAGTGCGTATCTGCTTACGGTACTGCTTAAGTGCCGCTTTGTACTCAACTTTATTTTCCGCACTGTACTCCTTCCGCTATAATCGCTCCAGGTGTTTGCATGATTTCCTTAAAAGTGCCAACTCACCATTAAACCATTCAGCAGATGGTAAAGCATGTGTCCCCTGGATCTGAACTATAGGTGCTACCCTCTCCAGGGCTGCAGTAATCCATTCCTCAATACCGGTGTTAACTGCATCCACATCTACACCTGCCACTGGGTCCGTTAGAAGGAGTGTGTTCGTCAGAGCCTTCGATGATAGTTCGGCCCATTTGCGTGATTCAAAGGGTAAAGATCCCTTAAACACAGAAGGCTGTTCAGGTGAAGATACCTGAAAGGTTATAATAAAATGATCCGACCAAATAACCGCAAAGGGTCTTTCACCATAATGGAGAAGAAATTCGCAAAAATCAGATCCAAAGTGTGCCCTAACTGATGCGTGGGACCGTGAACGAACTGTGTCAGTTGTAATGTCTCCAGGTCCTCAACCAGAGCATTAACTATGGTATAAGTTTTATCATCAAAGTGCAAATTAAGATCACCTAACACAAGTAGGTGTTTATGAGGTAGCAAAAATGACGGTAGAAGATCCGCTAGTGCCGAGATAAAATTCATTGCTGGTCTTGAGGGCGATAAACTAAGAAACCAGTTAGAGTGAAATTGTACGACAGAGTGAGAGTAAAAAAAAGCTGCTTCACAGTCGGTTTTATCCATGTCCAAGAGAGAACATTGAAAAGATTACTTAAAAAATAATTGCGATACCACCACCCCTTTGCGAGGCGCGGTCGTGTCTAACTATCCCATTCCCGTTGGGGATCACATTTAGGATATCCGGAGCTGAAATATCTGAAAGCCAGATTTCTGTTAAAAATAGCACATCGGGTGTCTGTTCAGAGAGGAGATCAAAGATCTCCATCTTGTGTTTAGGCAGTGAGCGGCAATTGATTGCCAAACACTGCAGCACTTGTACCGCTCGCCCGCATACTCCTTCGAATGACATCACTGTAGGGGCTCTTCCTGATTAATCTGCATAGTGTGCTATGGCTTGGCCCTCTCACATGTTGTATATAAAGCTTTTGTGTGTGTGCTTGAGTGCACAAGGGGGAGTACCTGTGTTGAGAATCCCCTTTGTGTATCTAGTCCTTAACATTATAGGGTGCTTTACAAGGTCAGAAATAGTCAAAGTTAGATTTTTCCCTTTTCCTCCCTTGTGCTGCTCCGCAGACACCAACCACCTCCTCTCTGTAATTATTTGTACAGTCAAGTCCACAATATGGCTTGCACCATCATCTGGGAGAAGTGACGTCTTATTCCACTGAGCTGAAACCAAACCTGTGCCACCTGAACAGGACTGTGGTTGGGGAGCAAGGTCAGGGTGACCACCACATCTTATGCTTTCTTGTTGTGTCACAGAACTGTGAGTGTGTTATCCCCAATCAGTGGCAGTTCACCAGAAAACAGCTTTTATGGCACTGTGGCCCACTGAAAAGAAAATGCACATTGCTACAATTGATTTTTCCAAAATGTTTGGAGCTTTTATGCAACCAGATAATTTCCTTATATTTAAGTGCTTTCTATATCGCAGCTAAGAAATGGCATTAGTGTGCTTTGCATTGAGAATACTATGAAATATCAAGAACAGAGATGAAAAGCTCCTACGGTGACATTTTCTGTTGTTCAACAGTCTTCAATCATTCTTTAAATGACAGACAGAAGAGATCAGTCTTTAGACGTTTTCTGAAAGAAGGTAGAGTGCGAAGTTCTTAAGTATGATTAGACTGGTCAAATATAGACATTTATTTAGGAGAATTTTTTTGTATCCTAGAAATATACTTTGAAATGTATTGTTGTTTCAGGAGATAGCCAGTGGAAGTCTCTAAGGTTGGAAGCATGATCAGATTTACGAATGGGTGAGATGAGCAGACAGTGGAATGAAATGTGCCCTTCGAGCACCCTAGTTCCCCCTAGAGGCCTGAGGGATCTCAGCAAGTAAAGTGCTGCCAAAGTTTAGCCAAGAAATAATTAGGGCATGAACTGCTATTTTCAGCTGGATCATTGATAGAAGGAGTTTGTTCTTTTATTGAGAATTGAAATAAAAATTACCGGACTGAGTTTATCTGTTGATGTGTAGGGTGGGATAAAGGGCTGAGTAGAGTGTTAAATCACAGGATCTGACTGTTTACTAAAGCAAGAGGAAAATTCCTTCCATCTTTAGCTCCTTGAGAAGCAGTGGGACAAAGTTGTTCTTGTATTTGGTAGTAATGAGGAATAACTTAGTTTTCCGAGGATTCGGCATGAGGAAGTTATTTACCATCCACTGTTTGGAGTTTCTAAGTGATGGTTGAAGGATAAGGATGTCATGAATGGTATTTTCATGAATGGAATCTCCCTATCCCACATACAATGAACTCACTGTCTGTAGATACAAGTTAAATAGAATATAAACTAAGATTGATTCTTAAGGAACATTATAAATTATTATTGCTTTTCAAGAGAGGTGTTCTGCTATCTTAACAAGTTGGTAATGATTGAACTGAAGGGGGCGTGGCTTTGACAGCCATGATGAAGGCTGCAAGGTAGAGTCGCTCCTAAGGTAATCTGTGTTTATTTATTTACTTATTTAATGCAATTTCATATAGCGCAAACTTTATCCAAAGGGTGTCAGAGTGCTTTACAATAGAACCAAGCAAGTTACATAAGGTACTTGTGATGGAATTTACATATTAACAAGTTACATATAAAATCACGATTATAAAAATGAAAGGTGGCATAATTAGGGTAATACAAGTACAGAATACATATTTACAAATTTGAGCTCCCATGAATGCCATGCCGCCATGAGGGTCATGAGCGGGGTTACATTTTTCCTGGAAGTGTCTTCAGAAGAGAAAAGGTTTAAGATCTGTTTTGAAAGTACGGAAAGAAGCCGTGGTCCGGAGGATTGGAGGTACCGAGTTCCAAATTCTAGCTGCATTACCTGAGAAGGATTGCGCCATAAATCTTTCCTCTTTAGGTCTCGCCTACGCAGCGCGCATGCGCTGCTTAGGAGGGCCTTTAGCCGTCGCTCTTCACTTTTTTAAGCACTGCACTCGTGCTTGTGGCGGCATCCACCTTGCGGGAGCGAGCAGCGGCGCGCCACAAGCACGAGTGCAGTGCTTGAAAAGTGAAGACTGCTCTCCTAAGCGCGCGCGCCTCTCTCATCGCCCACACATCCCGGCCACTCACTCGCTCCGCCCTCTCAGTCTCCGTTTTTTTTTGCTCGCGCTTCTTGTTTTAAACTGTACCCAGCTGAGCGCGGCGCCCGCTTTCGGGACACTGCGCTCCGTTTATTTGATTTTTTTAAAAACTTTACCCAGCTGAGCGCGGCGCCCGCTTTCGGGACACCGTGCTCAGTTTAAATGTCTCTGCCATAGTGCCTCGATCCTGCTTCTCAGAGCATCTCTGTTGCTATTTCATTACATGGAAAACTACCGCGGCTCTGCCATAGCCCCTCGATCCTGCTTCTCAGAGCATCTCTGTAGCTATTTCATTACATGCAAAACTACTGCAGCTCTGCTATAGCGCCTCGACCCGGCTTCTCAGAGCATCTCTGTAGCTATTTCATTACATGCAAAACTACTGCAGCTCTGGCATAGCGCCTAGATCCTGCTCTCAGAGCATCTCTGATGCTATTTCATTACATGCAAAACTACTGCAGCTCTGCCATAGGGCCTCGATCCTGCTTCTCAGAGCATCTCTGTAGCTATTTCATTACATGTAAAACTACTGCAGCTCTGCCATAGTGCCTCGATCCTGCTTCTCAGAGCATCTCTGTAGCCATTTCATTACATGCAAAACGACTGCAGGTCTCTGCCTTAGCGCCTCGATCCTGCTTCTTAGAGCATCCCTGTAGCTACTTCATTACATGCAAAACTACTGCTGCTCTGTCATAGCGCCTCGATCCAACTTCTCAGAGCAGCTTTATTGCTATTTCCTTACGTGCAAAACTACTGCAGCTCTGCCATAGCGCTTCGATCCTGCTTCTCAGACCAACTCTGTTGCTATTTCATTACATGCAAAACTACCGGAGCTCTGCCATAGTGCCTCGATCCTGCTTCTCAGAGCACCTCTGTTGCTATTTCATTACATGCAAAACTACTGCAGCTCTGCCACAGCGCCTCGATCCTGCTTCTCAGAGCATCTCTGTAGCTACTTAATTACATGCAAAACTACTGCAGCTCTGTCAAAGCGCCTGCCTCGATCCTGCTTCTCCGAGCATCTCTGTAGCTATTTCATTTCATGCAAAACTACCGCAGCTCTGGCACAGCGCCTCGATCCGGCCTCTCAGAGCATCTCTGTTGCTATTTCATTACATGCAAAACTTCTGCAGCTCTGCCATAGAGCCTCGATCCTGCTTCTCAGAGCATCTCTGTTGCTATTTCATTACATGCAAAACTACTGCAACTCTGCCATAGCGCCTCGACCCAGCTTCTCAGAGCATCACTGCTGCTACTTCACTACATGGAAAACTACTGCAGCTCTGCCATAGCGCCTCGACCCGGCTTCTCAGAGCATCTCTGTAGCTATTTCATTACATGCAAAACTACCAGAGCACTGGCATAGCGCCTCTACCCGGATTCTCAGAGCATCTCTGATGTGATTTCATTACATGAAAAACTACTGCAGCTCTGCCATAGGGCCTCGACCCGGCCTCTCAGAGCATCTCTGTTGCTATTTCAATACATAGAAAACTACCGCAGTTCTGCCACTGCGCCTCAATCCGGCTTCTCAGAGCATCACTGTAGCTATTTCATTACATGAAAAACTACCGCAGCTCTTGCACAGCGCCTCGATCCGGCTTCTCAGAGCATCTCTGTTGCTATTTCAATACATAGAAAACTACCGCAGTTCTGCCACAGCGCCTCAATCCGGCTTCTCAGAGCATCTCTGTAGCTATTTCATTACATGCAAAACTACCGCAGCTCTGGCATAGCGCCTCGATCCTGCTTCTATGAGCATACCTGTAGCTATTTCATTACATGCAAAACTACTGCAGCTCTGGCATAGCGCCTCGATCCTGCTCTCAGAGCATCTCTGATGCTATTTCATTACATGCAAAACTACTGCAGCTCTGCCATAGGGCCTCGATCCTGCTTCTCAGAGCATCTCTGTAGCCATTTCATTACATGCAAAACGACTGCAGGTCTCTGCCTTAGCGCCTCGATCCTGCTTCTTAGAGCATCCCTGTAGCTACTTCATTACATGCAAAACTACTGAGGCTCTGCCATAGCGCCTCGATCCAGCTTCTCAGAGCAGCTTTATTGCTATTTCCTTATGTGCAAAACTACTGCAGCTCTGCCATAGCGCTTCGATCCTGCTTCTCAGACCAACTCTGTTGCTATTTCATTACATGCAAAACTACCGGAGCTCTGCCATAGCGCCTCGATCCTGCTTCTCAGAGCATCTCTGTTGCTATTTCATTACATGCAAAACTACTGCAGCTCTGGCACAGCGCCTCGATCCTGCTTCTCAGAGCATCTCTGTAGCTACTTAATTACATGCAAAACTACTGCAGCTCTGTCATAGCGCCTGCCTCGATCCTGCTTCTCCGAGCATCTCTGTAGCTATTTCATTACATGCAAAACTACCGCAGCTCTGGCACAGCGCCTCGATCCTGCTTCTCAGAGCATCTCTGTTGCTATTTCATTACATGCAAAACTACTGCAGCTCTGCCATAGAGCCTCGATCCTGCTTCTCAGAGCATCTCTGTTGCTATTTCATTACATGCAAAACTACTGCAACTCTGCCATAGCGCCTCGACCCGGCTTCTCCGAGCATCACTGTTGCTACTTCATTACATGGAAAACTACTGCAGCTCTGCCATAGCGCCTCGACCCGGCTTCTCAGAGCATCTCTGTAGCTATTTCATTACATGCAAAACTACCAGAGCTCTGGCATAGCGCCTCTACCCGGCTTCTCAGAGCATCTCTGATGCTATTTCATTACATGAAAAACTACTGCAGCTCTGCCATAGGGCCTCGATCCGGCTTCTCAGAGCATCTCTGTTGCTATTTCAATACATAGAAAACTACCGCAGTTCTGCCACAGCGCCTCAATCCGGCTTCTCAGAGCATCTCTGTAGCTATTTCATTACATGAAAAACTACCGCAGCTCTTGCACAGCGCCTCGATCCGGCTCCTCAGAGCATCTCTGTATCTATTTCATTACATGCAAAACTACCGCAGCTCTGGCATAGCGCCTCGATCCTGCTTCTATGAGCATACCTGTAGCTTTTTCATTACATGCAAAACTACTGCAGCTCTGCCATAGCGCCTCGATCCGGCTTCTCACAGCATACCTGTAGCTATTTCATTACATGCAAAACTACTGCAGCTCTGCCATAGCGCCTCGATCCGGCTTCTCAGAGCATCTCTGTAGCTATTTCATTACATGCAAAACTACCAGAGCTCTGGCATAGCGCCTCTACCCGGCTTCTCAGAGCATCTCTGATGCTATTTCATTACATGACAAGCATTGGCATAGCCAATAGGTCTCGCCTTTGGGACCTTATAAGTGTTTAGTTATCCAGCACAATATCCTTGGTGCAACAACATCAACTGTTGCATGGCTAAACACTTATAAGGTCCCAAAGGCGAGACCTATTGGCTATGCCAATGCTTGTTGAAAGTAGGAGGTTCCAGCATGCCTCACAACTTCGACTCACGGCCCCCCCCTCCTCCGTGCGTGGGGAGCTGCGGAGCTTTTGGTCGGCGGTGGCGGGGAGCGGTCGGCCCTGCAGGAGGCCTTGGCTGCCGCGGGGACCTGCGATGTTGACGACCCCGGCCGGGGCTGGAGACCTTGAAGCGGCTCAGCACCACTAGGTGCTGCAGGCAGACGTGGTTCGCCGCTCGGTTTCAGCCCCCTCCTCGCTGGACTTCGTGCGGTGCTGCTCGATTGCAGATGAGGCAGAGGCTGCGGAGTAGTGGCGCTGCCGCGAGAGCCATGTGACTGGCCCTGCGTCACAGGGATCTTGCGACTCGAGTTTTTGGGCCTGGGTTGTTGGGCTTGTGCTTGGTCCCTCCTCCCTCCAGTTTTGGCTGTCGGTGGGTAGTGGGTGCGCCCCCTCCCGGGTGTGTGATCTGCCCAAAGCATGGGTGGGACAGCTCCCTTGGCCACCGATGGCAGTGTAGTCCAGCGGATGGGGCTACCTTTGGACTTGTTTGAAAATGTCCCCTTGGAGGAGGGGAACTGTGGGCTGGCGGCCACTGACTTGTTTTAAAGCCGGGCCCCTTCCTGTCTCCCGTCAGGCAGGCGGACAGGGACCAGTGATCGTGGACGGGACCGCCCCACTGAGGGGTGACACAGACATTACGCCCTGGTTCCCCCCTCTCCTGCCTGTAGAGGTCCTCCCTCTCTTCTTGGCTCCTGGCCCGCCCCTAGTGGTTTGGTGGTGGTAACAGCAAGATACCTTGGACCTGGCTCTCTTACAACGACCCTGGGCACCACGAGTTTGCATTGCTTATGGGGTGCCAGCGGCCTGCTTCAGGTGGGCCACCTGCCTGACATCCACCTAATTGCTTTGCATTGATATGGAGAGCCGCCCAGAGTGGGGAGCCCTTACTCATTTGTAGCCGCCTGTTACCTGCTTAAATTGCAGGAAATAGTGGTATCATATGATTCTGTGGGGTCACCGCAGACTTGGCTGCATGTGCTGCCCCCTCCGGGGTATGCGGGCCATAGGTGGTGGGGCGATGGGCCCTCTGCGTGGTACGACGATGGGGCATAACAAACCACCCCCCCTGGCACCTGCCCAGATGAAGATCGACCAGTTCGCCAGGAAAGCATCCGGGGATGGTTGGAGGCCCTTACGCACTGCAGCAGCCCCCTGCACAAGCATACCATGCCACTATCCTGAAGGCGATCCAGGACTCGAGAGAGGTGTTTGAGACAAAGGTGGCTGAAGTGCAGCTGGATGTCTCACTGTTGCATCACGATCTCTGGAACGTCTCTGGTCGGGTGATCGAGGCGGAGGCCAGGGTGATATCAGTCGAGGATGAGGTGGCCACCCTTAAGCTCCAGGTCTCCAGGTTGCTCTTGGCGATGAGGGTGCGTGAAAAATGGGCCGAGGACGGCGAAAACCGATCCCATAGGGGGTTGTGACCTCTGGAGTGGAGCGGCTACTGTAGGACTGGCTGCGGACTGGGTCCCTGCCGGCCAACTATCAGCTTGATTTGTGGTGGAACGTGAACACAGGTCCTTGGCCCACCATCCTCCGCCGTGTGCCCCATCCCGGCCCTTGATAGCTCGCATCCTTAACCAATGTGACAGGGATGCCATCCTCCGGGTGGCCAGAGTGCACTAGGACCTTCGCTTTCAGAATGTAAAGATCATTGTTTTCCCAGATCACACCTGGGCGGGCCAACAGCGTAGACGTTCCTTTGAGGAGGTTAAGTTGAAGCTCTGGGCCCTCGACCTGCAGTGCATGCTCTTTTTCCCGGCTCGGCTGAAGGGGATTTTCAACTCCACCACCTAATTCTTTGATGCTTTAGAGCAGGCCTGGGAGTGGGCAGCTTAGAGGAGAGAACTTCGATGCATGGGGCGACTCGGAGGATTTGGTCCCCCATCAGAGGGAAGCCCTTCTGCTTCTTCTCGTCTCCCCTCCAAAGCCACCCAGGAGAAAGCGGACTCTGTCCCAGAGAACTTGCTGATGTCCCCATGGACAGTGAGGTTCTCCTGACTCAGATCAGGTGGATGAGGGGGTTGAGAATGCTGTGCAAGACATCATGCAGACAGGCACGCCGGACCTCCTCGGGTCCCAGGAGGAGGTTCCTAGTGGCCAATCGTGAGGGCTCTCCCGAACAATTGGACTACTCCTGGTATTGTATGTTTTGAAGTGGGAGGTGACATGAGTTCTTGGCAGCATTGGTTTTGTTTGAGTGATAATCGTAGGATAAAAATTCATGGGCATTCCCCACACCTCTTATTGGTGATAATACTTCAGGTACTAGCTAAACAATGCTGTACACTTGGGGTGCTTCTATCCTCATATACAAATCTTCATGTGACTATCTCCCACAAACAGTAACCAGTGTGTACTACTTCACGTAATTTCTCTCCTCCACCACCAAAAAAGTGTGTGAAAGGTGAGGAGGCACCTCACGGAAACACCCTCCAGGGAGCTGCTGATAGGTTCTCATCAGTATGCTCCACTTATCATCATCGGTAGCCTCCACACCATATAAATCATATAATATATGTGAGAAATCGTGCACAACTTAATTGAAACAAAAATCGTGAAAAACCTGACCCCTTTATGTAAGAGCACTGGAAAAGAATTTCTCTAGCTCCTACACTGTAAAAACGAGCTAAACAACCACTAGCACTGTCTCCAATTTTATTCACTGCTGTGTGTTTGCTCACATTAAAAACAAGACCTACTGTCGTGCTTCACCATTTCTATACACAAAGCCAACATGTTTCATTGCCTGTTAATACTTCTCGGCAATTTCTTCAGGGCTAGGGGTCAGTCCTCGCCGCACGAGCGGGCAGTGAACAAGCCGAACGCTGTGGCAGGTCCGGTTGACGGAGAGTAACCGTGACTAAGAAAATCGGGGTACTGTGGACGAGTACATTTTACCCTTAGAAGGTGGCTGCTGGTATGCTATGAGTGGGCAACCACCTGGAACTATACTGTGATTAACAGTGTGGCGAGGACTGACCCCTAGCCCTGAAGAAATTGCCGAGAAGTATTAACAGGCAATGAAACATGTTGGCTTCGTGTATAGAAATGGTGAAGCACGACAGTAGGTCTTGTTTTTAATGTGAGCAAACACACAGCAGTGAATAAAATTGGAGACAGTGCTAGTGGTTGTTTAGCTCGTTTTTACAGTGTAGGAGCTAGAGAAATTCTTTTCCAGTGCTCTTACATGAGGGGGTCAGGTTTTTCACGATTTTTGTTTCAATTAAGTTGTGCACGATTTCTCACATATATTATATGATTTATATGGTGTGGAGGCTACCGATGATGATAAGTGGAGCATACTGATGAGAACCTATCAGCAGCTCCCTAGAGGGTGTTTCCGTGAGGTGCCTCCTCACCTTTCACACACTTTTTGGTGGTGGAGGAGAGAAATTACGTGAAGTAATACACACTGGTTACTGTTTGTGGGAGATAGTCACATGAAGATTTGTATATGAGGATAGGAGCACCCCAAGTGTACAGCATTGTTTAGCTAGTACCTGAAGTATTATCACCAATAAGAGGTGTGGGGAATGCCCATGAATTTTTATCCTAAGATATAGAGCAGGTTTTTGGTGTTGAAGAAGTCGTGAGTGGAGGGCAACCTGTGCTATTCCCCTCTGTAGCTCCTTTTGTGAAGGTGAGTGATAATCGTGCCCGAGATCTGGGCAGTCACAAATGGGAGTGCTAGGCAAATATGTTAATGTTGTTGTCAGGCGCTGTAATCCTTAGGACAAGGGGCCCTTGTGGGGGGAGTTTGGGGGGATTGCTGGCCAATGGTCCTGTATGCGACTGGTATGTGTAGGGTAGGGGCGACAGATGCTTCCAAGGTAGAAGTATCGGGTGGGGAGGAGTTGGGGGGTAAGTTATCTTTGTTTGATCATGCAGTCCACACACATTCTTAGTCGCCCTCCAGTATGTACTGGCCACATTGAGGATGCTATTGTCCCAGCTGTGCTTGCACCTGCGTTGGGTCTACCAGATCAGCAGCACCCGGATCCGATTAGAGTAACACCCTGTTTAGATGGTGGTGGCTAAGATATTGTTCTGGAACGTGAACGGCCTGCTGGATCCTATTAAAAGATCTGAGGTCCTCTGATATGCTAAACGATTCTAGCCGGCAGTTCTCATGTTCCAAGAAACTCACCTGTTAGGCGTACATTGCTCATTTCTATGCCGCTTTGGCTAAGACAAGGTTTACCACGCAGGGATTTCCTGGGGCTCTAGAGGGATGGCCATTTTGCTGCGCAGGGGATTCCCACTGGCAGTGTCTGCCTCCCACGTGGATCCCCAGGAGCGCTACGTAGGGATTGAGGGCCAGCTGGAGGGACAGCACTATAACTATAATATTAGTATATGTTCCTGAGAACTTGCTCTCTCTGGGGGCCCTCCTGTTGTCCCTCCTGCAAGGGATCACGGTGGTGGGGGGAGACTTCAATGCAGTCCCTGATCTGGTACTAGATATCTCCAGCCCAGTGTGTCCGGAGCGTCGGACAATGTCCTGCCACCTTTTGGTTTGGGAATACTCCCTGTGCTTGTGTGATGCACCTATACCCATATGTCAGCGGCTCATAAGACCTCATCTCACATTGACCTGATCTGGCTCTTGGCTACGGATGTTCTCCAGCTCTCTGAGATCGAGGGATCTCCATAGAGGAATCCCAGATCACCCCCCTCTTATTTCAGATTGGACTCCCAGACGCAGCACCGAGACCCATGTGGTGGATTAACGCATGGCACCTTACGGATCAAGAGTGTTCCAACTTTATTGAATCCGAAATTCGTTCTTACTTTGCGGTGATCTAGGGCTCTGTGGAGTCTGTGGGTACACTGTGGGAGGCTAGTAAACCTACCCTTTGTGGTTTGATCAAATGGTATGTGCGGGGCAAGGAGGCACAAAAAGTGGTGGAGACAATGTCTCTGGAGGCCCAAATACTCTCCATAGAAACGAAGGTCTAACGGCGACCTTCATCGGCCCTCGATCGCTGACTGGTGTGGGCTCGTTCTCGCCTACAACAGGTCTCGCTGGCGGAAGCCCGCAAATGTTGGAGGGCTTCTACACAGAGGGTCTACGAGCATAGGGACAAGTCTGGGAAGCTTTTCTATTGGCTGTCTACCAGGGAGGTTGCCTAGTGGGTGGTCCATTCGGTTGTGGATGCCGGTGAGCAACTGTGCATAGAGGTTCTAGCAGTGGTGCTGGCCTTTGCAGACTATTGTTGTGCCCTGTATGCGGAGGCACCCTGGCCCCCTCGTGAGATCGAGCTCCCAGTGCTCAGTGACATTCCGCTGCCCTCGATTGCCCAGCCACTGGCCAAGCAGCTGGATCAAGTACTTATGGTGGAGGCAATAGCAGAGGTGCTCTTGGATATGTCCTTGGGCAAGGCACCGGGCCCCGAAGGCTTCCCGATGGAGTACAACTGAGGTTCCGGAATATCCTACTTCCCCACCTGTTGGCACTGTATGACAAATCTGTTCCCAAGGGGCGTTCTCTGGGAGACTAGACATGGCCACAATTGTGGTGCTCCCTAAACCGGGACAGCCTCAGGATAGATACTCCTCATACCGGCCTATTTCTCTCATCAATTCGGAAATTAAAATATTTGCCAAAGTGCTGGCAAATCTAATGCATCGTGCCCTTTCCTTTTTGGTCCACCAGGACCAATGCAGCTTCATGCCAGCCCGAAGTACTACCAAGCATTGTGTTCATAGAATCTAGGTAGCCTTCTCCCAGGCTCACCGTCTTTGTGGATCCGCAGCATTGCTTTTGGTTGACTTTGAGAAAGCTTTTGACACCGTGGACTGTTCCTTCTTAAATGCAGTGCTGGGGAGGGCTGGGTTGGGGCCCTGCCTTCGCGCTCTCATCGGTTTGCTCTATGCCCACCCTACGGCTCAAGTCCGGGTTAATGGCGATTTGCCTCCCTCATTTATTATCCGTAGGGGCACCTGACAAGGTTGTCCTTTATTCCCCCTGTTATTCACCCTGGCGATTGAGCCACTGGTGTGCCTAATTAGGTGCAAGGCTTGTATTCAGGGCTGGTCTTGGACAGCGGCTCAGAGGAACACATCTCACTGAATGCAGATGACATCCTGGTGTTCCTAATGTTCCCGCAGACATTGGGCCTGCGTTCTTCGGAGATCCTGCTGGTGTATGGGGAGGCTTCGGGCCTCTGGGTGAATGATTCCAAGTCTCTGTTGTGGAGGTCTGTGCCTGCCGATCCACGATCCGCATGTGCTGCCTTTCCTTTAAATACTTAGGTATTTACATTTCTCGTCTCCCGGACTTGGCCTGGAGCCTTAATCTAAATCCTTTGGTCACGAGAATGAGGCAGTATCTGCGAAGGTGGGCTCGTCTACCTCTGCATGTTTTGGGGAGAGTAGCTTTGTTCAAAATTATGGTCCTTGCACATTGTCTATACATCTTTTCGAACTTCCCCCATCCAGTTCCCGGGAAGTGGTTCCAAGGTATTATTTCATCTATCTGTACTTTTCTTGGGCGGGTGGGTGCCCTCGGGTGGCTTTTGTTAATTTTTGTCATTGTCCTTACGAGGGAGGGATGGGTGCGGCAGACCTGCATGGCTATTATTTGGCCTCGCAGCTGGTCGTGATTAACGGCTGGTACCGTGGGGGGTGGAGGATCCGGCCTACTGTGTGGAATTGGCCTTGCTTAGGCTTGACAGGCTAACGGGCTTGCTCTACGGAGCCCTGATTTCCTGGTCCCTCCTTGATTGCACCCAGATGATGTACTGTGCTGGAGGGCGGTGCTCCGGTTCATGGGCTGGAAGTGCTGGCTCACTGGGCAGACGCCCTTATGGCACGGAACTTGGCTTCATCATGCTGCATGTCTGGAGGGCTTTGTGCAGTGGGACAGGATAGGTATCACTCATCTCGGGATGTCTGGTCAGGAGCCCATGTGCAAACATTTCAGGAGCTGCAGGAACAATATCACTATCACGTACTCAGTTCCATAAATTCCTGAGGCTGCGGCATGCCCTGTCGGTGAATATTCCCCCATATACGCAGATTCCAGAGTTTAATCCCCTCAAAGCCAAACTGTTGATGGGGAAACTAAACAAAGGGGTTATTTCTGCTATTTATTGTTCATTGATTACTAACGCCCCGACTCCTTCCCAAGGTTGCGAAGAAAGTGGGAGGCCTGGGTGGAGGAATTAGAGGACGCAAAGTGGGTGGAGGCCAGAATGGCCCCCGCGAGCTTGCTATCTCTGCATGCCTTAGACTGGTGCAGCTTAATTACTTATACGCCACATACATGACTCCCTTGCAGCTTCACAGGGCCGGGGGAACCCCCAAGGCCAGCTGTGCTAGATGTTTCCTGTTGGACGCAGATTTATTTTACATAGTGTGGTCCTGCCCGGAACTGATTCCCTTCTTGGAGGTGATTGAGAGGGAATTGTCGTGGTCTTAGACCACCGGATTCCTCTACCTCCATGGTGGCTTTGCTGGGGTTGATGGAAGTGTGGGGGGCAAACGATGGAATGGATTTTTATTCAGGTTGCGACACTGGTGGCCAAAAGAGATATTGCCCGTAAATGGAAAGCCACGAAACCCCCCTTGATGGCGGAGTGGAATGGATTGGTGTGCCCAGCTGGAACGACCAATATATGAGGCCCGGGGCTGTCCCCGTAAATTTGAGAAGGTCTGGGGTAAGTGGTGGACATATCATAGCTTGGGTGCGGGGAGTGACTGAGAGATTGTACTGTTTGCCATAATAAACCTTTTTTCTTGTTTCTTGATTTTGTTATGTTTCTGTGCACAAATCAATGAAAATGTGGTTATAAAAAAATTCTTGAACTGAAATTAGAAGAACCTGTTCAAATGTTATTAAAAAACCCATAGAGAGTTCAAGGATCAATTGTAGCTTGCCTTAATCAACTGCATTGCATGCAACCAAGTGGAAGAGTAACACAACAACACAAAAGTTACTTCTTCCAGTATGAACACTCCATACAAAATGTAAACAAATCATATTCACTTGATAGTAAAAGTCTTTCTTAATAACAGAATAGCAGTGCATGACCATTATATATATTATGAGTGGTAAATGTGCTGCCTAAACTGGACACTCTACTCAACAGAACCAAGAGTGTCTTGTCTATTCGACATCGCTACCCCTGAAAGCAAAAGCCTAGCAGGAAGGTCCTTTGCAATTCAGTCATGTTGCAGGAGTTCCTGTGTTTCCAAAGACAGCAGCAATGCTTGTTATATGGATTGCTTAACTGCCCAGGAGTAAAACAGGCCCAGGAGACAAGACCAGTTAATCACTTACTTTTATACTTCAAAAATGAGTCATACACAACTGTTAGGTTTTCATTTAAAGTCCTGGTCTAAAATTGCAGACGTTTATTATAACCAGACAATTTTGTTACCAACCTACTTAATGCGGCACAAATGTCTCTTTTATGCTTTAGGCTTTGAGAGAAAAGCAAGAAACTTCTGTCTTTTATTCTTCTAAGGCTGAGTTTAATCTTGGTTTTCTAGGCCACTGTGAACATCAGGGAAATTCCTATGATGAAGGAAAGGTTACATACCTGTAATTCTAGTTCCCCACCTTGGGCATACTCTGAATTCATAAACATCCCACACATTACTCCAGGAAACAGAAATGTAATTTGAGGTCTCATACAGCCATTCTCGTACTCTGACTTACAAAGAAAATGCACCCGAGTTATTCCAAAGGACATAATGAGAAACAGAAGATTTCAGAATGCTAAAGCATCTGTGTTTGTTTTTCATTCTCACTACAACCTTACTAACTGGTCACAATTTCCCTCTGTTTTTTAAAATATATATATATTTTTTAAATGGGGATTTGTTAATTCTGTACACATATAGGTTATTGTCCTGCAGCTGCAATTATATAGTACTTCATGTTCCTAATGAGGTGCTCATGGCAGTACGCGATTGGGTCATAGTCTGTGCCCTGCAGGAAGGTCTAAAGAGACTATATGTATCGACGGTTTCCAAAGTCCACGGTTGATGTCAACTGTAGAGTAGTTAACAATTTTAAAGGAAGTCCTTCCAGAGGTGGATCTGATTAGAATGAGTCTTTCCTATATCCTTCTATATTGCAGACTCAGCCATGGTTGACTGACCAGTCTATGATACGATTTCAGGTAATGAACCATCAAAATCGTGGGGGGCGTGGCCTGGAGCCGATGTGAGAGGAGGCAGGCTTCGGGGATCCGGCCGACATACCCCCGATAACCAATCATCCTGAGCCCCGGGCACATTTATTTTATGCCCACTGAACGGCGGACTGTTCCGGGAGCGCGCCGTTCCCACTATTGCAGCCCAACAGACCGATTTGCTGGGGAAAACCGTCCGAATCCGAACTCATCGCGAGCGGCCCAGAGCGATGCAAGATGGCGGCTGGTGAGGGGCGCAGCAGCTAGCCCTCGGCGGTGCGGCTGGGGCTTAAGCAGGCGGAAGCCGTGAACCTTTGCCACGATCGCTAGCGGAGCGGGTCAGGAGCGACGACACCCTGCACCGAGAAGCGTCGGCCGAAGACCTGGCGGGCCCACCGAACTCATCACGGCAGGACGGAGTCTGGCGCTGCGGTCGAGCGACTGAGAGCCCAGTAGCGGCCGCGGCGCTCAGGCGAGATTGGAGGTCCCTGGGTGGGGCTGCGAGACATTTGCTCGGACGCCTGCCGTCTCCCCTGTTATCTATTAAGGAGTGATCTGCGCTGGGAGGGCAGAGCTCCACCATTTGGGAACCTTGAGGACATATTAATGAGGGGGGTGGCTCATAAGCGGCGCGAACGGAGGACAAGAGAGCGCCCCCCCCTCGTACCACTATTACTAAGGAGAACGGAGGTCTGTGGGAGACCGGCTGAGCCATAGCTAAATTGCCTGAGGAGCAGGCGGCACTGGGCAGCACTGGGAAACACTTAGCGGCAGAGATGAATCGGGCCTAGGTGGGCCTACAATACAGAGCTGCTGGCTGAGAGGCATGGGAGGGCAGCGGGAGCTGATTTGGGGGTGCACTGGCAGTGGGAGAAGTGCCCCCACCTCCCCATTTGCACAGAAATCCCCGAAGGGTGTATCGGCCCTCCGCCCAGAAGAAAATACCGCAGACTCAGAGCAAGGAAATTGCCTGCAGAGCTACCTATAATCCCCGAGACATAGTGACCTGGTTCGCCTGAGGGGAGGCCAGCAGACTGAGTATGGCGCAGGTGGACAGGCCCCTCACACTCTGGTGATCCTTGGACAACGTAGAAAGGGGAGAGGGGACTGATGGAGAGCTGAGCATCTTGCCTGGCCTGTGACCCGGCGGCTAACAAGGGAACAAGAATATTCGCTTGCCACAATAAATATTGCGGCCTAGACCTTTGGTGTGCGCAGGGACTGGCCAAACTAGTGACAAATCTGCGAAGCTGGCCGGGACAGCACTTAGAGAACGGCCTGGAAATTAGCCCCACATCTAAGAAACGAACTTGACCAGGTACTACTATTGGACCACACGGATAGACCTCCATAACGGTCTGCAGGCAGTGGTACACTGGGAGACATGGGAAAACCATCGAAGAGAAGGGGATATAGGGTTCTCAGCACGGGGGGCGCAGGAAACCAGACGGATGAGAAAGAAGAGTGTGTGGAATCAGGGAAAGAGACAGGTGCCACAACCCCCACTCTAGTGGACATAATGCAAGCTATCACAGCATCCAGAGAAGCCCTGGAGGCGAAAATCAATGCGATTGGGACGGATTTAAGCCTTCTAAAAGACGACCACCGCAAGCTCAAAGAGCGAGTGACGGCTTCCGAAAAAGTCCTCATCGATCTTCCCGAAGACGTAGCTGCGCTCCAAAAGTCGCTTAGCGCGGTCGAGGCCTGGGTTAAAGTGCTTGAAGCGCGAGCAGAAGACAGTGAAGGGAGATCGCGCAGAAATAATATAAGGATAATAGGAATCCCGGAAAAAACGGAAGGCACGGATATGGTGAGCTTCCTTGAAGACTGAATTAAAACCGAGGTAGCCCCAGAGGGTCTCTCTCCCTTCTACGCGCTGGAGCGTGCCCACAGAGTTCCGGCCAGACCACCTCGACCTGGAGCCCCTCCCCGACCCATAGTGGCAAGACTCCTTCATTTTCAGGATCGTGATCATGTGTTGTATAAGGCTCGTCAAAAGCAAGAACTGCAGATAGAAAACAGTAAAATTATGATTTTTCCAGACATTACGAGAGATGTGCAGCGACAGAGGGCCTAATTCCTAGCTGTTAAAAAGAAACTGAGGCAACTTCAAATTCCCTACGCAATGTTGTTTCCGGCTCGGCTGCGGGTGGCAGATCACACAGGAACACAGTTCTTTATTACACCACAAGAAGCGTGGGAGTGGCTGGAAATCCGGCGCGGTCGGAATGGAGGGGCTACCTCACCAGATCACCCACAACGTCTTACAGAAAAGAGTAAAGCTACGGCCTGTGCCCCATCCTCTAGAGAGGCCAGATCTGAGCGGCACAAAGCGCTGCAAGCAGCGGCGGAACTCACCAGAGCAGACTCCAGTCCTGGATCGGGCAAGAATGGACAAGATGCAGACAAGTCAGATGGATCAGTAGCTGCCAGTTCTATTGAAGAATCAGATGAGGACTTACCGAAGGTCACACCTCAAACGGCAGACGATATTGCTTGAGCATGATAGTTTGGGTGGACGAACGCAGTGTTCTCAGTGCTCCTGGTGGTCCCGAAGTTGAGTGACTCCTAGGGACCAGTTCCTTAAAACTGTCATTAACAACCCGGGGATGACAATATCCTAGGCAAATATTCAGGGGTATGGCCTGGTGGAGTTCTGAGGCCTGCAGAGTTCACTACGCAACCCCTCAACCATAAGAGGACATTGTTTTTGGAGATTGCTCCAAGTTTAGATGGGAACTTGTTTGTTCGCACCTGTCCTGGGGAGGGGGAGTTGGGGTTTTCTTATTGTGTTATATAGGGGATTGTTTTTAGGGGCCAGGCGTGTCACAGGTAAGGATGTCACCAGAGAGGTGGAGCAACTAGTACAATGGTACCCCCCATAGATCTTAAATGTATCGTCTTGGAATATACGGGGGATGCATACGATTTCGAGACGAAATAGGATACATGCTTTTTTTAGTCAGGAGGGGGATACAGATTGCATTACTTCAGGAAACGCACATTATGGCAAAAGAGGGAGTTGCACTCCAACGTAGATGGAGAGGACAGGTGTTTTTATACTAATTATTCGGCTTTTGCACGGGGGTCCTGATTTGGGTGAGAGCAGGGGTGCCCTTTCAATGTACAAACCAAATGATTGATCCGGAGGGACGATACATTATACTCTCAGGTAAATTGGATGGCAGGGACATTACACTGGGTAGCCTCTATGGACCTAATACAGAGCAGGCCGCATTCCTGACCCAGCTCTCCAGAACATTGGCCCCCGTACTGATGGGCTTGATAGTATTGGGAGGAGATTTTAACTGTGTTACTGATGTTGGATTGGACCGATCGCATCCACCGCTACCAGATGCTCCTATACATAAAATAGCGGAAGCACGCCGTAACTGGCAACAGAGATGGGGATTGGTGGACTCCTGGAGGGCACAACATCCTAGGGACAGGGACTATTCCTTCTTTTCCGCACTACACGAGCTCCATATTAGGCTGGATTCTATTTTATGCTCCCGGACATTCACGAAAATGTACAAACTAGCGAATACCTCGCTAGAACAATCTACAGAAGGAAAGACCAGACATGAGAGATAAACAAGAGGAGGTATTGGCAGCTAGGGAGACGGTGGCTGAGCAAGTTGAAAGGCTATGCTGCTTTGACTATAAAAACTATATAACCAGGGCCCATTCTGAAAGGGACAAATCTGGAGCCCTGTTGGCCCTGCTGGCCAATCCGGCTGGGAGGGGATCGGTGATACTAGAACTAAAGGGACAAGGGGAAGAAACATTCCACCGCCAACAGGACATTAATGATAGATTCTTTGAATTCTATACAGATCTCTATAGGAGAAAGCAGTCCCCAACACCTGAGGACCTGGCTGACTTTTTGAGAGACGTAGAACTCCCAGAGGTGCCGGAAGAAACAGCAAAGACTTTGGGGGGTGGGGGGGACATAGAGTTAAACAAGGTGAGGGGGCCATAAAGAATATGGCCAGAAATAAGACGCCAGGCACAGATGGACTCCCGGTGGAGTTCTACTCGACCTATGCAGACCTACTTGCTCCTAAACTGGTAGAACTGTAAAATCAGGCGAAGCAAGAGGGACATCTTCCCTGCACAACGAGAGAAGCGGTAATCATACCGCTATTGAAACCAGAGAAGCCAGCATGGGACATGGCGACCTACCGGCCGTTGTCTATGCTTAATCTAGACTATAAAATTTTGAGTCGAATACTGGCAACTTGTCTTCTCCCCCATATGTCAACATTAATACACCACGACCCAGCGGGCTTCATTCCCACCAGAAATACCGCATTAAATATTAGACGGCTTCTTCGGGTCTTGGAGGATAGATCCAACTGTGAAGATGACGAAACCATCTTTGCAGTGAATATTGAAAAGGCCTTTGATAGCCTTGAATGGGCTTACCTATTCGAGGTATTGAAGAGATTCGGCTTGGGACCTGAATTCATTAACTGGACGGCCTTGTTATATGCAGACTCTACTGCCCGGGTCAAAACGGGTAGACTGATATCTGGAAGCTGTAGAATAGAGCGAGGTACGCGACAGGGGTGCCCATTGTCGCCCCTGCTGTTTGCCCTGGCCATGGAACCGTTAGCGGCCAGAACTCGTACGGGTCACTATTCCCAGGGTTTGGAAGAGGCCGGTCAGATTCATCATATTGCACTATATGCGGATGATCTGCTATTGTTCCTGGCAGACGCAGGAGAAGCGCTCAGAGGGGCCAAAGAACTTCTTCATGGCCCGGGGCGTGTAGCGGGCCTAAAAGTAAATTGGGCAAAATCGTCCCTCTTTCCTGTCAGAGCGGACAGAGCTGGCCCGCAACAAACAGAGGGAGTACAGTGGGAATCTCGCTGCTTGACATACCTGGGCACCCAAATATATCACTCTCATGAAGACTTATTGGAAGGGAATGTAGGGAGAGCCCTGAGAGGGGTTAAGAGTAGTTTCGACTTCTGGGGGACCCTGCCTCTGTCGGTGGCGGGTAGAGTTGCCCTCCTAAAGATGGTGACACTCCCAAGGCTATTGTATTATTACAGAGTGGTGCCGGTTTGGATCCCAACGCGAATGTTCAACCAACTTAAATCGCTTGTGACGGCGTTCATTGCCAGTAGACGGAGGGAAGCACTCACTACCCTTATGAGGTCGAGGGCAGAGGGAGGGTTAGCGGTTCCTGATTTTCAGAACTACTACATAGCAGCACAACTGCAGTGGCTCACAAAATGGGTGGCGGACAAACTTAGAGGGCCAGGAGTGCGCAGGGATGAGACCCCAAACTTGCGGCTTCTATCAAGAATAATAGTGCGACATTGGAGGGAGGGATTCACAGAGCCAGGAACCTCGACGGGATGCCAGTATATGGTCTCTGCGGCTGGCACCTTTAAGGCGGTCACATGTCTGTATAGGCGACTCACATACACAACGCTCCCCCCTCTGACTAAGATACATAGCAAGTGGGAAGCAGACTTGGACAAATCCATAGCGGACAACGATTGGGGGGTACTGGTGGAAAGAGCATGGAAAAGCACCAGAAATGCAAGGTTTCAATTAGTAAACTTCTACGTGCTGCACAGGGCCTATCTTACGCCGGATAAGATCAATAAATATTTTAATACGCAAACAGCAGCATGTCCGCGCTGCCATAAAATAGGGGCAGAATTCTTACATATGTTTTGGAGCTGTCCGAGCATAGGGACCTTTTGGGAGGAGGTAACCACGATTATGGCGGAAGTGACTGAAAAAGAGATAGCGAACATCCCTGATTATTGCCTTTTGAATTGGTTCCCCCACACTGCTAAGAACAAGGTAACAAGTAAGTTCCAGGACCTTGGGTTGGTCTTGGCTAAATGAGATATTACCAGCCATTGGAAATCGAGAGATGGCCCTAGTACGCCTAGGTGGAAGAAAGAGTTTATAAAGTGGGCTGAGTATGAAAGCACTGTTCGTTTGCAAATAGCTAGTAGAACGGGGAGTGAGAAGGCACTGGAGACAGCTAGAGCATGGGCAGCGTTGCTGGACTTATTAAAGAACCCCGAAAACATGGGAGGGATGGACCAGGAGGGAGAGATCCAAGGGGCGAATGACTGATTCCCCTGCACCACACTCAACAAAAGCAGTAAGCCCATGTTTGGTGTGCCCCCTCTGATTGTAAAGATACTAATTAAGTTTTGTACCAGTGATCAATAAAATTAGAGGTGAAATGGCCTTGAATCGACTAGATAATTAAGTGACTAATGTGACACGCCTGGGTGGGAGGGCAGGGTGGGGGAACAGTTGGTGACAGTTTACATAGCTACATAGGAGCTGTAGAGATACAACTAAGCAAATGAGTAATTCGCATGGTATCAAGCTACTTACGACCGCCCTTGCAGCGGGTATATGGAGCTATGATGTTAGAATGTACAATTGGATGCTTTGTTATTGCATGATATCTGTTTGTAGGCCATGATAGAGCCTGGACAATTGAAAATAGATTTGCACTGCTACAGTATTGTATTGGTTGTTAGAAAATTCAATAAAATTTGTTTACAAAAAAAAAATGAACCATCAAAATCGTATGACTGCCTCAGAATTCCACATTAAATTCTGATTTGTGATTGTGTGACTCCTTTTGGCCGTTTAAAAGTAGGCAAAATGTCCTGCACTGAGTCATATCTATCCAGTTGGAAGGCCTTCCTGGGAATGCGCTGTACCAGTATGCTATTGACGGCATTAATTTGGCCATCCTAAACGTAATTTAACAATGACATCCTAATTTCGATATTAAAAACATCCCTGAGAAAGAAATAAAAAAAGTGTGTCATGAAAATACCCATAACAGGCACAGTAACTGAAGTTCAAGCCACCCCACCACTCTATAAAAGGGTGAAAACGGTTATATGACAAAATATCACGCACAAAAATAAAAAGACACATAAATATCATGTCAAAATTATTGTTTACCTTAATATCGTCTTCCTATACTTATAAAAGGAAATATTGTGTGAAGAATATTGTGAAAGTGAATATTGTTCAGAACAATGTTTGATTTTTTTTTTTAAATATAGGTAGTAAAATAATATATTTAAAATATTATACTTAAATGTAATGTAAACTAAATAGATGTAATCAATCCTTTTAGCATATGTATATGTACATATAATAAAAAAATAACACTAAACAATTTTTTAAACAAAATTAATTATAGTAACATTAAAGTAAATTTAAAAGAAACAGCGTATACACCCAACAAAAATATATAACGATTTTTCAATATTAACAATAACATAAAAATAGTTTAACTAATATTTTGAATTAAATTTACAAAAAGAACATAAAACTTAAATACATATTATAAAACATATGGCGTTGTTGCTGCACTCAGCAGTTCTCCTTCCTACGGTGTCGGTGCCTGCGACGGCGGCAGCTGCCGTCTCAATATTGTCACCCACGTATTTTCTTCAGGAATTCCAGAGGGAAAAACAAGCGGCACACCTTTGGGACTGCACAATATTTTTATTCTGCACAAAGACGACGCGTTTCGGTGAAAAAGGCTTTCGCCGAAACGCGTCGTCTTTGTGCACAATAAAAATATTGTGCAGTCCCAAGGTGTGCCGCTTGTTTTTTCCTCTGGAATTCCTGAAAAAATACGTGGGTGACAATATTATAAAACATATCAACATAATAATTTAAAACATATACAACAATTATATTAACAGCAAAACAATTACAAGAATATGTATAACAAAAATATAATAAATAATGAAACTAATATAATGAATATGAATTCTTTTTTTTAAACTAACATTTTCTAAAAAATAATGTAAAGAAAATAATACAAATTAGAGAAAGAAAAACATGCAATAATAAATAGCAATACAAAAAATAATTACTGTACTGTTTAATAAACGTTACAGTATGTACCTTGCAAGGGCTTATTTTACACATCCCACTCCATCCTAATAAACAGTAGGGTAAGTGTTGGATTTCGTAGGGAAAACATTTTCTACTCTCAGTCTGGTCTAAGCAACAGTAGCGAAAGTGTTGGACTCCAGAGGGGTTAGAGTTACTCTTCCCACGGCACTCAAAACAATAGTAGGGAAAGTGTTGGACTCTGGTGGGGTTAGATTTACAATTCCCAATCCAGCCTCAAGCAACACTAAAGAAAGTATTGGACTCCCGAGGGGTTAGATTTACTATTCTCACGCCGGTGTAAGCAACAGTAGGGAAAGTGTTGGACTACAGAGGGGTTTGATTTACTATTCCCACTCCAATATAAGCAACAGTAGGGGAAGTTTTGGACCCCTGAAGGATTAGATTTATTTTTTTCACTCCAGTCTAAGTAACAGCAGGGAAAGTGTTGGACTACAGAGGTGTAAGATTTACTATTCCCACACCACTCTAAGCAACACTAAATAAAGTGTTGGACTCCAGAGGGGTTTAATTTATTATTTCCACTCCAGTCCAAGCAACAATAGGGAAAGTGTTGGACTCCGGTGAGGTTAGATTTACTATTTCCACTCCAATCTAAGAGACGGTAGGGAAAGTTTTGGATCCCGGAGGGGTTAGATTTACTACAACCATTCCAGCACAAACAACAATAGAGAAAATGTGGGACTTTGGAGGGACTACCAATAGCATTCCACCACTAAATCATTTTATACAAAGCATATAAAAACCTAATATCAGAAAATAAAAAAAATGAAAAATTATTTAAATAAAATGCACTTCTCTACCTACAAAATACAAACAGTAAACATATAAAATAACTTACAATTCAAAAAGTTCTGGGGTCCATGATATGATGTTTAGGAGGAGGATGAACACAATGTTCTTGTGGCACTTGCTGGGGCTGCCGCAATAATGATTGGAAGAGGGTTGGCTGGTGGCTTCGATGGGATGCCGCCCTGTTGGAGACTGTCACCAACTTCTGTGATTGTTACGGCCTTCTCTCCTTCTGTAAAGATAATTTCAACCAGGGCTCCAATGTCATGTACTTTATCTTTGCCATGTAATGGTCAGCATGTTTGTTTAGAAAAATCACTAAAATTGTGATTTTTTTTAAAAATAAATAATAAATCCAAAATTTGTTGTAAAAAAAATAAATAAACCAAAAACATTAACTTTAAAATACAATAAATTAAAAGTAAATTTTACAAAAACAGTACTGAAACACTTTAAAAATAAAATAATGTACAAAATATGTCCACCATTAAAAAATACATAATTATCAATAATCACTCAAATATTATTAATTAATAAAATAATATCAATAACTTCCCACCCCGTTCCCCTACAAAACCAGATAGTTTACCAAAATATTAGCATTTAAATATACTGTAACATTAAAAAAAGAAAATGTTAATAAAATACAAATTACAAAATAAATCAATTTACATATTATGAAATTGCATAATTAACTATTGAAAATGGATTACAATATAACATTATTTATAATTTAATTAACTTCCCATCTTATTCCCCTACACACCCAACAGCCACTTCTAAAAACAACACAATTAACAAAAAGTTTAAAATGTATATATACACATTAGAAATAACAAATTAAACTTAAATACATTAAATTATTAAATACAACTATTTACATAATCAATAACATATTAAATTTACTATACAAAATTATTTAACACAATTAAATTGATTAGAATTTAATTTACTTCCCACCAATTAGTTACCACATTATATATTACCAATTTTATTTTAAAAAATAAACATTTTAAATTACAAACTAGACTTTAACTGCTTAGGTGCTATGTATGTGCTAGACACATCCTTAGCACTGTTTCTCAGGTGCTAAGGATGTGTCCAAGCACCCACCTATGGGGAAAGAGCTGGTGTTCCCCACGCCACATACCTCTAATGCGGATGGTAGCGGAAGCGCGTCTTCAGCCATCTCTGACCCCACACCTGGAGAGATCATGATGTTCACACATGCACTGTGTGCCGACGTCATGATTACGTGCTGGGCACGTGCTGTAAACAATTTGCTTCCAGCACGTCTGAAAGGAGGACATGTTTGGTTAGTCCTCTTGTCTTGGGGGGCTGGGAGGAAGATTTGGGAGGCAAGAGAGACACTGGGGGAAAGGAAAGGGTTTTTTCTTTCCCCTGGTGTATTTCTTGTATGCATTCCAGCTGCGGAATCGCGAGTGGAACCACAATCCCCCAGCAGGAATGCTGCCACTAGAACACCAGGGATTTTTGCGTCTCTGGGTCGTTCCCTAAAATACGGTATTGATGTCCTTTGTTTTCCACACACCAGTGGTGGCTCGCATAGGGCAGGCTGCGGGGCAGTGGGGCGGGGGAGGGGCAGGGTAGTAAACTCGGACATACGACGGAACGGAGGAACGTAATAATTACTTTCCTCCGTTCCGTCGTATGTCTGAGTTTACTACCCCCCCACCCTGCCCCTCCCCCGCCCCGCAGCACCGCCCCGCAGCACGCCCTATGCGAGCCGCCACTGCCACACACCCAGGTGCAGATCGGGAGGGTGTTGGAAAACCACTATGGGGGAGGGCCGAAAACCACCAGACATCAGGGATTATAGTCAGGGCCACTGGAATTATGTGGCAGGAGAGGGCCAAATTATGTGGTAAGGAAACGCAAATTATGCGGCATAATGCGCCACATTTCGTAATAGTATTACTTTATTATTATGGCATTTGTACTGGCATTGGTTGCACCTCATAAGCAACAGAAAGGTGACAAGTCCAGCTTTGCAACGGGCCTTCCACTCCGCGGCAACACATGCTGCTGCATTTTTAGTAACTTTTGAACCGTTTGAGCTAGAAACAATTTTTTTGTTAAAATCTGCATATTATATAGCAGATGATGGATTATGTGGCAAATGCGTCACATCTATAACTATGCGAAAATTGCTGCGGCAGCACAATCATATAATTCCAGTGGCCCTGATTATAGTATTTTAGGTGATTTGGAAAGTGGCCCTTTCGGCAAGGGTTACACCCCCACAGGGGACATTTTTCTTTCTTAAAAAATGGCCAATATGCTCCTGTGTGGGCGGAAAACAACAAGACACCAGGGATTTCTTTTATATATATTGTTGCGGGAGTGGCCCCTTAGGCAAGGGTCATTCTCTAAAATGGCCCAGTAATTTCCTTTGTCTCCGGCCCCCTCTGGGGCAGATCGGCCATTTTTAGGTTGATCTGCCCCCAAGGTGATGCAAAACCACTGGACGCCCGAGAATATGTTTCTATATGTGCAGTGAGTTGCTGTTGGGGTAAAGGTCACTCCCCTCTAGGGTTCCAATCTTTTGACTTCACTTTGAGCCCCCTTCATTGTGTTTTATAATGTTAACTGTTTTATTTCTTTTCATCATTTGCATTTATAAACTTAATGTTTTTTTCCCTTTTTACTGCAGTACAAAGCTTTTGGTTTCCTTGGTGGTGAATCCTGCTTGCGGTATCAGTACGTGTGTAGTTTGTGTAGCTGCATGTGTTTGGTAAGGAAACTTGTTTTTGTAATGTTTACTTCAAATGGGTATCACTGGCCTGCTTCAGTGTTTTGTTTTTACTATGGTAACAATTTTAGCGTATTTAGCTCATGTTTTATAGTGTTTCAAATTCATGTTTAGCCTTGTGTGTAATTTTTTATTTTCTAGTGTGATATCTTTGGTGCTTGCTGTATTTGTGCAGAGTAGGTGCAGTAGATCCTCAGTGAAGCTGTCTGTGGCAAGTGACCAGTATCTTGGTATCTCTTTGTAGTAGAACGTTAATTTTGTAGTTTGTATTGATAGTGTCTTTCCAGATCTTTATATTTCAAAGGTCATATTTACTGTTTGATACAGCTACAGTTTGTTGAGTTCTAAATTGGACCTGTGATATCTATTTATTTCTGTTATTTATGGCAGTTTTATTAGTAAGCATCATGGCTGACCACAGGCTGACCCAGGTTGCTGGTTTACTTTTTAAATCAGCCTCCAAACATGGCTTAGAGACTGACCCTGAATCTAAGGCAGAGGACCAAGTGCAAGATTCTAGCAGTGACTTTTCGGTCCTGGCGGAATCATCTGATGATAAGTCCACAATTAGCACAGATAAAGTGCCTCATTTAGAAGAGGGCATTGAAATTCCTGTTGTGTAGCATGAGCAAGCTGGACTGCAGCCAGGGGATAAAAGACTTCTCACTGGAAAGTTCACAACCCTTGATTGCCCCCAACATGGTGCAGCCTGTTTTGCTTGCCTTTATGGTTGTTGCTGGGTGTACAGTTAATACAGATACCCTTTTCAACAAATCTCCATGAAAATCGTTTTGGTGGGATTGCTAAGGAAGCCATCATTGTCTTTATATTGGCCTGCTAGTCCCTTGATGACAACTGCTATTTTTGCAGCAACCATGAGTCGAGATAGGTATTTGCTTGTGCAGCAGATGCTGCATTTTGTGGATAATGCTACAGCACTTCCACCAGGGCTATAAGTGAGCCAGGTCCCTCCTTTTCTCAGACCAGTATGTAATCAAAAAACGGACATTGAAATGGGTGTCTATCAGGCCCTATATTCATGTTCTTAACTAACACTGATTGATTTTTGAACAATTAATGTAAAAAGTGTTAAGGTAATCTATATCAGCAATTTAGTTGCCATTTATATTTCACATGATTTACTTATTCTTGCACCAAAATATTGATTCGATTTCACACTATAGGGATCACATAAATTTAGGGGCCGATTACGATCTCTTTAAGAAACCCTTCCGACCGAATCGGTTTTGGAAACGTTTCCGAACGAATCGTGTCCTGCGAGTCCAACCGACCGATTACGATGCTTCCCAACATCGTTCGTTTGGATTCCCATTGACTTCAATGGGAGCCTGTGTTCCGAACGAGAACACAGGCTCCCACTGACAAAAGGTGTTGTTGGGGAAAACCTTGCACCCTGTGGCGGTCACTCCATGGTGCCTGCCATGCTGTGCATGCATGGGAAGGGGGGACCCATGGGTACCCCCACGGGCCTGATTTGGAGGGCCCCGGGTGTAGGGGGGCCTGCTATGGGCCCCCAAAGTCAGATTCCGGCAGCCGATCCGTCTCGGAACAACCGATTTGGAAAGGCTGTCCGAATCTGACATCCTAATCGCTCGGCTAGAAACGCAGTCTGTAGACCTCTACGATTCGGCTCAGACCGACTGGGTTCCTCCCAATGCCTTTCGGAACCGAGTCGGACAGTCCGAACGCTTTCCAGCCATCGTAATCGCTCGTTGGGAAAAGTGTCCGAGTCGGTCGGAAAGGCGGGTTCCGGACAAATCGAATGCCGTTCGGAGCCTTTCCGGACGACATCGTAATCGACCCCTTAGTGTACTAGTTTAAGCCATGCCCTTGATTGCATAGCCCCCCCCCTATTAGAGACCTTCCACTCTTTGCATCTCACTTAAAACCCTGGGTTTCACTGGATCACCCTGACTGTGACCATCCTTTCAAGATTCAGCCAGTCCTTGACCATTTAGTTGATTATTTCTCAGAGAACTATGTTCCAAGTCAAGATATATTGTGGTCAATCCTCTGGTCGTGTTCAAGGACTGTTCCATTTTCAGTCAGTACATATCCAGCGAGAGAGCACACAATGGTACTAAGCTATATATTTTGTGTGAAGTTATCTACTGAATAAGCATAGAATCTAGGGTGTAAACTGGTAGGATTTCTTCAACTGACCACCAATTGCCAGAGCCCATTTTCACAACGGTCTCCCTTTATACTACATAGGAGCGCAACTATTTAAAGAATTGTTCAGAGTGGGCACTGTGGCCTGTGGCATAATCCGCTCTAACCGTAAAGGCTACCCTAAAGTGCTTGTGTGTAAGAAACTTCAAACGGACAGAGCAGTGCAGTACTACTTGCTTTCACATTTTCAGACAAAAGAGATGTCCAAATGTTCACAACTGTTCACTGTGAAAGCACTTAATCTGTGACTGTGTGGGGCAAGTTAGCCGAAGTGCACAAGCCAGTGTGCATTGTAGACTACTACAAGCACATGGGAGGTAAAGCTAGAGTAGATCAAAGGTTGGACCCTTACAATGCTGCTTGAAAACCATATATCTGGTACAAGAAGTTGGCTGTACATTAGTTTCATTTGGCAGCCTTCAATGCTTACATTGTTACCAAAGAACGTTCTCCAGATTCCAAGATGACGCAGGCCTCGGAAAATTACAAAAATGTTACCAGACTTGCAGGTCTAATGACTTGAATAATCTTCTCAACCTAACTGTAATGTGGTTGACCCATAAACTAGTCTCAAACTGCATGATCCCAGGCAAATATTTTAATTCACTGAGTCGCCTTTTTGTCATTATCACATATGAGAGCACCTTCAAATATATACATTTAGCATGTCTGCTGTATGAAAAACTCGTTTGATTTATTAGACTAAACTTTTGGTCCATGTATAAGACAAATCTAGCCCATATATAAGGCTACGTGACCAGTGAATTGCCTCTTAGTTCACTAATAATATTGTCATTAGGGCGGCGGTAGGAATGTTTCTCAGTTCATGTTTAAAAACTCTCACTTTTAATAAAATATATTACTAAAGTACAAGGTGGTAGTGCTTTGTCATTTACAGACAGCACATTTTCCATTGAAATGGCATAAATGTTCCCACTGATGCAATTTTACTAATAAAACTATATAGAGTACAAATGATAATGTGTAGAAATTGGGTTTAAGCAAATATTTATCATTTGCCCCTCACTAATAAAGTGTTCTGATTTGTTTTGATACTATTAAAATATTTGTTTCCGTTGCACTTCAGAATTACAAACAAAAGTGCTTTCCTTACGGCTGATATATTTTGAAATATTTGTACAGTTCATTTACAAGCTATTTAAATGTTTTGTGTTAGACAAACATACTCCCTGTACCTCATCACAATAGTTAAAAAGTTCACTTTACAAATCCTCTAACTTTGTAGTAAGAGAAAGAAAATTAAACGTCAATCTCCAGGATAAAATAAGCAGCAATATCTAAGAAGATATAAGCTGACATTTGACCCGTCTTTAAATGCACAGCAAATGTAACAAGATACAAACGAAGTTTAAAGGCATTTGTATTGCTCATTCACTTTCTGAATAAACAGAACATCTGTTCTTTGCCAGCTTGAGTTCTCTCACCAGAACTGGTCAGTAGGCCCTAAAAATAGTTTGCCCTTATAAAATGTGACTCGCCATAAAGACTAGGCAAGTAGATTTCTTGAGGCTTGTGACTTTTGTACAGTTTCAGCAGTATGTAATAGCCAGCCTTGTTGCAGGAGAGCAAATAAGTGTTCCTTGAATTGGAGTGGTTGAGGATGTAGCGAGATTCAAAGATTCCCACTTTCCTGAATACATTCTTCCAACACCCAAAAAAGGCATTCCTTGTCTGAGAAGTAGAGTATGTATCCCAGGAGGAGTATGAAAGGAGAGTTCTATGTAGTGCACAGAGTGACATTCTAATTCTAGCCTATGTATGCTGATGTGTTTCACACTGTACCATACGCAACTCTTATTGGGAGCAAACATGAGTAAAAGGCAACTGAGCTATGGTCTGTATTGCTATATATTGTCCGTTTTGACACCAGGTTGCCAATTGGTTGGTATGTTTAGTAATACTTATGCCTGCAAATAAAATTGTTTTTTGCCCTTCTACCAATATGTGGGTTATAAATTTGAAAATAAAAATGAAAATAATATAGTCTTTAGTTGGATGTTTATTTTTTTCTGTATCTGCTTTGTGTGTGTAATCTGTTCATTCTGAGAGTGTTTTAGAAATTAAAGTGGCATGGAGCTTCATGGTGAAGTATGGTTGGCAGTTGGCTGGAGGTGTGTGCGTATCCTCGTGGCTGTTGGTGGTGTATGTAGTGGCAGTTGACTAGCTGTGTGTGTGTATGTAGTGGTTGAGTGGCGGTGTGTGGGTGTATTGGGGACTGGCTGGCAGTGTGTATGTAGTGACCTGCCGGTGGTGTGTTTGTACGATGTTGATGACTAGGTGATTGGTGGTGTGATTGGTGTGTCAATCCTGTGGGCATATGAAAGTGAAAAGCCTTTAAAAATGGCACTATTTGTTGATGTCAGTGGTGTAATGTGTTTGGGCAAGCAGCTAGTGGTGTGAATGGCTATATATGTGTGTGATTCATGAAAGGCAAGTGAATGGCCTGTAAAGAGGGTGGTGCCTTCACGTGGCTTTACAGTTCACAAGCTGCGAGTCATAGGTTGAATACTCTGAAGTTTTAACAGTGATATCTGTGTTTTTATTTTCGTGAAATCCTTTCTTGATAACATTTACATTTTGAACTTTTCACTCATCCTCGTGCCAAAACCAACCCTTATGTATGTAGGGAATGAGTGTGCAATAATATTGATCTTTTCTGACTTTCTCTGCCTGGGTGTACACTGTCTGTAGGAGAAACCTACCAAACCCAGATGTTGCAGAGAACTAGACGCCAGGGGACTCCAGGGTGGTGTGCCTCCAGTGGTTACCACAATATTTTCTTACCCACAATGCCCTGCAAATCTCAAACTTTGCTTGACATCAAGCATTTGCCTCACATTTATCTGAGAGAAAGTTCTAGGAATCCCACAATTTCCTACCACCCAGAGTTCCCCCACATCTCCTAATACAAATGGTGCCTCACCTATGTGGGTGAGCCTAGCGCCTGTGACAGGAAATGGGCCAAAAGGCAAAGTGGCAACATCGTCAAAAAGGCTAGCTGTGGTATTTGGGCTCGGGCTCAGTAACTACCCAGGGAAACCTACCCAACCCTGACATTTCTGTAAACTAGACACTTGGGGATGTCCAGGGTGGTGTGCCTTGCATGGATCAGACAAAATATTCTTACCCAGAAGTCCTTGCAAACCTCAAACATTGGCTAAAAACAAACATCTGGAGAGGGAGAACTGCAGGATGACCGGACAGCAGGTACAATGTAGCCAGAGTAACAGACTCCAGCCCACTGTTTGGGCAGCCAGGAATAGGCTCTAGTACCGCCAGATTAAATTGGCATTATCTTTTTGATATCAACGTTTGTGAAGCACCACACCAGTGGGACGTCGGGATTTATAGGCGAAGAGCCAAAGCTTATGGTCTCTATCAGTTTCGTACTCACATTGAGGAACAAAGACACTTTGGTTGCTTGGTTTCCTTCGCTCGCAAACCATCACCTGTTTTGACATAGCAAGAAGAGCACGTTTGGGTCAGTGGCGACCAAGGGTGTCAAGAGCTGGATGGGACAGCGGTCTTCGAATCTTAGATGACTTGATCCTGAGGTAGGGGCAATTTCTTTCTGCAGCCACAGTACCAACTAGTGGAATAACAGCAGCAAGCAAGTGTCCTTAGAAGGAAACCACTGCTGCAGAGGAAAAAAGCTGTATGAATCAGCAGAAATGGACACCAAATACTGGAACAATGTTGAGGAATCCTAGAAGGCCGGCAAAAGCATTGGAAAAAAAATCACACACAAGACTAGAAACACCAGGAGAAACAACTAAAGTGTTGTGAAACACAGTTCCTATCACCGACCTCCCTTAAATAGTAAAATATGCCCTAAAAGTAGAGAAGGGAGACAGGAACTGGAAACCACCATCAAGGCATGGTTTAGCCTCAAGGGGGCGCCATCCTGAGCTGAGTTGAATATGGGAATCCAAGCTGGCGCCAGAAATCCGATGTAGAAAGACATCACAGCTTCCCTCATGACAGGGGAGGAAAGACTCTCCAGGTCAGCCACCTCGACCCCAACTTGCCAGAAGCCCACAGCAGATAAAGGGTTTGCCCGCGAGCCCCACCCAGTTCACTCATACACATGCTGGGGCTCTGCATTGAAAATGCCACATGACAAAGGGGATAGTTGTACTTTTGAAGTCCTTGGAAAAACTGGGGAAAGATGCATGAATATTCTGGCACCTGAGTATATCGCTCCGAAGTCTATCACTCCCTCCACTCAAGTACAGGTTGAGTATAATTAGAACTTTTGATAACTCTCCATTCCTGCACAGTGGACTCCGCTACCGCTGCGTCGATACAAGGGAGTGACCCCTTGATTGAGTGACCGAGTTGGGATACAGCTTATGGCTGGGCGATGTACGTGGAGAGGAACAAACGTAGACCACAGAGAGTGTGGAATGGGTCGTGTGTCTGAGTTAAACACATGGGTATGGGTGTGAGTTGCTTCACTATTAGTCCCCCAGCCACCTCCACAGAACAGATGGGTTGCTTGTCTGCCTCTGCATCTTGAGTCTTTACACTAACCACCTCACGCATGCACTACACGTCCTCCTGACCCATGTGTGATGCCACCTTGCTCAAAGACTGAGAGGGCTTCACCCATGCGCATAGTTGATCCCTGCCCACTGCTCAAGGATCTCTTGGGGGAACACCACCCGGTTGCCTGCTGCTGCCGCCAAGCTTATTGGTTTGTTATGTCTTTCTAGTGAGCAAAACTCACTCCCACAGGAGCTGTCTTGTTTGTTGGCCATAGTGAGGTATGCCTTGCCATGTCATCTGGTGTCGAGCATGAGGACAAATAACTAAGACTATTGTACTAATTGGCACTGATGACCTATAATGCAAGGCACCATGCGATTCTAATTCCATTGCTCGCCGAATCTGTGGGCCAATCTGTACTGCGATGTTTGTGCAAATATTTGAATAAAAGACAAGTTTAAAAAAAAAACTTTCCATTTCACAATGATGATGTATTGCACCATCAAACAGATGATCAGGGCAGCGGAAAAGATAGGAAGCCAGTCCCACCGAGGAATACAGCATCCTGTTTACTTTAGATGGAGTTGGTAACGATGAGGTGCGATGGGCGCAGCACTGCACAACTGTAGATGGGCAGTCGAAGGTGAACCCTTGTGGCTTAGCCCACTGGCTGGAAGTGTGGAAGCAGCAGGATTAGTTCCAGGCAAGGTCTCCGGCCGAGTGCTGGATGCCAGTTCAGAGGCGGACGAGGGTATCCTGTCTTCTCTAGGCGGTGCAGCTCGCTTGCACTGCGAGGGCTGGATCCCCATCACTAGACCGCAACATTTAAAGGCAATGTTGTTTATGAGCAGGATTTGGTATGGCCTACGCCGGATGGCTTGCAAAGCGGTCTTCCTCTGGTGCACTCAATATAAGTCCAATCACCAGGCTGGAGGGAGTGGTAGGCCTCTATCAGACACTGATGTACGGCAGGTTGTACCTGGAACGGAAACTGTAGAGACCACCTTTAATCTTTCTGCAATACTGTAAAACTGCATTATCATTCAGTTGTATGTCTAACTTTGGAACAAGTTCTGGAGAGTTTGAGGGTAATATCATAGATCAACCTATTACATTCTTAAAGGGACACAGCTTGGTTTTCTGAGTAGGATTTACTATGATGGACCACAGTGCTAGGGGTAGGGTATCGGGCCACTTCAATTGTTTCTGAACATATTTTTGCTATCCTATTCTTGAGAGTAGCACACTAGACCACTGATACCTGTTATATCATCTGTAGAGCATTGAGATCCCCATGCTCTAAACCAAGGATACACAAATATACAATTTTTTGTCTCTGGACTTCTCCCACTCCTACCTCCCAACCTAGTCTACTATCCCATTGTCTCCTAAACGGTGACACCTGTCTGTGCACTTTTAACAGGTTTGCGTCAAACACAAAACAATAAAATCTGTGCAAGTAAGCAATGAACTATAGTAAGGTTAAAGTCCACCTAAATTTGGCTCAACGTGCATAGTCTGTTCGGCCGAATCACCAGGTCCCTGCCTGGGCCGTGCTCCATCCCAGTCACCTGGAGAAACTGCTCCTTACCTCTGGCACCTGGGGTTGTCACCAGTAGTCTGGCCCAGCGATTTCCTGTTTGGATATAGTAAACTGTTTGCCGCATACAATGCACCATCAGTAAAATAAAATACAACACTTAGGGGAAGTTTAAAACATTTAATGCATAAATAACCAACACACATTCAAAACAATGCACAACAATGGTTGTTTCAACGGACAAGAGCTTATGCCCAAAGCCAGCTGGAGTTTATAGTGCTAAAATCCATTCTTTTTAGCACACTTTTACACAGTTTTTTCTCAATACAAGTGAATGAAAACATAAGCATTTCACCCAAGCTGTAATTAAACTAAAATAAGAAATGAGCAGATGGCAGAATCTTCTCACAAGAAAGGATGTGAAAAGTCCTAAAGGGCTAGCTGTAGAGACACAAGCATGCTATGACCCTACTGCTTTCTCAAATTCACACTTCATGGTGCCACTCCTTGAAACGAGGATACACTTACTACATGATGCAGAAAATGTGCAATTGTACAACACCAAATAAAATGCCTTCTGTCCATTGAAAATACATGAAATGTAGCAGATATACTAGAATTAACATGCTCTTTAGGTTATTCAAAATTGACATTGCAATTCTGAAGTAAAATATATCTGTACATGCTAAGGAGTGAGTAAGCAATGGCATCTTCTTAATTAAGTAATGAAATTAAGGCACAGAAATAAGTAATTCTGCCTTCTCAGTACAAAGCAAAACCTAACTGGGAATCAGAACAGTACCCCACAAATGAAGCTAACACACACACCCCTCTTCCACCATATTAAAAAGAGTAAGTCAATGTTGGACATAAAACAAACACAAGCAACTCAATCCAATATAAACCTCTTTCAACCTTGACTGGATTCAGAATAGTAAATAAGCCACCTGGAATATTTAGGGAAAAAACTTCCAAATATTCTAGGACTGGAGTTAGAATAGTAAATTTGACCTCCTACTCTGTCACATCCACTGCTGCCCTGTGGGTGCAGTTCAAGGCAAGAAGAACAAGTTACTTCGCTTCAGTAATGCATTATCTGCTAGAGACAAAATCTAGCTGCAGATTCCTTTCCTTTGAATTTCCCAGGCGTCAAACTGAATCTGGAAACTTTTGCATGAGCAGTACCCCTGTGCGCCGTCGGGTGGCTCCATTCAGCTCCGTGTGGCATTGTTGGCGTCGGATGTGACATCACAGTCACCTATATAGGCGCCACTCAGGTGCGCAGACATCAGTACTTTTCACAACTTTCCATGCCAGAAGTGCAGAGCCATGATGTGCACCGACTAGTGTGTGTCGAAATCAGGCCCCTGCAAAGGGAGAAGCCATAGCCCTATAAATATGTCCACAGAGCGGGGAGGCATGGGTGGGTCTGTAGGGAATCTGCAGCTAGATATTGTTTCTACCAGATAATGCATTACTGAAGGTAAGTAACTTGTTCATCTGACAGAGACTTCTAACCGCAGATTCCTTACCTTTGAATAGATACCCAAGCCATACCATCCTGGCGGTGGGCTGCGGACAAATTACTAGACTAAAAAGTCCTGGAATACCAAACGGGTGAAATGCTCATCCCTGCAAACCTGACAGTCCAGGCACTAGTGCTTGGCAAACGTGTGCAGAGATGCCCACGTTGCTGCCTGGCAGATATCCAGGACTGGAACACCACAAGCCAACACAACGTTTCTCCTGGTGGAATGGGCCCTTAAGCCCTCAGGAGTTTGTTTCTTAGTTAGGGAGTAGCGGATCTTGTTACAGAGAACGACAAAGAGCGAAATGGTTCGTTTCTGAACCTTTTTTAGCTCCCACATATCCCACGAAGAGTTGGTCGTCAACCTGGAACTCTTTTGTGCGGTCAAGGTAGAACGGCAGTGCTTGTTTTGGGTCCAGACTATAGAGTCGCTCCTCTTCCTTAGAGGGATGTGTAGGAGCATAAAAAGTGGGCATTGTGACCGACTGACCCAGATGGAATGGGGTCACCACTTTAGGCAGGAAAGAGGCTCAGGTGCATACCACCTTATCCGGAAATATCACAAGATAGGGAGGTTTGGATGATAAAGCCTTCTGCTCACTCACCCATCGGGCAGATGATATTGCCACTTGAAATGCTGTCTTGATGGCAAGCAATTGGAGGGGACAATTATGTAGCAGCTCAAAGGGAGCACACATGAGATAAGTAAGAACCAGGTTCAGATCCCACTGAGGCATAATAAAGGGAATACTGAAACATATGTACAAGCTCTTTCAGGAACCTATTTACAATAGGGGACTTGAATAAAGAGGGTTGGTCAGGCAGCCGCAGGAAAGCGGACAGAGCAGAAAGATAAGCCTTGAGAGTGCCCAGAGCAGAGCCCTGCTGGGCAAGGTAAGAATGAAGAGAAGAAAATCAGAACGAGTGGCAGAAAGAGGGTTGATAGTCTTTTTTGTATGAGATTTTACAAATGTTTGCCAACCAAAGTAGCATACCATTTTGGTGGTTGGCCGCCTGGCCACCAGAATAACTGTACAAACCTCGGGAGGAAAGTCAAAAGCTATCAACTGTTGCCGCTCAATCACCACGCAAGTAGGCAGAGAGTTGACAGGTTCGGGTGGAGGACCCTCCCCTGCTGCTGCGACAGAAGATCCTCACGAAGGGGCAGCCTGATCGAAGGATCGATGCTCATTCGAAGAAATTCGGGATACCACACTCTCTGTGCCCAATCCAGAGCCACATGAATGACTTGGGCTTGGTCGTTCTTGATCTTCTTGCGAACTCTGGGCAGGAGTGGTATGGATGGGAAGGCATACAGGAGGCCTAAGCTCCACTCACGACAAAAAGTGTCACCAAGCAATAGCCGCCTTGGAAACTCCAACGTGCAATACTGCTGACATTGCACGTTCTCTTCAGAGGAAAACAGATCTAACCAAGGCTCTCCCCACTGCTGAAAGAGATCCTGCGCCACCTCTGGCTGGAGACGCCATTCGTGATCCGCTAGACATCGACGGCTGAGTTCATCTGCCCTGGCATTCAGGGAGCTTGCCAGGTGTTGAACAATCAGGGTTATGCCCTGCTGTTCCAGCCATGTCCAGAGATGCAGGGCCTCTTGACAAAGGGTCCACGACCCCACCCTGCCCTGCTTGTTGCAGTACCACATGGCGGTGGTGTTGTCCGTGAAAACCTGCACTAACTCCCCCTTGACAGAGGGAAGAAATGCTTTCAATGCTAGTTGGATCGTCCAGAGCTCCAACAAGTTGATGTGGAGCCCAAATTTCACTGGAGACCAGAGTCCTCTGATCTCCACCTCTCCCAGATGGCTGCCCATCCCAGGAGTGACACATCTGTCACTACTGTATGATCTGGTTGGGGAAGGGAGAGGGGTCTGCCTCTGACCCAAACGCAATTGGTCAGCCACCACTGCAGATCTTTTGCAGTTCCTTCCGGGATCTGAACCACATCTGAGAGATTTCCCTGATGCTGCGCCCACTGGAACTTCAGGCCCCACTGCAGAGCCCGCATTCGCCATCTGGCATGATTTACCAACAGGGTGCAGGCGGCCATGAAACCCAGCAGCCTTAGAGTCATTCTTACCAAAATCCAGGATAGAGGCTGAAACATCGGTATCATAACCTGAATATTCTGGGCTCGCTGCTCAGGAGGATAAACCCGAAACTGCACTGTGTCCAGAACAGCTCCGATGAAAGGGAGCATCTGAGAAGGAGTCAAGTATGACTTTGGCACATTTATAATGAACCTCAGCGAATGCAGGAAGTCTGCCGTAGTCTGGAGCTGGAAGATGACAGTCTGGGGTGAAGACGCCTTCAACAGCCAGTCGTCGAGGTAGAGAAAGACTGAAACTCCTAACCTGCACAGATGAGCTGAGACCACCGCCATTACCTTGGTGAACACCTGAAGGACACTGCTAAGCCTAAATGGTAGCACAGTGAACTGAAAGTGCTTGTGGCCTACCTTGAACCACAGGTAATGCCTGTGGGCCGGCAGGATGGGGATGTGAAAATGGGCATCCTGCAAACCCAAAACTACCAGCCAGTCTGATTCCTTGGTCTAGGGCAGACAAGACCTGAGCCAACGTGAGGAGGATCTTGAATTTCTCCTTTTTGGGGAAGAGATCAAAAGTCCAGAGGTGTAGAATAGGACAAAGACCTTTGTTCTTTTTGGGTATCAGAAAGTAGCACGAATAGCAACCACTGCCTACTTCTGAAATCGAAACCCTTTCTATAGCCCCCTTGGCCAGGAGACCTGTAACTTCCTCTCGGAGCAAGAAAAGATGTTCCTCCGCCATCCGTTCTTGAGATGGCGGTAATGGAGGAAGGAAAGATTGTAAAGGAAGGGTGTTACCATTTCGAATGATCTGCAAGACCCTTTAGTCTTATCTTATAGACTGCCAGTGAAAGAGATGATGCTGGATTCTCCCTCCAACTGGGCACCAATAGTCTTGCAGAACCAAACTAGGAGGACTTTGAGCCTGCAGCTGCCGGGGGGTTGGTGGCGGACAACTTCTGGCTACCATTCCCACAAGGAAGACATGCACGGTATCCACATCCTCGTACAACTTGGGAAGTCTGTGCAGGATGGTGATGGGGTATGGCTCACATGGTTGAAAACCCCTTCCATTGCCACGAAAGGGGCGAAAGGCAGACTGGAAGACGAGGTGTGGCTGAGAGGCCCAAGGACCTGGCTGTAGCCCGCGAGTCCTTGAAGTGCTCCAGCACTGAGTCTGCCTTCTCTCTGAAGAGACGAGTACCATCGAAGGGCATGTCCATGAGGTTGGCCTGGACATCCCCTGAAAAGCCAGAAGTTCTCAGCCAGGCATGGCGCCGCAAGGCCACTGTTGACGAAACTGCTCTGCCCAGCGAGTCAGTCGTATCCAGATCATACCTAACAGTGAACTTTGCTGCATCCCTCCCATCTTTCACTGCTTGGGAGAGTACAGCCCATGCCTCCTAGGGACCTGTGGCATCACTTGCGCACCCTTTTCCCATAAGGTATGTGAGAAACAGCCCAAGAGGCATGAGGTGTTCACCGACCGCAAGGCTAGGCTGGAGGAAGAAAACATCTTCCTACCAAGTGCGTCTAGCCTTTTGGATTCCCTGTCCGGTGGAGCGGAGGGGAACATACCATGGGATGTTGAGGCTTGGACCACCAAGCTCTCAGGGTTAGGATGCTGGCTGAAGAAACCTGGATCACCCCGGGCAGGGCGATGGCGGTGTGCTATTGTCCTGTTTACAGGAGCCCCATGGGCTTGGACCATGTGCCTAGAAGGACATCAGTCAGTGCCTCATTAAACGGCAAAAGGGGTTCAGATGAGGAAGTCCCAGACTGAAGCACTTCGGTCAAAAGATTAGTCTTGACCTGCACCGAGGGGAGCTTCGGGCCATGGACCTCTGCTGCTCTCTTTACCACCATAGCATAAGAATCTCCCTCCACCGTACCCCAGTAGGTGGAGAGAGCATAGCAGCATCTGGAGAGGAGTCCAGTCCACTGGCCTCCACAAGCTCCTCATACCAGTCCAATTGCCCAACTGGTGTTCCAAAGGGTCCAGTGACCCCTACCGCTCCTCTCCCATGCCTGAAACATCCTCAAAATGTTCAGGCAACAACCTCGAGCCCCTGGGCTCCTTCGGCGCTGGATTCGGTGTCAACCGACGCAGGCCCGACTCCGAGTTGTTGGGAATCAGATTGGGGCTAGCGCTGCCGGAGGGTACCGGTGGCCCCGGAAGAATCTACTTCGGGACCAGCACCGGGGAAGGTTGCGTTGCCACAATCGGCGCCAATCCGGATCCAGAATCGCATCCATGAGACCACACCGGTGCCGAGGCTGGAGCCATCGGCGTGGAACCTGATGGAGCCTCTTCTGACCCCGTGGGGCCCGAAGGCGCACCAGATGTATCGGCCCACTCAAACACTCGGCGCATGGCCTCGTAAAACCCTTTTAACTGAGAGGGGGTCGCTCTGGCTCCCGGAAATGGGTGGGGGGGAGGGAGGCTCAGAGTCAGACCTGGCAATAGCTCTGCAGAACTGTGCCTGGAACGCCAATATGTTCCCCACTTGTCTCGCCGACGGACGACAGATGGGATAAAGTCGAAGTCTGTTTGGACTTCTTCTTCTTGTGCCTCTTCCCTAAGTGTTTCGAGCTCCTCGAGTGAGAAGAAGAGGACTTGGCACTCCTGGAGCAGTCCGCCAACCTTCTCTTCCTCTATCTGGACTGGGACCTATGAGGAGTCGCGCTCAATGGCGTCAACTGCCGGGTTGCAAGCAGTTTAGGGACTGCTCTCTCACAGCCTTTGGCGCCATGGGCCGGCAATCCGAGCAGGACTTCGAGTCATGGTCGCGCTCGATATACCATAAGCATATCAGGTGTCGGTGACACGAGCCACACGGCTTAAACCCTACCTTCCTAGATGTCATTCCTCACCACAAAATGATAACAATCTTCAACAAAATGGCGAAAAAAGTCTGTCAAAAAGAGACAGAGTGGTAGCTCTTCTCCGGATCAGCGCTAACAGGCACGGAAAGAAAAGAACTGACATTTGCGCGCCTGGGTGGGGCCTATATAGGTGACCGCGATGTCACATCCGGCACAGAGGACGCCACGCTAAACGGAGCAACCCGACGGTGCACAGGGGTAATGCTCGCGCAAAAGTTTTGGGATCCAGTCTGACGCCTGAGAAATTCAAATGTAAGGAATCTGCAGCTAGAAGTCTCTATCAGATACACAAACATGCTTTAATGAGAACCTGTGTACATGAACTCGGCAAGCTGCTATGAATAAACATGAACCTTGAATTGCTCACTGTATGCAAACATACCCATAATCTGAATATAACGTGTATAAAAGCAGAAATTCCTTCCTCTTTCAGGGCATTGCATGCATAATGCACAACTCAGTCATTCCTCGTTTGGTGCATTCAATATGTACTGCATCCAATCATCCGTCTTATAGCTTCCTGTGCTTACTGCACACATTTCTCCCTCTTTTAGGGATTCCTGTTCATGCTGCATAACTGTGCATGCTCATCCACCTTTCAGGGAATTTTATGTGCAATACACTCATATATCCCCTTCATAGGGCCTTCCATCCATACTGTACAGATAACAACACTCATCCCCCTTGAAAGACATTCCATGTGTGCTGTACACACTGACTTAGAGCATTCTGAGTGTGCTACACAAGTGCCATAATGCATAACATAACAATAAGGTTACCTGACTCCATGTCAGCAAGTACAGTCTGCACTAATTCTGAGCTTTTCTTTCACAAATCATCTTTTTCAGGTGTCACTTCATTAGAGCAGGTGTCTCCAACCAGTTGATCGCGTACTTGTAGACACCTTCAGAGTTGCTCCCAGCCTTGATCTCATTTTTAAATCAGCACAGGGGCGCATTTTTTTTTAAGTTAAGGGAAGGCTATGCTTATTTTACATTATACAGGTTGCATATAGCAGAGCCTGATAATGGGCAGTGCTCAGTCAGATTTGTGACCCAGGCTGGGTCATAGAGGTGAAGAACTGAAACACTGAGGTATTTCACTCTTAAATAAATGTTATTGCAATGTGAGAAAAAAATGATGTTTCTGAATGCTTTTAAATGGGAGCAAATACAAATGAAAAGTCACCTTAATGATTACGTTAACTCTTCATTTTAATTTCCTCCCATTTCAAACATGGCACTTCCTTTGCACCCCTGGCTCTTGCCTCCTCTTAGACCAGGGCTCGCAAAGGAAGAGCCAGGAGTAGCAGGGAGCAAGCTAGAGGTCACAGCTGCGACCTCTGACTACTCCCAAATTACGGCCATGACTTCAAGGTGTTGCATTTACAAACAGCAAGCCTCTTGCTCCCAGTGGCCAGTTGACACTGTGCCATATTTATAGCTGAAAAATAAATTTTCTTTTAAATGGGATAAATTTAAAGTAGGGAAAAATATTTCTATTAAACATTAAGGGCCCGATTACGATGCGGTTAGGAAATCTTCCCGACCAAATCGGTTGGAAATGGTTTCCGACCTACTCGGATCGGGAGAGTCCGACCGACCGAATACAATGCATCCGGATGCTTCCAGATACGATTTGGTTAGACTCCAATTGACTTCAATGGGAGCCTATGTTCCTAAACGCATCGTAATCAGGCCCTCGGTCGGGAAAACACGTTTCCGATCCAGTTCGGAAGGAGCAAATGCCGTTAGGAGGCCTTCTTAACCGCATCGTAATCGGGCCCTAGGAGGGAATGATTTCCTAACTGCATTGTAATCGGGCCCTAAGTCTTAATGTTTTTCTCCACTTTCAATTAAGCCAATTATTTCTTAATGTTTTATGAAGCATGTTTCTTCACTTTAAATTCCTCCCATTTAACAAATAGCTGTATTTTTCTGTTATAAATGCGACACTTGGAAATGCGAGAAAAGTTAAATGATGTGCAATAGGGAATTCATATAAACATAAAGTTACCTCTTCAGTTTAATTTTCTCCTATTTCAAAGGCTCGCCTTTACACACAGTAGGCATCTTGCTCTCTGAGGCGGTAGACATGGTGCCATATTTATAACTGAAAAATACAGACATTATTTTAAGTGGTGGAAATTTATAGAGCTGAAAATGTTCCATATTATGAACATTTTTGCAGAACATTTTTCAGCACTTTAAATTTCTCACATTTATAAAAGTGGTTGTATGTTTATGTTATACATGCAACTGTGCCACATATGGTGAAATGTATGTCCTGTGCCACAAGTACATACTACACAGGTTCTCAGTCACCCATACACATATATCCCATTCATACGCACACATGTTCATATATCCCCAAAGACCACGCTTTCACTGACAGAAATGGCAGCCCTGTCATAGTGTCCAAAGTCAGAGTATTTTACTCAAACAGTAGAATCTGGCTCTAAGGACATTAGGCTTAAAGTAAATGATGTTGAGCTTGGGGGTGTCTGGTAACAATGTGCCAGTTGCTTAGCCTACAGTAACTCACAATGATTTTCAATGATCAGAAGTAGTTCTTAGTACAGAAATGGTTGGCGCCTTTGAATTAGAGCAACTAGAAACAATCAATAACTACTTCTATAAAATGTATTACTTTCTGAAACAAAACCACAAAAGTGGAGATGCGGCTCCTTAGTGAGTGTGATGGAGTTGTGTGAATAATCGAAAATGTGCTAGCATTCATGATCAAGAATCTTCAATTCTAAAACGGGCACGGAGGAGAGGATTATGTATTCTCTTTCCTGTTTTGTTTTTAACAGCAGCCATATTGAATGTGCATTAAACAAATTTAAGAACTACAACACCCATAGTCCTTAAGTAAAAAACTAAAACTCCTGAAAATGTGTGAAACTGTCCAAGCACATTCCCAGGTTCACTATAAACATTCATCATACTGTAACCCCCTCTTCTTTTGTTGCTTTGAGAATATTCTGCCGGATCATGTTCAAAGTTTACTCCTGTTTCTGGGGGGCGTGGCCAGCAGCATGGCGGACTAGACGTGTCCGACCGGAGCTCCGTGAGCCTGTCAACGATCCTGACAAAATCCTCGGCTCAAAACAGCCATCCTGACCTGCAATAACGGGGGTCGAGAGCGCGGACAGTGCGCACCCACGGAGAAGACTCCAGTCGGAGGAAACCGGCCGTGATTCGCCTGTAAACGGGGATAAATGAGGTGTTACGGCCTCAGAGGCAAGATGGCGGCGAGGGCGTAGGCTTGGGCGAAGCTGTGCACCCCAGCTGCGAGACACCGGGCTGGGGCCCTACGCCACGAGTGAAGGAGGAGACTTGGTGGTGCCGGGGGGTTCCGCGTGGGGCCCCCCCCTCTTGTCCGTTCGACTCCGGGTGCGGCGAGCGGTGCTGGGCCGCTGGGGTCGCTGGACTGTACGTCGTCTCCTGCCTTTGCTGTTGCACTCGCGAACGAAGCGGCGGCGGGGATTAGCCCTGGTGACGACACCGTCCTTCTCTACATTGCCGCGGATGACTGCCTGCCCGGGCCTGTGCCCTGATCCGACGCCCTGTGCCGTTTGGTGGTCCTCGGGGTGGCCGGTCAGCGCGGGCCCATCACCCGGTGTGCCCACAAAGGACCGTGAGCCTGGTTGTACCGGGGCGAGCGCGGCCGAGGAGAGCCAAGATCCGTGCTGCGCCCCGGAGCTGCCCGCGAGGGGGTGAGAGAAACGGAGAAGCCCGCTGAGACGAGGGCGGACCGGCAACCGCCTCGGAGGCACAGGCAGAAGGCAACAAGGCGGTAAGGTGATCCTGCGGGGGGTCGGTGAGCGTGACTGCGAAGGGCCCAGAGGCATATCGGGCCGAAGTTAGCGCACCCCCCCCACTCCCTGCCTGCCTCCTGAACGCTCGCTCCGTGATCAAGGCTGCAGAGTGAGCCTGCGCTTGGGGACCCGCATGGTGTGGCGCTGGGAGGCCTGAAGTGCGGCACGAAGGAGCCCCCTCGATGGGCACCACGGAAGGATACGCTGCAGGGAGACCCCACCCGAGGACGGGGGCCGAGTCTTGCGACACCTGGGCTACCGCCTGGGGACGCGGGGCACACCCGGGGGCAAACAGGCGACATATCACATGGGCCTAGCCCTCCTCTGTGTGGCCCACGCGGACCCGTGAGAAGGCACAAGAGCCATAGGCAACCAGGCGAGTGGGAACAGGGGCTCTGCCGTGCTGGTGCAGGAGCTGCAGACTGAAGTGTGTGAGAGACCTCTGTCAAAACGGCGCCTACGCGCCACTGCTCACCACCAGCAGTTGGGTACTCCCGCCACCAAGGGCACATGCGAGACTCCTGATGCACGACGATCCATCCCCCCCTGAAGGCCACAGGAAGGCGGGGAAGACATCCCCCAAGGGTGGCAGGAGGGAAAGCTCCTGAGGAAACCCACCGTCGATACGGCCCCACAGCAGGACACCCGCTAGGAGCACGCAACCCAAAGGCACCAGTGACCCCACGGTCCTTCTAGCAGCTACAACCTTGCCGCCCCGCCCTGGTGGTGGTCCCAGATGGCGCGGGACAAAGACCCAAAACTACAGGCAGGGGAAGATGGACAAATTTGCCAAACTCCTGCCTATGACGGACCCCCCTGCCTCTGCCTCCATGGACGCACCGGATAATAACGTCATCCTTCAGGCAATTCAATCTTCCAGAGAGGCATTGGAAGGTAAAATTGACGAAATTAAAATAGACGTTAACCTGCTCCGTCAAGATCTGCGGAATGTCTCTGAAAAAGTCACGCAAGCCGAGCACCGCATATCGGAAGTTGAAGACACCGCGCACACGCTCCGAGGAGAGGTCACGGCCTTAACAGCGGCCATGAAGGATGTGCTCTGGAGGGTCGACGATGCCGAAAATCGAGCTAGGAGAAACAATCTCCGCTTTATTGGCTTTCCAGAGGCCATTGAGGGGTCAGACGCTGGCACTTACCTGCGTAAATGGCTACTGGACTCACTCTCTGATGCACGCTTTTCACCATGCTTTGTAATCGAAAGAGCACACAGAATACCGGGGACTCGGCCTGCACAGGGAGCCCCGCCACGTCCGCTGATCGCGAGGTTTCTTAATTATCAGGACAGAGACCTCATCCTCAGAGAAATCAGGCAAAAGGGGGAAATACGGATGGACAATACTAAAATAATGGTGTTTCCGGACTACTCACGAGAGGTGCAAAAACAACGCAAAACGTTTGATTCGGTGAAAGATAAACTACGGCAGTTGCAAAGCACGTACATGCTTCTCTTCCCCGAAAACTCAAAGTGATCTATCAGTCCAAGACACTGTTCTTCAATACTCCAGAAGAGGCCTGGCACTGGTTAGAGGAGCGCCCTCTGATAAGAGCAGCGGGGAGCCCGGCGCCACTCCCAGGAAAAGCCCCGCTGGTACGCAGTAACAAATCAAGATCGCAACGTCTTAAATGGAGGAGCACCACGACTGCCCCGAGTGCGCAACTTAGGGCGACGCCGTATCGGAGCAGGAGGGTGGCAGGGTCGACGCGCTCGGACTCGACTCGGACCGCGCAATGGAGACGTTCCCCGGCCGGGTAAGTACGATGCGCGCCGCGAGCAGTTCGACCGAGCCGCGCACTCCGGCTCCAAAGAGCAGTCGGAGCCGTACTTGGGGGTCCGTGTCGGACCCCTGTACAGCGTAGCCGCGCGAGTCGCACACAGGGGGGACCCATGGGTCCCCCATACCTGTGCGTGTACGGCGCGAGTCGCTTCGCCGCGTACACGCTGTAGGGGGCGCCCTTGTCCGCCTCGCACCCATTGAGTCAATGGGAGCCCGCGTACGCGTTGTACGACAGGCTCCCATTGACTTCAATGGGAGTCCGACCGAATCGAGTCCGATGGCATACGTGCGCATCGTACTCGTTCGGTCGGGCTGCACGGGTCCGATTCGGTCGGAAATCTCTCCGGGTCCGGCTCGGTCGGAGAGATTTCCGGCCCGAATCAGAATCGGCCCCATAATATATCGTAAAGAGCTGGTAACATTCTCCTATCTCCAGAAAGAGTACGATATGCGCCAGACGCAATACTATAAATACTTGCAGCTAGCGCATGCGTGGTGGGCGCAACACATAGACACCGGCGACATCCCCGAATACGCCCCGTTAGAGGGACGACTCCTGATGGGTGAAATTGGGGAAAAGGCAGTCTCCTGGACATATAGAACCATAATTAATAACAAGCCAGATTCCCTGCAGAAGTTGAGAGCGAAATGGGAGGCGGACTTAGGTGAGATTGAGGGCCTGGATTGGGAAATAGCGCTGATGCACCCCCGGGAGGTGGCCATCAAGTCCCGCCTTAGATTGATCCAATTCAAATACCTGCACAGAGCATATTACGATAGAGCTCGACTGCACCGCATAGGGAGGGCGGAGGCGCCCAACTGCCTGCGATGCAACATGACTGAGGGTACATTCTTCCACAAGATATGGGAATGTCCGCAAATTCAGACGTATTGGGTAACCCTGTTGAAAGAGCTAGAAGTTATCTTAGAGGAGACGATACCCCTGAATCCCCTGTTTGTTCTGTTGGGCATACACACAGAGATTGACCTCCCCAGACCGAAGTTAACACTGCTCCAACTAGGACTAGTGGTGGCTAAACGCGACCTGGCACGAGCATGGGGGGCTACACTGAGCCCATCACTGGACGAATGGAGAAGGGGAATGGACATGTACATGTTAGGAGAGAAAACGACATACATAGCACGGGGCTGTCCCAAAAAGTACCGGAAATATGGAAGCCGTGGCTAAAGCATTATGGTCTCACGCTCACTGACTCACAGTGATACCTCAGGGTGGAGTGGTGGGTGGGGGGAGGGGGAGGGGCTCCTGTTACCATCTATGAAAACCTATTTGCTGTTTGCCTGTATACTACTGCTATTGAATGATACTGTCGATGTAACACCGAGAGAGATCATGTGCTCTGGAGACCCATACTGTTTCTGTACTGTAATTAAGAAAATGCCAATAAACACATTCCACACAAAAAAAAAGTTTACTCCTGTTTCTGATCTACGACTGAAGAAAATAAAATAAATAATCATTGAGCATTCTTTCCCATTTGTTCGCCAGGGTGGGTATTTACTGCAATCAAACACAACACAGAATGTAGAATATAACATTAATTATAATGGGATAATATTCGTCTCCCTGTCCTTAATAGAACTGAAAAGTGATGTCACTGACCATGTCATGAATGATGTAATATGTGACATCATCAGCAGTGCATTGCGGGGGCGCGAGTTATAGTTAGCTCAACTAACTATAACGGCCGAATTTCTCTGGTTTTGTACGAGTGAAATGTCCAACTAACTATAATGTCCGTGAAACCTGTGGTTTTTTCAGTGAATTTCTAAGATTTTTTAAATGCTAATTTCTAACTATAACTTCCCTGAAACCTAAGGTTTTTTCAGTGAATTTCTAAGGTTTTTTAAATGCTAATTTCTAACTATGCCTACAGAGGTAGGACATTTGCAGAAAGAGGAAGAAAGGCGCAGAAAGAATCAAGAGAAATGCAGAAAGAGGCAACAGAAGTCCAGAAAGACAAAGAAAGGTGCAGAAAGAAACAAGAGATATGCAGAAAGAGGCAACAGAAGTCCAGAAAGATGAAGAAAAGTGCAGAAAGAAGAAAGAGATATGCAGAAAGAACCAACAGAGGTGCAGAAAGAGGCCTTGTTGCAAAGTCATCCTGTGCCCCCAACTTTTTGCTGACGGGTACTGGTGGTAACTGACTCTGACTAACTAGGCCTAGAGCCAGTGCTATGCTAAAAGACACTTAGAATACAGTGAAAACACCTACATACACTAGGTAACACTATGCGTTGGGGTACCCCTGTGATTGGCATGACCTCCTCTGTAAGGCCCTAGTACATAATAGGGCTGGGGGATTAAAACTACCTCCAAGTCAGAGGTGCAGAAAGATGCTTCTTTAAGTAGTAGTCACGTTTGCAGAGTGGTTGAGAAAGGGTGCTGGGCCTCCGACCAGCGCTCAGGAATTCCGCTGCTTAGGATTTACAGGAGGTACCAGGAGGGCTTCTTGGCCCCCAAAGTCCCTCAGGAGTAAAGTGGACTTCATCCCCCATCCCATAGTCTGCCATGAGGCGCGTTTGCAGAGTGGTGGAGAAAAGGGGCGTGGCCTCCGAAGACGTCTTAGCAATCCTACTGTGTGGGACTTACTGGAGGTAACAAGAGGGGTAGTTGGCCATCTTTGGGGGCCAACTACCCCTCCTATTACCTCCAGTAAGTACCACACAGCAGGATTGCTAAGTTCTTATAACAGGCCACGCCCCCTTTGCCCACCACTCTGCAAACGCGCTCCCTGGCGCGCTCTTGGATGGGGATTGAAGTCCCCTTTACTGCTGGGGGTCCTTAGGGGTCAACTAGCCTACCTCTTACCTCCAGTAAGCCCCACACAGTGGGATTGCTGAGAGGTGGACAGAAGCCACGCCCCCTTTCTCCACCACTCTGCAAACGTGCCTCCTGGCACGCTCTTTGTTGGGGGATGAAGTCCCCTTGCCTCCTGAGGGTCCCTGGGGGCCAACTAGCCCACCAGGTACCTCCAGTAGGCCCCACACAGCTGGATTGCTGAGAGTGGTCTGAGGCCACGCCCCCTTTTTACACCACTCTGCAAACGCGCTGCCTGGTGCACTGCTGCTCGGGGGATGAAGTCCACTTGTGTCCTAAGGTCCTCAGGACACAAGAGGACCTCATTGCCCCACCAGCAGTGCGCTAAGAGGCGCGTTTGCAGAGTGGTGTAAAAAGGGGCGTGGCCTCGGACCACCTCTCAGCAATCCAGCTGTGTGGCGCTTACTGGAGGAACCTGGGGGGGCTAGTTGGCCCCCAGGGAGCATCAGTATTCAAGGGGACTTTATTCCCCAACTTAGAACGCGCTAGGGGGCACGTTTGCTGAGTGGTGCAGGGAAGGGGCGGGGCCTCCAGCAAGATGCCGGCTTTTTTTTTAAACAAAAATTCTTTGAAGGAGGGCTGTGTGGCCCCCCTTCTTTCAATATGTTTTGGGCCCTGGGGACCCCATCACCCAGGGCCTGCACATTTAAAAAAAAAAAACGGGAAGGGGGCCGTGCGGCACCCCTCCCAAGGCCAATTGTGGCCCCGGGGACCCCATCCCCCGGGGCATGGCCAGACTTGTTTTTTATTTATTTATTAATATTTGGAGGGGGGCCGCGTGGCCCCCCTCCTCAGGCCAATTATGGCCCCGAGGACACCATCCCCTGGGGCCGGCCTTCTGCTTTTTTTTCTTTTTTTATTAAAGGGAAGGGGGGCCGCGTGGCCCCCCTTCCCTGGGCCACTACTGGCTCTGGGGACCCCATCCCCCGGGGCTTGGCCATTATTTAATTAATTTTTTTATCAGAGGAGGGGGCCGCGCGGTCCCCCTCCCCAGGCCGATTTCGGCCCCGGGGACCCCATCTCCCGGGGCCCAGCCATTCTTTTTTTTTTTAAGTAAAGGGAGGGGGGCCACGTGGCCCCCCTCCCGGGCCACTTTTGGCCCCGGAGACCCCATCCCCCGGGGCCTGGCTTCACCGTTGGGGACCGTGAGGGGAGCCCCAATGCCCCCACGGTCCCGCCGGCTCCCCGCCTCCTGCGGGTGCCGGCATTGCTTTTGCACAAGGGGAGCTGCTGACATGCAGCTCCCCTTGTGCAAAAGCAATCTGCTTTGGTTTTGGAAGCGAGAGCAGGTTTCCTGCTCTCGCGTCCAGAACCAAAGCAGAGATTTGCTATGACAGGGCGGGAACGGCTCCCGCCCTGCCATAGCAAACAGCAATGTCCCTGGGGTGGGCACCCCGGGACATTGCAAGAGCCGGCCCTGGGGGGTGGCGGTCCCCAGGGCCATTAAGGGCTCCTGGAGGGGGGAAACGCGGCCCCCCTCCCATCATTTCTAAAGCCCTGGGGAGGTGGTGGTCCCCAGGGCCGGGGGTCTGTAACAGACCCCCGCATTTGAATATTTAGTGCCCCGGGGAGGTGATGGTCCCCGGGGCAGTGTGGGGGGGCTCGAGCCCCCCCACACTAATTATTAGTTATAGCCCCGGGGAGGTGGTGGTCCCCGGGGCTTGGGGGGGCCCGCGAGGGCCCCCCACCCAATTTTAACAAAGCCCCGGGGAGGTGGCGGTCCCCGGGGCTTGGGGGGGCCCGCGAACCCCCCGCCCTTATTTAATTAAAGCCCCGGGGAGGTGGCGGTCCCCGGGGCTGGGGGGGGCCGCGTGCCCCCGTGCATAAATTATGAAGCCCCGGGGAGGTGGCGGTCCCCCACACCTTAATTTAGAATTGCCCCCGGGACCTGGCCCACCCGGGGGCTTTTTAACAAGCGAAGCGCTGGAGATCGCGCTTTGTTTTTTTAAATAATTTCGGCCGGATTCGCGCACCCAGCGCGAATTCGGCTGAAATTATTTTTTGAAAATGCTTTTTTTGGGCCTGGGGGTCCTTGTGGGACCCCCTGAGCAGGCCTAGGGGGTCAGGGTGTTTCTACCCTGCCCCCTTTTCTTGTTTTATCCCTTTCTTTTTATCTTTTTCGTGTGACTCGGTTACCGAGTCACAAGATGGCTGCCAACACTTCCTGGTTTGGAGTGTTGGCAGCCAATCAGAGTAAAGCTCGTGCTCGGGCGAGTTCGCGAACCCTCCTCGGTGCTCAGATATCGATTTTTCTATTTCTTGAATTTCTCAGCAACTACTGAACGGATTTACACCATTTAACAAAAAGAGTGCTTTCTGAACCAAGAGCTACCTTTTTGCCAAATTTGGTGTAATTCCGTTCAGCAGTTCGAGGCTGTAGAACGTGTCTAAAGTTCCTATGGAAATTAACATGGGAAAACGCGTTTTGGGACCCCCTTTTTTCTCGGCCCCCGCTTGACGAATCACCCCGAAACTTTCAGGACAGGAGCTGACCTGAGTGAACCATTAGTTATGAAAATTTCGCAAACATTCGTCAAACGGCGCTAAAGATATTGGCAAAAGAAAAACGCTTTTGAATAGAAACAAGGTCCTAACTATACCTACTGGCGACCGCCAGTAGGTAATATATATATATATATATATATATATATATATATATATACACCATTACTTACCTTAACCACTTTTACCAAGTCTATGCCTTTACCACGCATTCCTTTGGATTGTAATGGCATGTGTGGTAAAGGCATATGCGTGGTAAAAGTGTGCGTTGTAATGGTAACGCGTTGTAACAGCACTTGCGTTGTTTCAACCGTGTTGTAATGGCATGCGCTGTGTTGGCATGCGATGTATCGTCATATATTCAAATGCGGCATTTTCCCACTTTTTAAACATAAACGTAAAGCAACAAAAATCATGATGAAAAAAGATCAAGATTTTTAATCCTGTATAAACTACTCCTAAATATTTTAAAAGTAACCAGAGGAGGATTAACAGTGTTAAATAAAAAGTTTATGGAGAATTTTGCATGAAGAAGGTGCCAATTTTAAGTTCATGGTAGATGGGTAGTACCTGCTTCAAACCACGCTATTACCTTGAATTGGAAGCCTTCCTAAAACTAAAACAATGCATCTAATTCAACAAAAAAGCAACACATTTCCTGCGTTTCAAAGCCGCTAGGTAAGCCTGGAACACTCCATGCAAAGCCTCCTCCCAGAATGATGGCGTAGATGTCTGATGTCTATCTCTCACTCCCATCTTCCTTCAGGTTGCGGTAGCCTTAGGCAGGGCTTTAAGTGGAATGAAAAAACTGGGGGGGTCTCTCATAGCGGCGTGGCCGATGTAATTAAGGGCGTGGCCTAAAACACTTAAGCTAAAAATCTGTACTTAGCATAGTGTGCCGCCCCACTGGTATTTTGCGGTTTCTCTCCATTTATCCAGCTATTTAACACAAGTAACATTACACCTACAACGAGCCAGGACTATTGTCAATGGTTGTAAATTGCATAAAATAAATAAGCAACAACTTTCACTTTGTTGTATATAATATTGAAAATGCTTCCATTCTTGTGGGCGAGGTTGTGGCGTAAGGCTACAGCTGCCGACTTTCGAGGTGAGAAAGCAGGTTTGAGCCTCATGTGGGCTCAACATCCTGTGATTCAAAACATGAATGTGTGCTTGTGTTATGTAACTGGTGCTCACGTTTGCGCTATATAATACTGAAAAATTTGTGTTTTTGAAGCTACATCAAAAGCAGTGACGGATGGTGCTATCGCAGAGTTAAGCTTTTTTTTCCCACCATGAAGGTAAAAATGGAGAGCCCGATAGGGACCCGTTTCGGCACCTGCTTTTAAGAACCTCCCGGCCCACTTAAAGCCCTGGCCTTAGGACGTGGGTGAAACCTGAGTCTGGATTACAAGTAGGGCTCCCGGTTTTATGGTATTTATTTTTTTGCCATTTCCGTCTGTATTTATCCATATTTATTTTTTGGGCATTTTTTCTGTATTTATCCACATTTATTTTTGCCACAAGCAAAAAATGACGCTACAGCTAGTATTTTTCCACATTTATTTAAATTGACAATGCACACATGCGCTCAGTTGTTATTGGTCAACACTATACATTCATCTGAAAACTTAGCACTTTTAAGCATATTTGGGACATTCTGCAAATGGCAATCACGAGCCATTTGTCTCAGAGCCTCCCAGTTTCTGTCATCGGCAGAGTGCCACATCCTCTCCCCCACTGAACACCATACTGCCCCACTAAGAGAAACTCACACTGCCTTCAGCTGCAACCCAATTGTGCCCTGCTCTAAACACCTGGAAGCAATTCAATTCAAATTATGCACTAGACTACAGTAATATGCTGCCTGAAAAAAAGTAACAACATACTGGAAAAAAGCAAACACTCATAGGGAATACAACTTAAAGCTTTTACACTCATTATTCAGAAATCAAGGAGTGTTTTTGCTTGAAAAGCGAACGAAAAGAAAAGTAGCGCTTCACTGGCAAAATCTGTAAGGTGGCGCTAATGTGTTTCAGTGTAAATAAAACCAATCTGGCCACTTTGTGACTACTCTGTCTTGCTTTATTTAGTTATGTATTTATTGTTTGTATTGTAAAACTTTTTTTTCTCTCCTCCTGAGGCTGCATTTTGGAGTAGAAAAATGTCAGACAAAGACATTTGCAGCAAAAGTGTTTCTTCTTTTTTTGGATCCATTTAATTGTGGTGCTTAAATCGACTCGCCTCTTGTCTCCTTTCTCAGCCCACGCACAATAAAGCTCTTTGTTTGTTTCTCATTTTAAAAAAAATCTTATCTCGAAAACTTCTCTTAATCCCCCGCATTCCTGGTTGGACTACACTGAGCGTTTGTTTATTCACGGCTTCGCCTCCAGCACACAGGCAGCCCCTGAGACCCGTCTCCCTGAGTGCCGGTGTGATTTGCTTACTGCTGTTGCTCTGGCTGTAACTGAAGCAGTTCGCAGCGTGGGTGTGGACTGTAAACTGGCTGGTTTAATATACTGCATCAGCCCTTTTTAACCTACCACCTGTATGTGCGCGCATCGCAAGCTGCCCTTGTAAAACCCAGTCTGCAAGGAAAAGACGGGTGCTGGTGCAATCGGCAGAGTGAAGAGGCAGGGGCTAAGGGGTGAAAGAACAACAAAGCCTCATTAACAAGTAAATGGTCTTTCAAAGACCTGTGAAGTACTCGGGTGCGGCTGTGTGTGCCCGGGAAGCTGTCTCAGCCCGGGCTGACACCTCTTAACCCTCTAAGGAGGGGGAGACACGAGATGGTTGGGGGTGTGATTCTATTGATGTCAATGACAAAATGTACTAGTATTTTCCCGTTTTTATATATAAATACAGATAAAGGAAAACTTGTTTTCCGTCTGTATTTATATGTAAAAATCCGTTTAAAGGGAAAACCAGGAGCCCTAATTACAAGTAAGGCTCCCAGTTTTCCGTTTTTACTGATTTTTACAGATACAGGCCGAAAACAATGTGCTTACTGTCTGTATTTATTTTTAAAAGCAGAAAAATGCAGATAAGTGTCTTTTTGTGAGAGACTCTCCATGCTGTCCTTTATGAATTCCAGGACGACTGATGAGCAGATGGCATGGGGGGTTAAAAAACAGAATGCGATTTCCCTAAATATAGGCATTTGTTAACATATATTTATATATGATGCTAATATCAGTGTGTTCTAGTGTTATATTTGGCACCTTAATTTGCTAAAATGTGGCAGGCATCATGCATGTTTATCATTTAAATAAATTTGGAAATATCCATTTTACGACTCCATTAGTTCTCAAAACCCTAAATAAATATGGAGAAATAGCAATAAGATGGACAACGAATAAAGACGAATAAATGCCGACGGAAATGTTAAAAAAATAAATAAATAAATAAATACCATAAAACTGTGAGCCCTAAATACAAGCTCGCTAGTCCTTCCTTCGTTTTCATATACTTACTTATCCCTGTATTTTTTTCGTAAGACTAGGTTAAGTCGCATGAAGTTTCATAGTCCTTCCTTTGTTTTGGTATTTTTCCCATACAACGAGAATAGAGCCTCTTGCTCAATCGGGTTCGGGAAATGCCCGTCACCGCAGGGCCTCCCAAATCAGATAGAGATTCCGAAGGGGGCCTCTCAGGAACGCCGCTTACGTGGGAAAACGAAACCTACTGTGAACGCTCAACATAGAGCTCAACTCAGAATGTAACGCAAGGGACCTCGCTAACGGCCGTGCCCAGGTAACCATTAAAGCAGTCGGTCATTTTACACCCCCACCTCCTTTTGAATGGTACGCGCGCGCTGCATGCGCACCTACGGCGTTTGAATAACTAAGCATGACCTTCGTCTGGTCCGTTGATAGAAGTGACGTTGCCAGTCGTTCCTGTTGACCAAGCATGCTCCTCTGTCCCATATCGCCCCATGTTGTGTGAAATGTGTGCTTTCCTTTTACAGGTCGTGTAATCCACTTTAGGTTCGTTGAATAAATGATTAGGCACCGCAGCTTCCGGCGTGCGCTGATTCGTCCCGTGTAAGCCCGTACCCAGAAACCTGGCTGGCACACGGACGAGCACACCCTCCAACCGCTGTTATACCAGAACGTGGCATTGTTCGAGTTCATGGTGGACGCAACGTTTACACAGTGTGTGCAGACAAAATTAGTTGTGCTAGAACGAGGGGAACGATCCATAGGTTTAATTTAATCAGGATTTCAGCACAAAATAGGTGCTCCGGTTTGTACGTAAGAGGAGCGCCGTTTCAGCACAACCCACCTCCCGTTTCTAACGTGAATGGCGGTGCCTCTCCGGGACCCTCAACAAATCAAAGCACCCCTGTACATTTGAATAAGGTTATCTAGAAGACAGCTTGCTGGTATTAGGTCTGAGGTGTACATTTTTAAACAGCCAGATGCGATGTTATTCAAGAAAGGCTCTTGTGGTATCTTGGGTAGAATTTAAAATTTGCAAACATTCATGACAAGAATTTTCAATTCTCTTAAGGACACAGAGGGGAGGATTATGCTTCTCATTTCTTCACTGTTTATTCACAGCAGCCAATAAAAAAGAAAAAGTAATAAACACTACATTACTCATGAACACCTCAATGTCACATGATCAACCATAGAGTATACCCCTATATAAGCTCTGACTAAGGTGACAGTGCCCTCTTTCTTTGAATGATCATCTAACAGTTAAGTCCATAAACAATAAACTTGATCTCGTAGATCCATCCTTATGGTAGAAGAACTTCCTCCTGAAGAGACAACTTGCAGCCCAACGGGACTCAACCTCAGGACCTGGTTCGAGAACCAACAAGCCGCGGTATCCTCCTTGGGTAACGCGAAGACCTTACAGCGATGTCGTCCATCATGCTCTACTTGCTATCAGCACCTGAAATTGTAAAGGATAAACCGTAACACCGTTCGCGATATCTGATGTCTTATCATATTCAGAAAGGGAAGGGAAAACTTAGGAACAACTTATGCAGTATGAAGATATAATGCAAATAATACAATGCAAGTACAATGCAAATACATATCGTTTGGGTGGGATAATCCTCGCCTCCGTGTCCTGAATCGAATTGAAAATTCTTGTCACAAATGTTTGCAAATTTTTAATTCTATGTCAGGACCGGAGGCTCCGATTATGCTTGTTTAAAGCTTAGCCACCACCACAGATGCCACATCAACAATAGGCTTATAGTAAAAAGACTTAAAAGTGGCCTCTGTTAACGAGTCAGCTGCATCCATAATGTCTGAGAGGCTGACCCCTAAAGAGAAAGACTTAGATGCCATAGCCCCTCGAGCTGAGTGGGCTCCAAATTTTGATACATCAGTGCCCACTTTGCCCATGAGCCAACGCACCCATCTCGACAAGGTGGCTGGAGTCACAAGGCAAAAAAGGTTATAGCAGCGCAATTAGAAGTTGACTTTTCATGTCTGAACGAAATTCAGCAGTACTCACCTCATACTCTTTTAAACATTGCACAACACACAGCTTAGGGTTATTTGGAAAAACTGGATAGGATATCGAAGAGGTATTGCACTTAGTCCGCTTAGTGATAGTAAAGGTCACACCCTCTGGGGAAAATCTACCTCCCGCTAGATCTAACGCTCGGACATCTGAGATTCGCTTGCATGACACCAGACAAAACAACATGGTCAATTTGGCAGACTGTTGCTTTCTTGACAAATACTTATTGGAAGGCCAAGCTTCCAAGAATCTCAGGACGGTAGACACATCCCATAAAACAGTATATTTAGGACACGGGGGCTTGACCATCCGGATACCCCTGAGCAGTTTACACACCAGGGGATGCTCTCCAACTGGGTTGCCATCCATTGGAACTTTCCCTGCTGAAATGGCCGACCGGAAATTGTTTACAGTCCTCTAGGCTAAACCCGAGGCAGCGATGGATGCTAAAAAGTTCACAATCAAAGAGACGTGCTTTAGTGGGATCCACTTCCCGTTGAGCGCACCAGCTGCACCATCGTTTCCAAGCTGATGAGTATCGCTTGTGGGTGTTAGCTGACCAGGCTTCGCTAATAAACCTGTCGGCGTCTCTTGAAAGGCCCGGGACCTTCCATCTGTCCCTGAAACTCGCCAGGCTACCAGAGGGAGTTGCCCTGACTCTTATCAACGGATGTGGGGCTTTCTGAGGGTCCAGCAACAGATTCCACCGCTGTGGAAGAACGATCGGCGTTGCACATAACATTTCTAGAAGCACTGGGAACCATGCTTGTGCTCTCCAGAGTGGGGTGATCAGTATTATCTCCGATTGTTGACGTGGGGTTTGTGCCAGAACTCTGGGAATCATCCTAAACGGAGGAAAGGCATAGCACAGAGATGCTGGTCAGTCCTGCAGAAACGCATCTGTGGCGAGCGCCTCCGGATCCGGACGCCAGCTGTAAAAGGCTGGGAGTTGTCTGTTGAGACGTGATGCGAACAGGTCCAACCGGCAAGGGCCCCAAAGGCGGTTCAGTGACTGGAAAACCCGGGGATGGAGTCTCCAGTCGCTGAAGTCCCCCAGATGTCGGGAGTGCCAATCGGCCACCTTGTTGCAGCCCGGGAGGTATTCCGCTACCATTGAAATTCTGTGCTGAAGGGCCAAAAATCCTTGGCGATCTCCGCCAGAATCCGGGACCTCGTCTCCCCAAGCTTGTTCACGTAGCGAACCGCTGACACGTTGTCCATGCGAAGCAGGATACAACAGTCCGTCTTCCAAGGTGAAAGACCGCGAATCGCAAAGGAGCCTGCCAGTAGCTCCAGACAATTGATATGCAATGAGAGTTCTTCCTGTGACCAGCAGCCGCCCATGGAAATCTGGCCGCAACGGGCTCCCCAACGGCTGGCATCGGATTCGATCACTACTTCCGGAATGGATCCGAAGATAGCTCTGCCGTTCCAAGCCTCCATGTGGTTTAGCCACCACAACATCTCCAACCATGCCTCCTCGGAGAGAGGGATCTGTTCTGCATACCTGAGGCCTTTCTGGAGATGCTGAATCTTTAGCCTTTGGAGTGCCCGGTAGTGAAGGGGACCAGGGAAGATCGCCTGAATTGAAGAGGCCAGCAGCCCGACGACCCGGGCTACGGATCTCAATGATACAATCTGCTTGTTCAAAATCAACCTCAACTCTCTTGATTGACCTGACTTTCTGAGTTGGAAGGAGGAGCTGGCAGCTCCGGGAATCGATCTGAAATCCCTGAAACTCGATCGATTGGGCTGGAGCTAGTATTGATTTTTGTCATTCACAATAAATCCCAGACTCTGCAATAGGTTGATTGCCCATTTGAGATGGGTCACCACTAGTTGAGGGCAACGAGCCATGATGATGATATTGTCTAAGTAAATGATTAGTCGAACACCCCGTGCCCTCAATGATTCCACCACTGGGCGAAGGAGTTTCGTGAAGCACCATGGTGCTGACGAAAGACCGAAGGGGAGGACTTTGTATTCGTAACAAACTCCCTCCCAGTGGAACTGCAGAAAACGTCGATGTGGTGCGTAGATGGGAGCGGACAGATACGCATCTTTCAGGTCCAGATGGACCATCCAATCCCCCTGAAGGAGGTCGCGCAGAAGATGGATGCCCTCCATCTTGAAGTGTCGATATATTACCCATCCATTAAAGTCCTTTAGATTTAAAACTAGCCTGGATCCACCCACCCCCCTTCTTCTCGACTAGGAAGATGCTGCTGGTAAAGCCTCGAGGGTGAGAGACTGTGATCACTATGGCCCCTTTCCTTAGAAGAGAATTTATCTCTTCGGAGATAAAGTCCTGCTCTTGTTGGGAAAAATACATTTGAGGGGGAGGAGAGCTCTGACTGGGATAGTTGTAAAGTTCTAGCTTGTATCCCTGCACTGTCTCTAGGATCCATGCATCCTGCGAGATTGAGTGCCATGTGAGTAGAAAAAACTGGATCCTTCCCCCCAACATTACTTCCATACATGGGATCAGTCTCACCTGAATTTCCGGCATCCTGATGTCCACCCTGATTTCCTCCGTATCTGCCCTTCCGGAATCTGTTTTTGGCATCGGGTCGGGTAGAAGGAGTTGTTACTGTAGTTGGGGTCCTGGTAACCTCCTCGTTGTTGGTGGTATTGACAACGCGGGGCGCCTTGGTTGTGACCCCGGCCGAACGACCGCCCTCTGTATCGTATGGCCCTGCCAAAAACCGGTCGGAAAGCACGTTTGAGAGAGCCCTGCGCTTTGTCCAACCCACTGAAGGTGGCGATGAATTTAGTAAGCTCCTTAAGGAAGGGATGGCCGAATAGGAGACCCTAGGCCAGGGGCCCTGATTCAGAGAAGGAAAGTTCCGCTAATTTGGGGTCCAGCTTTAGTAATATTGACCGTCACCTCTCGCTGGACATTGTGCAGTTCGCATTTCCTAATTGGCATACAGCCCTCTGCGCCCATCCAATCAATTCTTCTGGGTCTATTGCCAGCGCTGACTCCTTGGCTCTAAAACCCAACTCCAGTATTTTCGTCAAGGGGCCTGTCATATCGAAAAGGTTGTCCTGGCATGATCTCCATGCCCGGTCTATGCCCTTTTTAGGGTTCTTGGAGTATTTCTTCAGGTACGTGAGCATAGAGGGATCTACCTCCGGTGTCTCCACCACTTTACCTGTCAGATCTGGTCTTGGGCATTCTGATCTTAGCCGTGCCCTTACGTCCTTGTCAAAAGCCTGCCGAAGATGGGATTGGACGTAGTCAGCCACCTCTTGAGGTGGAAGCCAGGCAGTGGAATTGGGATGTACTATCTCAGCTGGCTCGAAAGTAAGGAGCTTAGGTTGGGAAGGGGTATCTACTTGCCACTCCTTCTTCGATCTCTTGGAGGGTCTAGGAGCCTCTTCCTGGTCGGACGTATGGACCGAGGAGGTGTCCTTATCGTCATCTTGAGGCGTTTCAGTGACAGTTGCCTCTTTAGTTGGGGTGACATAGTCATGGTCATTTGTCATAGCCTTGGCTAGTTTTGCGAAATCCGCAGCATGGGGGTTTCTGACCTCTTTACCCCTGGATTTGGGACGACTGCCAGAACTGGGGAGCCAGCCCTGTTGCTGGGCATACCAGCACAAATGTCACTTCAAGGGGCTCTACGGCTCTTACCAGGGCTCTATTCACTGAGTGCTGCACTCCTGCATTTAGTGCCTCAACGAGGTCTTGCTCCAAGGACCCAGAGAGTTCCTCATCAAAGTATTCCTCCTCATAAAAATATTCAGACATGATGGCACACTGTAGTGTGGTAATCTATCCCACAGGAGGACTGCCTGTCTCCAACACGAGGGGTTAACCCACACAGACGAGGCTTGTAACCAGTATAATATTTTAAGAGTTCCGGGGGAGTGGAGCAACCCCAGGCAAGCCAATGCAAATAGTAATAATTATGAGGTGGAGGGAGGGCTTGCCAGTACCACTCTAGGCAGAGCCTATGCGATATTATACAGCCCCACACGCACTTCAAATTTCTGGCGTCACCGGGAGCCGGGAACGAGCAAGTGGGATGAATAGCTGGCGAAAACGCTGCTCCCGCGCTCGTTTAAGCCCGAAGGATTGATTAGAATTCGGCAAAATGGCCACAGCGCATGTGCGATGCAGGCCGCTCGTTTCCACAGAAAGAGGACTGCGCGTCGGCCCCGACGCACATCCTCGCTCCCTTTTCTCCCTCTCCACTGACTGACAACACAGGTGCGAGACGCCCGGTCGGGGAGGCAGAGCGCTCCCAAAGCACGCGCTCGACTCGGCTATTAGCAACAATTGAGGGAAGAACTACAATAGCAACCAGGAAATCGGCGAAATTTCGGAGCCGGTAGACAACTCAATCACAATAGCAACAAACGTTAGCCTTCAGCTCCCCAAAGCAAATTAGAATCGGCATCAGATGTAACAGTAAATATAACAGCAATATCACAATCGCAATAATATCATTAGAATATCAACCCATAAACCGAAGCTAGCTATACCAACAAGCAATAACAGTATAATGGGGAAGCACTTAACTGTCTGTGGAGCAGCAAAGAAAGAGGACACTGTCACTTTAGTCAGAGCTTATATAGGGGTATACTCTATGGTTGATCATGTGACATTGAGGTGTTCATGGGTAATGTAGTGTTTATTACTTTTTCTTGGCTGCTGTGAATAAACAGTGAAGAAATGAGAAGCATAATCGGAGCCTCCGGTCCTGACATAGAATCATGAGGTGGGTTCTTGGATGGATCGCATCAGGATTCCAGCCAAGACAGTATCCAACATGTATCTTGATCAGGATCATATTGGGATGTAAAATTGGCCCGGGCACCCCAAAAAAAAGTGGCCCACAATTGCAGTTCGCAACCTTTCATGCCCAGGTATATGGGGTTTCTTGATCCACAGACTAAATAAATCGGCCCACAACCTGGCCTCTGTCACAGGCCCCTTGGGCACCGGCCGATTGCCCGCCCTGCCAATCCGACCCTGATCTTGATGTATCGTAGAGAAAAAAATACATATATATTCTTCTCGGTGTTTAGAGTCTTAAAATTCGACAGCACTTCTTTATTCTGGAAGGGATAGTACCGGAACTTATCAGCACTGCCTCGATGCGTTCAATGGGAGAGTACTGGCACTTCTCAGCAGCACACAGGTACTCTGGGACAAGGAGTAACTTGCACCCCTATATGTCCATTTCAAGCACTACTGACGGATTTAAGACTGACTTTCTCAGTATACATATTTTTTATAATGTTTTTTTTATAATGGTTTAGAAAAAATATTTTGAGTTTATGATGGTATATTCATTTAGAAACTACCACATAAGATGAATGTTTTTGGTAAGGATTTCATTATTTTAGGGTGTTCCGAAGTTTATAGTGTTATAGAGGAGAGGTTTTTGATGTAGTGTTTACTGAAGGCCTTTCTATGAGTACTTCTGTGATTACATTGTGGTGTACTATGGTCTTAGAAGGAGTTTGCCTGCTTTGAGTCATGTTGTGTTTTATGATTGTTAGTCCAAAACATTGTGGTGACTTCTAGTTTTACATGGTACCAGACGTTTGCCACCCTATTATGGAATTGCACCTTAGACTACAGTTATCACTTGCTTTTTGATTGTTGCCTCTTTTCCCCTATGTTCTCTGTGTCCCTGTGAATGTTTTGATGCATTCAGATTTGCTGTGCCACTTGTACTGTTGGTCGGATTGTTACTGCATTTGGTACCTGAGGATAAGTAGGGAAGTGTCATACACCAGGTAGAGTTATACTGAAAATATATACTTTTAACACACAACTGTACTTAATGTTTGCTGAACCTATCTTGATGTGTAAATAAATACGCTACCTCTATGTACTGGGGTATCCACACCGGTGACTGCAACAGAAGACTTTGCTAGACACCATGGTTAAGTAACCTCAAAATAAGGGACATTAATGGCTGCGCTTATCATAGCCCAAAGTGAGATCACGTCACAATGGAAAGACTAAGCCAACCACCAATGGGTCTAGGATAAGAGTATTGCAAAATTGGATATCAACGAAAAAATGATTTATGAAGCAAGATGATCTTAAAGAACATTTTTGAAGTCATGGAGAGGTAGCTTCTTTATTGACTGATTAAATAAAAGAAAACTGAAAATGTTGACAAGCGGGAAAAGAAAAGTCTCAAGAATAAGTGTAATAAACCTCAGCGAGTTGGTGTCTAAATCTCACTGTCAAGATCGTCAACCAAGAGACTAATTGTACACATTGTTATATGTTTACTATTTTATGCAGTAACCAAGGTGATTTTATAACTCAGTAAAGGGATTCGAGCGCTCTTTGAAAGGGGCAACCTCAAGAAGGCAAGCATAGTTTGGAAGTGATCTTATACTGGGAGATTAGAGGACTAGTCAGTGATGATGGGTTAATAAACAATACAATACACACTCTAACTTACATCCAGGAGCATTTAAGGAAGTGGTATCAGATAAGTAAATAATGTGACACATGGTAAAGCCTGTCCACATGTGTGAGGCGATTCACAAGTAGAAAAGACAGCAGCCATGCAGTAAAATATATTGTAGGAGGGTGATCAGTCCAGATTAAGTTTGTAGTGGGTTCTTTATTAATCCCAAACTCTACCAAGTTGCCAGGTGAAAGACTCCACTAAAGCAAAGGTCACAGAGACTGCCTAAGAGAAAGCTTATGACTTAATCAAGATCCAACACTTGCACCCGAGTAAACATAGAAATGTCTCCTGCCTTTTTCTTCATTTAGAAAGCTCCTCTTTCAGCACCCTTATCAGGCTCTCACTTTAACATCAAGCCTACGGAGCCTCTGCCATGACCTACGGAGTCTCTGCTGTGAACTCCATTCTGTATAAGAATGCTTTTATGGGAAATTACCAAATCGTAATGAGGGAACTAGGAATACTGAAACTTGCAACTGTGTATTTTGTTATTTACCTGAAGACTTGCAAATGATAATCTTTGGATTGGAGTGACTTATGAGACTGTGAGGCAGTGAAAGGATATGAAATGAAGTATGTGTAAAAAATAGATGCAAAATTGAGTAGGCAGTGTTTTTCTGAAGAATAACGTACCACAATAGAAAACACAAAAGCAACCTATTACATCCAGTACTTTCAATTTCCTCTCGTAAAAAGATTTCCTTGACATCATCGCGAGCAGACCATCAGAATCATGTACATACGCAGCACCACCAAAAACCTTTAAAGATACCCTTTGGACAAACTGTGAAGGGGAGGGTCCTTGGAAGTAGGGTCATTCCCATCTAAGCTGAAAATCTCCTTCATTAGATCACTCTTCAAATTGAAAACCTCAACTCATCCGATCCAACAAACTGCAGTCCGATAGCTAATGGAACATTCCTATGAGAAATATTTCTAAAAGCAGTGTTTATACAACTTTCCAGGTTTACTGAGAAAAATAACTTGATGTCGGACCATGAGTCTGGTTTCAGACTGGGCAGACCAAAACCAACCCTGGTCCGACCTCTCCCCAGAGATACTCTGCCATGTTCCTGCATTCGCTCAACCCCCACCGCCCATCGTCCCACTGCTGCCACAACACACAGCTCACAAGGAGCCTCTCATGCACAACCTGCCACTTCACATCCAACACCAATCCCACAACGCAAACACCACCTACAACCAGTCAGACTGCCCACAGCACACTAGCACCCCCAGAATCACTCTCATGCATGCTTTGCAACACTCGCTCACTATGCAAACACTTCATTGAGATCTGGGACCAGCTCAGCAACGACGCCCTGGACCTTCTACTCCTGACAGAAACATGGCGAACCCCCCTCGTCAGCCCCAGACATCGCCACCTCATTTCCGTTAAGATACAAGATCGCAAGACACGACCGACAACACAATCCAGGAGGAGGAGTCGCGATCATCTTCAAGGAATCACTCAACTGCATCACAACCACAGAAAACACAATCCCCTTCATGGAGCACCTTCTCTTCAGACTGCAAACTTCACTCTGGACGGAACCCTCACCTATAGCCCATCCAGACCGTCAAATATTTCACCCAAGACATCACAGACTTCATCACCCCCTCACCTTGGACGCCAAAGCCTACATCCTCCTAGGAGACCTCAACTTCTTCCTGGAAGACCAGACCGACCCCAGCACCACAAGCACTCTGCGAAAGCCTCGGCATCCTTTGACTTACCCATCACGTCACCGCACCCACCCATGCTGCTGGATACTCCTTTGACCCCATTTTTGCTACATTCAATGGAGTAAAGTTCACCACCACTACATTCCTCACTTGGACCAAGCACTCCATCGTCCACTTCCAGATAACCACCCCCGCCAGTACCAACCAGACAAAATGCAACTGGAACAGTAGTACAGAAGCAGTTTGGGACAACACCCTGTTCAAGACCAGAGACTCTCACCAGATACATAAGCACCGACACAGTCCAACTGAACAATTGGTTATGCAACTGCGCCAGCACCCTGGCACTCCTCTACACAGTCACCAGATTAGAGTCAGAACGCCGACCAACTGGTACTCAGATGAACTCCGAGCACTCTAAGGACATTGCAAACAATTAGGAAATAGAGACCAGCTGAAAAGTGATCAACAAGGGCTCTATCAGGGCCGCACAAAGAGGAATCAACCACCAGATTTGAGAAACTAAAAAGAGGGCCCTAGCCCAGTGCATAGAGAACAGCGCAAACTGAAATAAGGAGATCTTCGTGAGTGACAAAGACTTGAGCCCACCCACTGTCTTTTCAAACGACATCACCCATCACAGGACCTGTGCAACAGACTAACTACTTCAGCTACAAAATATGTACCATCTACAACAACTTCGACGCTCAACCGGACCCTCACAGCCTCGCCGCCTGCCTACCAACCCACCACATTGAAAGCACCCTGTCAGCCCGGAAGACCATCGCCTCAAAAGAAACAACAAGCATTATGAGAACAATCCACTACAGATCACCTACTGACTCATGTCCACACCATATCTAAAATCTGGTTGCCAACGCGATCAGCGTGACACTCGCCCACATCCTGAACACCTCCATCTCCACGGCCACTCTCCTAGAAGCCTGGAAACACGCTGCGATAAATGCTGTGCTTAAGAAACCTTCGGCAGACCCTACTCAACCAGCAAACTACAGACAGATCTCCATGCTACTCTTTCCGGCAAAGATCGTGGAGAAGGCCATAAACCGCCAACTACCTATATCAACACCAGCTTCTGGACACCTCCCAAGCTGGATTCCGACCAAACCACAGAACAGAAACCGCACTCATCACAGCCACAGACGACATCAGGATGAACCTTGATGGAGGAGAAACTGTGACCCTCATCCTGCTTACCTCTCTGCCTCTTTCGAAACAGTTTCACATTCCACCATGATCAAAAGACTACACAAGGCTGCCATCCAAGCCTCTGCCCTGAAATGGATATGCTCCTTCTTCGAAGGAATAACACAGAAAGTCAGCATGGCACTCTACACGTCGAGTCAGCCCGGCCCATGTACAACATTTATATGACACCACTGATCGACATCATCAGATTCCACAACATCAATGTCCTATCCTACTCAGACGACACCCAACTCATACTCTCCCTTTCAGGCAAGACTCCTGTGACCAAGATCAACTTCAACACATGCATGGCCGCAGTAGCCTTGTGAATGAGGTCCAACGGTCTCAAGCTTAACGGGCAAAACCGAGGTGGTGATCTCTGGAAACAAAACTTCCCTGTGGAATTCCACGTGGTGGCATGCGTACTTCGGACCCACCAACCCCTACCACCCATGCCAGAAACCTGGGACTCATCCTGGATGAAAAACTGGATATGACAGCACAGCTCAACGCAGTTGCCTCCACCTGCTTCCACCTGCTAAAGATGCTGTGAAAAATCTTCAAGTGGATGCCGTAAATCACTAGGAAAACAGTCACACAAGCACTCATGACAAGCAAACTGGGCTACGGCAATGCACTCTGTGCCAGAATCAATAAACTGCTCCTGAGCAGACTCCAAACCATCCAGAACGCCGCAGCCAGACTCGCCCGCAACCTCCCGAAACACACCCACCCCTCCCCACATTTCAAGGAACTCCACTGGCTCCTCATAATCAAACGCATCCACTTCGAACTCCTCCCACACACCTACAAGGCCCTTCACAACATAGGTGCTGCTTACCTCAATGCACGCATCCACTTCCACGAACCATCCAGGCACCTCCTCTCTTCTTGTCTCTCACACGTGCATATCCCCTGCATACACAAAACCAGAGAAGTCGGTCCGCCTTCACAGGCATCGTCCTTAAAGCTTGGAACGACTTCCCCCACCACTCTCTGTGTCACTCCTCAAATTCCGCAGGAAGCTGAAGACATGGCACTTTGATTTACTCCAGCAAAGCCCCGGCCTACCCACCGGCAAGAGCCTGGATACCCTCCCGGGTGATTAGCACACTATAAAAATCTGCAAAGCATAGCAGTCAGCCGTTGTATCCATTTGGGATGACCTGAAGCTCGCCATAGATTGAGTGACTGCTGTATTGCTCTGGGTTTATCAGTGGCATTTGACAGTGTCTACCACTGCATGCTTCTACAAAGACTTGATCTGAGTAGGCAAGAAATGCTCTAGAAAGGATTGCCTCTTACATTAGTAGTACACCTACTTCAGCCCCTCGTGCCCAACACTATGGTGTCCCTCAGGAGCCCATCATATCTCCTCCTCTATTCTTTAACAGCACCCTAACCCCCTTGCCAGACCTGATTAAAAAATTCAACTTCACCTGTTATAACTATGCAGATGAAAACATGGATGGCCTTAAAGAAATCTACAATTCAAAACTTGATGACTGTCTTTGTGTCATAAATGCTTGAGTGAAGAATAATCACATTATGTTCAACACTGCAAAGATAAGACAATGGCAGACATACCAACCTACAGCACTGTTGGACTTGGCCCTTTTTGCAGGGTCATCTCTGAACTTTTTGCCTTCCTCCTGGTATTTTTTCTGACCTGGTGTTGGTGGTTTTAGGACTCTGAGCACTTTATCCCTGCTGTCCAGTGTAAAGTGCATGTGCTCTCTATGGTAAAATGTAGTAAGATTGGCCTACACCTGTTTGGCGTATTTAATTTACCTATCAGTCCCTTGTAAAGTGGTATCTCAGATACCCAGGGCCAGTAAATTAAAATGCTACTGGTGGGCTTGCAGCGCTGCTTGCGCCACCCACCAAAGTAGCCTTTTAAACCTGTCTCAGGCCTCTGCCATCGCAGGGCCTGCGCGCGCAGTTTACTGCAGCTGTGACGTGGCACTCAAAGTTGGTGCCACGTCTGTGACTCCCCTTTTACTACACATCAGTCACCCCTAAGGTAGGCCCTAGCTAACCCTATGGGCAGGGTGCGCTGTAGGTGAAAGGTAGGACATGTGCCTTAACTGTGTGGCATGTCCTGGTAGTGACAAACAGCCATTTTGGTTTCTCACTACTGTGAGGCTGCCCTCTCATAGGAATGCATTGGGGATTCTCTGATATGTGTTTCAGTGGTAATTCCTGACATGAGAGGAGTAGCGTGGTCAAGTTTGGTATGTTTGGAATAGTGGTAATAAATGCTGCGTGATGGTGTGCGCAGATTTATTATCACTATTTTAGAAATGCCACTTTTAGAAGTTGGCATTTCTGTGTGCTATATGTCTTTGTGCCTGCCTATTGTGTATTGCATGTCTGGCTCTGGAGTGACAGAGACTGGGGAGGTGCAGTGGCTCCAGAGGGGCTGGGTGAGTCAGCGCTAGGCCGAATAGGCTGATCTGCATTTAGAGTAGTGGGAGGAGTAGCATCTGGGCCTTAATAGGACTGTGCCTGCACTACACAATGCTGGCTCTGCCCCCCTGTGGTGTGTCTGGGGCCAGAGCCTACACTAACAAAAGGGTTGGTGAGCACTTGAAAAGAAATGTGTAAGTGCCCCCCAGAACTGGTTTGGACCGGGCAGAGAGCCCTGTGCCAGGAGGAAGAACAAAGACAATTGTGGTATAAATATTGGCGCTGTGACCCCATGTCTGTGGGCTGCTTGGTGCTTACTTGGGGCCGGCAGGCTGCCGGACTGCCAGGAGGAACCGCCGTCTGGGACCAAGCTGTTACCTGCTGGGGAGGGGCTGGAGGGACTGCCCCTCTGCTTAGGGTCCCTATGGGCTGGCCTGCCTGCTATTTCTGTGCCCAGCTCTACCTGTGTGGTTTTTGGGCTTGGGATCCAGCCCTGCAGTGCTAAGGGACTTAGCGCCAGGCGAACGCTTTATCTTCGTTGTCTCCACCACGCCGGTGGTGGGCGCTTCACTGCCGAAGCCCGGGGCACGTTTCACTTCCCCGAGGGGAGGAGCGCTTGTGTGGCTCTACTCCCTGCTAACCGTGGGGGGAGCGCCGTGCCTGGAAATCCATTTGTACCTGAGGCACCTGTAGAGCGCTGGGGGTTTTGACCCAAGGGCCCCGTGGACCCCACAAGTGCGGTGGCGCCGCAGAAGCTTCGGGTGTTTCCCGGCAACCAGGCGGAAATCCGGAAGTCAGGCAATGAGAGCCTGACCATTGGCGTGGCCCCCGTGAGGAAAGGGAGAGCCTCGCGTGTTGCCAAATTGAAGGAGAAGCCAGGCCGAGGCGAAGCCTGGTTGTGGGCGGGGCCCGATAGCATAAGGAAGCAGAGCCTCGCAGGTTCCCAGCCACTGTGAGCCACCGGAGCCTCATGGGCCACGTCGGGGAAACCGCCCCCGGTGAAGAGCACCCGGTGAGTAGGAAGGAGTCCTGCCAGCGGAGCGGGGAAGCCGGAGAAGTGCCTCCGCCCTCGCTGGCCATGTGGTAGGACGGGCAGCCTACAAGGGCTCGAGTCAGACGACCGTCCCCTGAATCGCGTGCCCCTGCACCGCCTGAAGGTGGGCCGCGACGCCTTTCTTCCCTGTTGGGGGGGTGAATGGTACAGTTTGTGTTGGGGAGAGAAAGCCCCACAGAGCCCCCGATCTCAGGAAACACTGCGTGGATGGCAGCATCTGCTCGTGTAGGACCGCACCTTGGGGGCATGGTTTTTCACTATTGAGGAGGAGTGGCAGTTAACCACAGCAGCTCCGCTTGTTCTCGGGCTTCCGCACCCCATTATATGATACGCGGGGGACCCAGTCAGGTCATCCCGCAGGAGGAGGCGGTGTATGCCTCCCCACTCTCATGTGCTCATACTTGGGGAGAGGCCTTGTGGTGTTTTGAGAAGGCCGGGGTGAGACCTCCACGGAGGCCCCTGTCTAGGGTAACTGCATTCCCAGGAGTAGGTGGGCACATGGCCCAGAAGTCTAAGGGAAGACCCCCGGTACCCGCATAAGAACGCAGGTAACTTTTGTTCCCAGATGGGTGGTGGACAGCTGGCAATGCGGATATGTTGCACCCTATGTATTGTGCAGTTTCACTCCTAAGGGGGGCATGATGTGTTTTCTGGAATGTTCTCCTGCTGCTAGTGTTTACTATGGTGCACTGTTGCAGATGTTTAGGCATAATGTGCTATGCTAATGATTAGGATGAATGTATGATGGTACAACGCGTACCATCACAACGCGGTATGTTACATCGCGGTATTGACAACGCAAGTCGTTACATCGACTTGCGTTGCAGGGCGCTGGACTTAGGAATAGTGTGAATTACTATTCCAACTCCAGTCTACGTACAGTAGGGAAGGTGTTGGAATAGTAATTCACACTATTCCTTAGTCTAGAGCGCCCTCCAGTGCAAGTCGATGTAACGACTTGCGTTGTCAAAACCATGATGTAACCATACCACGATGTAATGGTTGCGTGGTAAAGGATGTTTCCCATTAGGATGTATGCCTAATGTGTTCATGCTTAGGTACTATTGCCAGTAGTTACTGGTTGTCTCCACTAATGGTAAATCATGATGGTTCTGACAGTGGCCCGATTGGCCCTGTAATGTACATAATCCCTGTAGAGTCATACCTAGTGCCATGTGGCACAGTGTATATATGTGATTGTGTTCCAATGTGTTTTTATGCATAATACAAAGGCTATTTTTTATATAACCTTGTGTGGAGTTTCTTTTGTGGTGTGCCTAGTGTGTCGCTGCTGTGTGTGTGTTGCGCAAACGCTTTACGCATTGCCTCTGAGATAGGCCTGACTGCTCGTGCCAAGCTACCAAGGGGGTGAGCAGGGGTTATCTTCAGTGTGTAACTCCCTTGCCCTGACTAGAGTGGTGGTTTCTGCCTGGCGTAGGCGCTTGCTCTAGCCAACCAGAAATCCCATTTCTAACAAGCACCATAAGGCTCTAGGAACTCAATGCCCACCCAATAACATAAGGAACCATGGATTCAGACCTATCCTCGATACTCGTGTCAACAAGATCACAAAGAGCACTTTCTACACCTTGAAAACATTGTCACATCTTCCAAAACCCTGGATGCCAGCAAAAGCTCCAAGCTATCCTCATACTTGTGATATCCAAGTTTGACTGTGCAAGTTTGACTGTGCCAACAGCCAGTACCTTGGCACCCCTAGTTCCATCATACACAAAATACAACTAATCCGACATGCTGCTGCAAGACTCCTTTACCTTCACACAAGAGAATGCATGACTCCAGTCACTCTACTGGCTACCTACAGCTAGAAGAGCATTGTTTAACTCTTCACTATCCACAGAGCCTCCCAAGGAATAGGACTACTGTACCTTCAAGTTAAATTCAAGCAGTACAAACAAAATAAAACACAGTTGTTCAGGCTTGCACAACAGATCATCATGCCACCTGGTTATAAAGCATCCGTAGGAGGAGTCACTTTCTCAGTAACAAGTCACTAAATTCTGGAACATACTATTAGCTAAGATTCTAAGCATTCAGGAGCATATACAACTCGGAATAGAGTTGAAAGCACGGCTATTTCCAAGATAACTGCATCATCCTGCAACCCTGAGACAGAACCCAAAATAATAATTGCATCTTCATTTATAATCTATAAACCACAGATATGGAGAAGTCGGAGCAACTCACAAATGTTTCTATTGTCTATTTTATGAAGTGCTGACCTATGTCAAGCCTCGGTGTTAAATAGCAAAGTCAATTCATATACAACTCTCCCAGCCAAGCCAGACCTAATACTAATACAATAACACCCCGTGGTTGGAATGCTGATTATAATTCATACAGGCTGAATTATAACTCCATTATACTGCTTGATCCTCTTACACTATGAGACAGGTTTGTTATAGGTCATGCCAGTCACCCATTACTCTACCAGTTTACAGCAATAAGTCACTCCTATAACCAACTGAACAGGCATGGAAAAACTGAAGAGATCTGCCATATGCCGGTGGCCGACATAGGAGCCTTAATTTAGTCCACCACTGAAGGTTCCAACTAGCTAAATACTATGAACATATCTTCATATCTCACACTGACAATCAAATCAGATATGGGGTGATGGTAACATAGTCCATCCCAGCACATCTCCCCATCATTACATCAGTTTCAACTGGGTCCCTCCATTACTCCTCGCCTTCTGTATACCTCTCCTGTTTGTTTGCCTGCCCCCACTTGCACTCTTTTTTTAGTTGATTGTGTTACCTCCACCCCACACATCCCCTATCACACCCTTCCCTCCCTCAGTTGTTAATGTTGCCCCCCCCACATGCCATAACAATTAAAGCACTAGGACGTTGGCTGTGTCATATCGCTTTTATCCCCTCTCTGTTTTCCGTTTTGCCCTCCTCCCTACTACAGCAATAAAAAAATTAAAAAACCAAGCATTGGCTTTGCCAATAGGTCTCGCCTACGGCGAGAGCTATTGGCTTTGCCAATATGTTTTAGCCAAGTTGTACACCAGCATGGCTGTCGTTCAGCCTGGCTAAAAGTTAGTGGGGTAAAGGAGCGGCGTGGAGTCGAGTATCTTAAAGTGGAGTAGAGTGGAGTGTTATGGAGTGTGCATGGAGTGGCGTTGAGTTGGCTGGCATAGAGTGGAGTGAACTGGAGTGTCATGGAATGGTGTAGAGTGTTGGAGTGTCGTGGAGGGAGTAGCGTGTTGTAGAGTGGAAGGGCGTAGAGTGGAGTAGAGTGTTGTAGAGTGGAGTTGCGTGGGATGGAGTTTAATGGACTAGAGTATCTTAGAGTGCAGAGTGGAGTGGAGTAAAGTGGCCTAGAGTGAAGTGGCGTAAAGTACAGTGGCATAGAGTGTATTTGTTTATAGTGCAGGGATGTAGAGTGGCATAGAGTGCACTGGCATAAAGAAGGGTGCAGTGGCGTAGAGTGCTGTGGCGTACAGTGCGATGGCATACAGTAGATTGTTTCAGAGTAGAGTGAAGTGGCATAGAGTGGAGTGGTGCAAGGCAGAGTAGAGTGGTGCAGGCTAGAGTGCAGTGGTGTAGAGTGCAGTGGTGCAGAATAGATTAGAATGGCATAGAGTGTTGTTGCTTACAGTGTACTGGCATAATCAATCAATCAATCAATCACAGAATTTGTAAAGCGCACTACTTACCCGCGAGGGTCTCAAGGCGCTGGGGAAGAAGAAGGGGGGATGCCGCTACTGGTCGAACAGCCAGGTCTTGAGTAGCCTCCTGAAGGTCAGCAGGTCTTGGGTCTGTCGTAGGCTGAGTGGAAGGGTGTTCCAGGTCTTGGCGGCGAGGTGGGAGAAGGATCTGCCGCCGGTGGTAGTTCTTCGGATGCGCGGGTCGGTGGCCAAGGAGAGGTCGGCGGAGCGGAGCTGGCGGTTGGGAACGTAGAAGGAGAGTCGTCTGTTGAGGTAGGCTGGGCCGGTCTTGTGGAGTGCCTTGTGTGCGTGGATGAGGAGTTTGAAGGAGATTCTCCTGTCGACGGTGAGCCAGTGCAGGTTTCTCAGGTGGGGGGTGATGTGGCTGTGGCTTGGAACGTCGAGGATCAGGCGTGCAGAGGCGTTTTGAATTCTTTGCAGTCGGTTGATGAGCTTGGTCGGGGCTCCCGCGTAGAGGGCATTTCCATAGTCGAATCGACTGCTAACGAGGGCCTGGGTGACTGTTCTTCTCGTGTCTGTCGGGATCCATCTGTAGATCTTGCGGAGCATGCGGAGGGTGTTGAAGCAGGAGGAGGAGACTGCGTTGACTTGCTTGGTCATGGAGAGCGTTGAGTCGAGGATGACTCCCAGGTTGCGTGCGTGGTCGGTGGGTGTCGGCGGTGCCCCCAGTGTCGTGGGCCACCAGGAGTCGTCCCAGGCTGAAGGGTTGGAGCCGAGGATGAGGACCTCCGTCTTGTCCATGTTCAGCTTTAGTCGGCTGCTCTTCATCCAGTCGGCGACGGCCTTCATTCCTTCGTGGAGGCTGGATTTGGCGGTGAGGGGGTCCTTGGTGAGGGAGAGGATCAGTTGAGTGTCGTCGGCGTAGGAGATTATGTTGAGGTCGGGCGATGCGTGCGAGTGGGGCCATGTAGATGTTGAACAGTGTCGGGCTGAGGGATGATCCCTGGGGTACGCCGCAGATGATCTCGGAGGCTTCGGATCGGAATGGCGGGAGGAGGACTCTCTGTTCTGCCGGAGAGGAAGGAGGTGGTCCATTCTAGGGCTTTCTCTCGGATCCATGCGTTGTGGAGGCGTGCGCGTAGTGTGCGGTGGCAGACAGTGTCGAAGGCGGGGGAGAGGTCCAGGAGGATGAGGGCCGCGGTCTCACCGTTGTCCAGCAGGGTCCTGATGTCGTCGGTGGCGGCGATGAGGGCAGTCTCGGTGCTGTGGTTGCTGCGGAACCCTGACTGGGATGGGTCCAGGATGCTGTTTTCTTCGAGGTATCGGGTTAGCTGTCTGTTGACGATCTTCTCGATGACCTTTGCTGGGAATGGAAGCAGGGAGATGGGCCGGAAGTTCTTGAGGTCTTTCGGATCCGCCTTGGGTTTTTTGAGTAGGGCGTTGATCTCGGCGTGTTTCCAGCTCTCTGGGAAGGCCGCGGTCTCGAAGGAGAGGTTGATGACGTTGCGCAGGTGGGGTGCGATGGAGCTGCCGGCTTTGTTGAAGATGTGGTGTGGAAACGGGTCTTGACGGGGAGCCGGAGTGGATAGTGCTCATGGTCTTGATGATGTCATCGATGTTCACGTTGGCCCAGGCTGTCAAGGGGTCTTGGTCGATAGCGTGCGGCGAGTCTGGTGTGTCGGGGTCTGTTGGGGCAGTTCGGGTGTCGAAGCTGTCGTGGATGTCGGTGATCTTGCGGTGGAAGAAGGTGGCGAGGGAATCGCACAGGGCTTGCGACGGCGGGATGTCGTTGGAGTTGGAGCTGGGGTTGGAGAGTTCCTTCATCATGATGAAGAGCTCCTTGCTGTTGTGTGCGTTGTTGTCGAGGCGGTCTTTGAAGGAGGTCCTCTTGGCGGACCTGATGAGGTGATGGTGGTGGCGGATGGCGTCTTTGTGGGCTTCGTTGCTGTCCAGTGTCTTTTCACTGTGCCATTTGTTCTCTAGTTTCCGGCAGGTGCGCTTGGATGCTAGGAGTTCCGGGGTGAACCAGCTGGCTCTCTTGCTGGTGTCTCTGTAGGTGGTTTTTTTCAGCGGGGCGAGGGTGTTGGCGCAGTCGTCCATCCATCGTCTGAGGTTGCGGGCGTCGTCGTCGGGGTGCAGAGATAGAGTGTACTGGCATAGAGTGCATTGACATAGAGTGGCATAGATTTGAGTGGTGCAGAGTAGCGCAGGATGCATCAGTGTGCAGAGCAGAAAAGAGTAGTGCAGTGGCACAGAGTAGTTGGCACAGAGTGTAGTTTCATAGAGTAGTTGGCGTAGAGTTCATTGGTTTTGAGTAAAGTGGTAATGAGTGCATTGGAGTAGAGTGCAGTGATTTAGAGTAGAATGGAGTAGAGCACAGTGGCATAGAGTGGTGCAGAGTAGAGTGGCACAGCATAGAGCGCAGGGGCGTAGCGTGCAGTGGCATAGCATGTAGTGGTGTAGAGTGCTGTTGAGTATAGTGGCATAGTGTGCAGTGGTGCAGAGTAGTTGGCATACAGTGCAGTTGCATAGAGTGCATTGGTTTTGAGTAAAGTGGTTTTGAGTGCATTGGCGTAGAGTGCAGTAGTTTAGAGTAGAGTGGCGTAGAGCGCAGTGGCGTGGAGTGGGGTTTAGGGGTGTAGAGTGCAGTGGCATAGAGTGCAGTGGTGTACAGTAGATTGTTTCAGAGTAGAGTGCAGTGACGTAGTGTGGATTTGTGCAAAGTAGAGTGGAGAGATGTACAGTGGAATATGCATGGTGTGGTGGCACACTTCCATTATTGACAACACATCTTCAATTGAAATCACCATTCTATTTACACATGCAAACAGTTTCACTGATAAAAGTATACAATGCACAAACGATAATGTGTGAAAATGTCATCACCTATTGTATTGATTTGTTTTGATCGTTTTAAAACTTTTCTTTCCACCACACTTCAGAATTACCAAAAATGTGCCCCATTTGGGCTTTTCTAATTCTGAAATATCTGCCCAGTTCACTTACAGACATTTACATTTTGTTGTGTGCTAGAAAAAAATAAAGTTGGACAGCCTTTCTGAAGCACTCGCCTAGAGCCAGCATGATTGTCACATAAATCCTCTCACTTTGAAGTCGGAGAAAGAAAAGTAAACACCAAGCTCCCTGGAAGGCAGAGACTGACATTTGACCTCTTTCTGAATGCACAGCAAATGTGACAAGATAAGAACACAATTTAAAGGCCTGTTTACAGAAATTGAGCACTGGTGGACGAATACAGCAAATAGGGTTTGGGCAAGGGAAGGGACGAACTCGAGCTGAGCACCCTAAATCAAATAGAGCCAGCAAATAGAATTCAAGCAAATGTGAGAGTTACAAACCACAAAGCCAATGGTAAACAATGGGCAGAATACTTTCCCATAGAAGCTTTCCAAATGTCCCCTAGGTGTCTTCAGCAAACCAGTCAACTGTGACCTAAATGTAAATGGGTGCTCAGAAAAAAGGGCTTGCAACGAAGCTGCTTTCAGCGGGGGACGGGCCTGAGAGCTATATGCCTCTGCTCTCCTCGCTTCTGTGGCCAAGTGTTCTGCTAGGCCCTGCTGTCAGTGCAACACATTAATGATGGATCACTTTAAAACTGTTTTCTGCCAGGAGTCCCCTTAAACAAATTATTTTTGGATAGTACACCTTTTTGACGCTCAGTTCTGTTCTGGGTCCGTTGCCTTCACTAGCACAAAAGACTTTAATTCCCTCCATGCCTTTGTTTCTGTTCATTAACCCAATTCCACAAATAACAGCAAATTAGTATATAATATCTGTATCATAATTTGGGAAAATAATTATGAAAAAAGTTGGGCATTTTGATGACAAACATTTTTAACGAATACGTGTGTGTGCCTTTTAAAAACAGACACCTTTTCAATTTATATTTGAAACACATGAAGAGTTAGTGCAAACAGCTGCTCTCAGGATGTTCACCATGAATGAAATGAATGTCTCGATAACTTTGGCTCGAATTACAGGAATGCCCAGATCACTATCCATGTTCTTCTACAGCAGGGCAACCTTTTCTGTACTGAGAGCTACTTCTGAACATTGAAAATCATTGTGAGCTACTAATGGCTAAGTAACTGAAGCATTGTTACCATACACTCCCAAGCTCAGCTTCATTTACATTAAGCCTAAACTCCTTACAGCCAGATTCTGTTGTTTGAATAAAATACTTAGACTAGGGGCACTATGACAGGGCTGCCATTTGTGTCAGTGAGAGCGTGGTCTTTGGGAATATGTGAACATGTGTGTTTATATGTGTATGGGTGACTGAGAACCCGTATCGTAGGTACTTGTGACACAGTACATACATTTCGCCATATGTGGCACCTTTGCATGTATAGCACAAACACAACCATTTTTATAAATGGGAGAAATTTAAAGTGCAGAAAATTGTTCTGCAAAAATGTTCATAATATGGAACATTTTTTGCACTTTAAATTTCTCCCACTTAAAATAATGGCTGTATTTTCCAGTGGCACTGTCTCCACCAGCCTGAAAGAGCAAGATGCCTACTGTGTGTAAAGACGACTCGTTGAAATGGAAGAAACTTGAACTGAGGAGTTAACTTTGTTGATATGGATTCCCTGTTACTCATCATTTAAATGTTCTCACATTTCCAAGTGTCATATTTACAAACAGCAGTCATCCTGCTCCTAGTGGCCCGTAGACGTGTTGCCTGCTATATTTGCAACAGAAAAATACAGCCATTTGTTTAAATGGGAGAAATTTAAAGGGAAGAAACATGTTTCATAAAACATTAAGACATAATCGGCTTAATAGAAAGTGGAGAAAAACATAAAGACTTCATGTTTAATAGAAATATTTTTCTACAACTTTAAATTTCTCCTGTTAAAAAAAAATATTTTTCAGTTATAAATCAGTCCTCGAAATATCATAAAAAGGTTACTAGACCTGCAAGTCTAGTAACTTAAATAATCTACTCGACCTATTTGTAATGCTCTTGACCTATAAACTGGTTTCAAATGATGTGAAGGTGGGCAATTATTTTAATTAATTGAGCCGCCATTTTCTTCATTATCACATATGAGAGCACCTTCAAATGTGTAAGTTCAGCATGTCTGCTGTATAAAAAACTCTTTTGCTTGATTTAATAGAATACATTTTTTCCATATATAATACAAATCTAGCCACTGGATACACATGACCCCTGACTTGTCTCTTAGTTCATTAACAGCATTGTCATCAGGGCGGGGGCAGGAATGTTTCTCAAATCATGTTTAAAAACTATCACTTTTAATAAATACATAATTAAACCATGAAGTGGTAGCACACTGTCATTTGTAATCAGCAGATTTTACATTGAAATGGCCACAAACTTTCCCACTGAAATGCGGTTTTACTGATAAAACTATATAGTGTAAAAACAATAATGTTTGGAAATAGTTTCTGCAAATATGTGTCATTTGCATATCACCATGGAAAGTTTTCTTGTTTGTTTTGCTCCTATTTAACTCTTTGTTTGCATCACACTTCTTAATTACAAAAAAATTTGCTTTTATAATTTCTGATATATTTTGAAATATTTGTAATATCAATTAACAGGCTATTTATTTAAATGTTAGGTGTTAGAGAAAAATAACTGACATCTTCAGACAGCTCACTTGACAAAAACTTTGGACTCTAGTAAGAAAGAGAAAAATAAACTATATTTTCCAAGCAGCAGTTAGTAAAAAGACAAACTGACATTTGACCTCTTTCCTTGAACAGACAGCAAATGTGTCAAGATAAAAACAAGATTTAATGGCATCTTTATTGCTCATTCACTTACTGAATGAACAGAACACCTGCTCCTTTCAAGCCTAAATTCACTCAGCCAGATAGGACTAGTAGGTGCTAAAAATAGCTCGACCTGATAACATTTTACTGCAATTGCGCGATTTTTCAAGGCCTGTTTTAAATGTGGCACAGTGTCTACTGGCCACTGGGAGCAAGAGACCTGCTGTTTGTATATGCAACACTTTGAAATGGGAGAAAGTTAAAATTAAGAGTGAACATATTTTTTAGGGTAACTTTTCATTTGTATTTTTTTCCCATTTAAAAGCATTCAGAAACATCATTTTGTCTCACACTCCAATATTGAGTTCACAAGGACTTTTATTTAAGAGTTAAATACCTCAGTATTTCAGTTCTGAACCTCTGTGACCCAGCCTGGGTCATTAATCTGCTCATTATCAGGCCCTGCTGTCTGCAGCCTGATGATAACGTAAAATAAACACAGCCTTGCTTTAACTTAAAAAAAATGTGACCTTGTGCTAATTTAAAAAGGAGCTCATTGCTGGGAGCTACTATGAAGGTATCTCCAAGCTATTGGTAGCTCGCGATCGACTGCTTGGACTCACCTATTCTACAGAAATATTCTTAGGGGCAGTTTATTTTATTGTGTTTAAAGTACCCCAATAATTGTACAATTTTTGTGGGTCTAGCCGTCTATATCTCTGTTTACCTACCTATTTTTATTTCTATCACAGGCAAATTTATTTTATCTGCACCTTTGTCTGCAGATGTGTTTGTGTGTATATGTGTGTTTGTGCGTATATATCTATCTATATATATATGCATAGATATTCACAGAAAAAAACAAAGGTTACAGGGACGTTATAGTTAGGAAATAGAATTTTAAAAACCTTAGAAATTCACTAAGAAAACCAAAGGTTACAGGGACGTTATAGTTAGTTTCAGAATTTACACACACAAAACCATAGAAATTCAGCAGTTATAGTCAGAGTTATGTCAAGAAACTATAAATCGTGCTCTAAGGTAACTATAACTCACAGCCTATTACAATATGGAATACCCTATTATGCAGTCTATTACAAGATGGGAAACATTTGAGTACTTTCATGGACTCCTCCAGTCAGACTCTCACTCTTTGCGTTTCCAGTGCTTTCCATGCATAATGAAAGTGACAACAGTGGAGCGGATAATTTGCTTCCACTTTAGGCTCTGATATTGCGTTGTTGGCAGAGCTTCAAAATAACAGTGGTCGTGACACTTGCTAAGATGTGGAATTTCCAGTTCCAGAGTGTCCGGCCGTTGCTGAACGGCTACATTTTGCAGCTGTTGTTTAGAAAAAAGCTGAAACCCTTGAGATGGTGCTTCGTCCAGAGCAGCCTAAAAATTTGTTGTTCGTGGAGATTACAGCTGAAAAACAGTCTCTGGACAACATTTTACTTTTTAATGAGGGATTAAAAGGCCAAGTGAGCAGTGCAGAAATCTGTCGGGACAATCTCACTGGGGGGTCATTTAACCCCGTGTGTTAATTATTACATTGGCCTATAGACAATATTTCACATCCACCCAGCACAGCACGGGCAAAATGGTTAATAAATAACTCCTATCCAACAGCAGTCAATAGTATAAAGCAAGACAGAAAAGTCAGGCACCTTCCACCAAGTGTATCAATAACATAAAAGTCCATGTTCTCGGCTGCAAAAACACAATATCAGACACTCGCCCAACACAACTAAATCATGCCACATAGCCAGCAATGCTGCGCTCAGACTAACGGCTGAAGAACAGACTTCTCTTCACCAACAAGATTGAAAAGTTAAAAATAAAGCTCACTCGTGACAAACCCTACATATAAAAATGATAAATCACTATCTGAATGAATTAAGACACTGTCACTCATCCTTCTACCTTGACCACTTTATGATCCTTCTACAGTTCAGACCAATTATGAATAACATCCTACAGTCAATAAAACACAATCTAAGTGAGAGACTAGATTGTACTGTCTAAAAGTCTTCATCATATGATGACTTGTACTCCGGGCTGCAAGACTATCAACTGCATGGAAATAAACATTCCAGAAGGCCCATAGCATTGGGAAGCCAAGGTAATGGCAGATGTTTATAATACAAATGCCGTTACTGTGATAGTAGTGGAGGCAATCTATAGATTTTTGTTAGCTTGATTGTATTTTTCAAACACTTAATCGCAGAGAACAATTCATTTTTCAGACTTTTAAACATATGTATTGTTTTCGCCACTGGCATTGATTCACAATACACAATGGGGGTTGGGGACGAGACATCACATATGCCAGATGACATTACTTGGAATGACAACACAAGAAGTAGAAACTGTCACATTCAGTGCCCATGCATAAAACTAGCTTCAAAATCTTGTAACGCCCACAGTTTTATCAAACAAAATCCATTAAATTCTTAAACAAGTAGGACCGGAATGTCATATTACTGCAGGAGTCACACCTGGCCGGGAATGACTGTAAGTTCCTAGGGAGGGGTAGGTTCACAGTCCTGGTGCATTCACTTCAGGATCGCATGGAGTGGGTATCCTGGTCTTCAGGTCTCTCCCACTAGAGGTTACCAAAACATGGACCTGGTTTTCCTCGCTGTGGTAATTGGGACGTGGCAACAGGAGCTGATAACAATGGCCTCCTGGTACTTCCCTCCGGGAAAGCAGTCATGAATGTTAACGATGCTAGGAGGCTGGCTGGCGAGTGTGCTGGAGGTGCTCATCATAGTGGTGGGTCGGTGGGGGGACCTCAAACTCACACAGAGGGGAGACTGGGATAGGCTGGTTCATTTCGGTCAACTGAGGGGAGAGACAAACTAATACAGACATTTATAGAGGCTGTTGGGCTGGTAGACTTGTGGCGCGAAGAGAACCACAATGCCAGACAATGCTCCTTTATATCGGGTTCAACAGGTTCGATGTGCCGGCTGGATTATTTCCTGGTCCCCCAAGCACAAGAGCAAAGATACTCGGGCACTAAGTTCCTACCACAGTGTATTTCTGATCGTTCACTGCTGGACATAGGGTCCCTACGGGGCAAGTTGGATAAAGGTTGGACCCGTGCGAACGGACTAACTGGCACACAAGAAAGTTCATGCTATCTGGCACAGAGCACTATTTGAAAGAAAATGTTGCTTTTCTTCTGTCGCGGATCAGTGACTGGGAAGCTTACAAGGTAGTAGTCAGGGGTCTCCTGATTTCGCACGTAACTGGGAAAAAGAGAGGCTTAAAACTATAGTGGAACCGGAAGATAGGAGACTTTTCAGTTGGGTTGAGGAATATGTGCTATAACCGAGCTCCAAGTTGCTACATCAATTATCACTTACACAGGATGAGTATAGAGTTACCTTTGGTCGCAGGAAAAAAAGACACACCATAGGGCTAAGCAACACAAGCTGTTTGAAGTGGGGTAACAATGTGGGCAAGCTGTTGGCGTGGCAGTGCAGAAGGAGGAAGGTTGACAGTGTATACCTAAAATAAAAACCATGGTGAGGACCCTGGTGGAAGAGGCGGGGTAACTAGCAGAGACCTTTGCGACCTATTTTTCTGACTTGTAACAATCCAAAATGGTGGAGCAACCAGAGGAACTCCAGAGGGTTGTTGCCAGCATGCTGATGTCCGAGTTAGATGAGGACAACAGACAATGTTGGATCAGGAAATTAGGGCGAATGAGATTGGGAACACCATTAGGCAGCTTAAAGCAGGGAAGGCACCGGGACCTAACTGGTTTCCAGCTGAATATATTAAACTCCTTGGGAGTAAACTCGGGGAACCGCTCCAAGAATTGCTGTACAAGGCAAAGAAAGTGGGAAGTATGCCTATAGATCTTAGGACAGCCACTATTGTGTTTGTCCATAAGTGAGGCAAACCGGTAGATCAGTGAGCCTCTTGCAGGTCTGTCACCCAATTAAACATCGAAGCCAAATCTTAGCAAAGGTTCTAGCTGATCAGCTTATATAGTCATTGATAAATTGATAGTGGCAGACCAATCAGGCTTCATGCTGCTGCTGCTGAGGCCCACACATCATGATCTCAGGAGGCTGTATTGTTGCCTGGCGAGATGGGGGTAATGGTGTTCAATGCCGAGAAGGCATTTGTCTCAGTAAAATGGAGAATCCTAATGGCAACTTAGCAGAAGGTTTGCTTTGGTCCTGAGTTCTTAGTATGGATAAGGCTACGAGAGACCAGTGGCAAGGGGACGAGTCAACGGTGTACTGTCCAGGGATTTTGAAATGGGGAGGAGGGCAAGGGGAGAGGAAAAAGACAGGGGTGCTCACTCTCCCCCCTGTTGTTTGTGCTGGCACTGGAGCCATTGGCCAACTGGGTGAGAGTGATCGCCTAGATATATGGAATACGATGGAAGCCAGATTGGGAAGGTATATGCTCCCTGTACACGGATGATATTGTACTATGTCTGACGAACCCGCTGCAGTCTGTTGCCAAAATAGTGGAAGCTCTGACCATATTAGTGAATTTCCAGGATACGCATTAATTGACACGTCCGTGGCATTCCCGATAACCCCATGGAGCCACCCCCGACGGGCTTGGAGTGCCCGGTCTGCTGGACGCATGAGGGGTTACTATACTTGGGCATATACATAATCCTAGACCTGGCCGAGTTCCAAAGACATGATCTAGGAAAGGTCCTTGAAGAATATAGGGAAGAAGTGAGTTACTTTTGCACACTCCCCATCTCGCTGCTAGGTAGAGCAACCCTATATAAATGATAACGCTACCAAAACTTTTATAGATGCTGCAAAACACGCTGTTTGAGGTCCCCGACAACATCTTGTGCACTGTGGGCAGACTGATAAGACTGTTATTATGGGTTGACGGTTCACTGAGAATGGCACTGGCGACCCTGACTTGGAACCCCTACGACGGGGGAATATCCTTTCCCAATCTGAAGTTGTACTACTGGGCAGTGCAACAGTTGGTATTGAACGACTGGATGTTCGCGGACCAGCAGGAGCCGGCACTGAGAGCAGATAGACATGATATGGGCACTCAAGGCTACCCATCTAGACTGTATAGCAAAGCTCGACCAGCCCAAGGTCAGACCACGACGGACACAGTGTTCTGGATATGGAAAAAAAAAAAATATGCAGATGCTGAGCTGGGAAGGGAAGGTTACACTAGGCACAAACCCTGTGGGACTCCGACCTTCTAGCTGATATGAAGGGGCTTGAGGGGTGGAGACAAAGGGACATGTTGGGCATTTCCAAACTGGGAGACATGGGATAAGCAGGGACTTCTCTCCTTTGAAGCATTTTAGAAAAACTAACAGGGTAGCGGAATCACGCAGATGAAGCACACCCTAGCATGTCACAGGGATAAACCACTAGAGGTGGGGAGAAAACCCCCCTTGCACAGGTTCTCCACTTCACATATCCACAGAACACTGGTGGGCGCTAATCAGCCCAACCTGGACACGCTGAAGGGGAAATGGCAACGAGACCTAGGGAGGACAACGCGGGGAGAAGCATGTCGATACCCCAGGGAGGTTCCAATTAGGGCAGGATTTTGACTGGTGCAAATTAAAATCCTGCACTGAGCACACTTTACACGGACCAGGCTCTACTATGTGGGGAGGACAGACAATGAATACTGCCTGACAGGCTCTGGCAAGAGCGGCCCACTGCTTCATACCTTATGGAGCTGACCACGCTTACAGCCTTTCTGGGCTGCGTGCAATACGGCACTAATAGTGGCTAGGCAAGATATTGTCAGATTGTGGGGTGGCACGGAAATCGCGACAATGGAATAATGGACCATACACATGGACTGCTGCATGCTTGCGGAACAGTCTGTCTGCAGGGCACAGGATGCATGCTTTCTAAAGTTTGAGAAAGTTTGGGGTCCCAGGAGAGACTTTTGAGACTAGGGATGAGCTGCTTCACTGGTAAAAGGACCCGAGGTGGCTGAATAGAAATTGGAGCCTGGCTCGGTGGGGGGTAAGATTTGGGAACGGGAAGGGAGGGCTAGGCACCTCAAGTGTTCACATGTCCTGACCCATGTAGGTGTCTTCTACAGCCATCCATTGAAGAACATTGAATACGAGTATATGCGAATACAAGTGTCAGATCGAATATTTGCGTTGTATTGCATTTGTTCATTGAAAACATCTTAATAGAAACAGTTTTTAAAAAATCCACTGAAATTATTCCCACATGTAGTGTACAGAGTTAGGCCCCCAAACTGATTGGCAAGTCCCTCGAGAAATGCTTATCATAAACTAAACAAGTGGTTGCAATCAAAACTCAGTTCCAGCGAATATTGAGGAATATACTTGGTATTGGCTATAGGATGTAAGGGGACCTCAGAGGGGAAGAGCATGACTTCCTTTCTGTACATCAGTTTTTCTTAATAGATTCAGTGTACAGCAACATAGACTGTTTTTCTGGTTGCATAATATGGCAACCAGAATCTATCTGGTCAGCAGACTTCAGAACCCTAAGACCCTCTGCTACTTCTAGAATTATAGCATGCCTCCCAGTCATAGAATCGGGGCATTTCGCTTCAGGTTTAAAATCTTTTCATGCCGCTAATATCGGATTATGCAATGCCTGTGAGTTTAAAAATCGTTTCATGTCCATGAGCTTCCTAATTTGTAGCATGCTCCAATGTCCCACAGTCCATGAGTGAAGCAAGCCAGTTGACCAGTTTTAGAATTCTAGACTGTCAACCAGTATCAGAATGAATGTGTTTCTCAACCATGGCTGGATCCCATTTTTCATATTAATTACCAGTGTGCTCACCAGCTTCAGACTTTTGGCATGTAGCCCGGTTTCTATATTCTAGCATGCCCCAGGCCTCGGAATCCTAATCTGCCCACTGGTTTCCGAAACCTGACCTCCGCCTGGTTGTCAGGCCAGGCCAATGTCAACAATATCTTGACATGCACGTCAGTTTAATGAAGATGTGCCCCAACGTCCGCTCTCTTTAAGCCCTGCACAGGCTCTAACCTTCGTGCTGTGGGATAGAGTCGTACTGAGACTTGTCCAGGGCCTACGCACCTCTGCACCCCATGCCTCAATATGCATCACCTCTTGCCATTGTTAGCCCTCTATTGCCTCCAGTGATGTACGTCATGCTCCTCTTTGTGCCTAGCCACATAACCCTGCCTTGCTGCACAATGCACTACCCAGTACATACACCTCCCCCATGTTGTCACATGTAAGCACTTGCCACCTCTTCCCCACTGCCCCATACATCGCTGTTGCTGGCCCACGCCGCTCGCTGTTGCTGGTCCTCGCCGCTCGCTGTTGCTGGTCCTCGCCGCTCGCTGTTGCTGGCCCTCGCCGCTCGCTGTTGCTGGCCCGCGCCGCTCGATGTTGCTGGCCCGCGCCGCTCGCTGTTGCTGGCCCTCGCCGCTCGCTGTTGCTGGCCCGCGCCGCTCGCTGTTGCTGGCCCGCGCCGCTCGCTGTTGCTGGCCCGCGCCGCTCGCTGTTGCTGGCCCGCGCCGCTCGCTGTTGCTGGCCCGCGCCGCTCGCTGTTGCTGGCCCGCGCCGCTCGCTGTTGCTGGCCCACGCCGCTCGATGTTCCTGGCCCACACTGCTTTCCAACACTGTTTGTGATACTTACATCTCATCCTATCTGTTTCACCCCTTTAGCTAAGCCTTTTGTCCTCGGCTATCTTTACCCAAAACCTCCCAGGCACCCTTTATGTTAGTAATGATCATGTATCTATGAGGTGGCTCCACCGCAACTCTTAAGTGTGGCACCAACTTTATAGCACGTAGCAAAGGCTCGGTTCTTGGGCCTTCTGTGTGGGTCTTAGCACTAAAAAGTAAATAGAAACTTGCTGAGTCGCTTTATGTTCTTTGCAGGCGAGACAGAATTTTCCAATATCTTCATAAATTAAGAAATAATTGTGTATCATTCGTTTATGACCACAATACAGTTTAAGGAGGCGGGAGGGACAGAAATGAAACTAGCGGGTGTAAAACTTTGGAGTTGAACTCTGAGGAGAAACGAGAAACCTAAAACGGGGCCCGTGGAGAGGGGAGGAAGGGCATGGATATTGTAGGAACCCGCCAACAAATAGATTGTTTTAAAATGAACGAGAGAAGTCAGAGAAAGTGAGAAAGAGACAGGTTGGTGGGTAAAAGAGATACAAAAGCGATATGGTAAAAGTAAAAATAAGAACAGCACAGGAGAGAACGGAATGGTAACATGAAAAAGAAAGGTCAAACAGAGTGATAGGGTGGGAGAGAAGGAGGGATTCGAAGCGGGAGAGAGGAAGGGTACAGAGTGTCAGGGTGGGAGAGAAGGAGAGAATCGGAGCGGGAGAGAAGAAGGGTACAGAGTGACAGGATGGGAGAGAAGGAGGGACTCGGAGCGGGAGAGAGGAAGGGTACAGAGTGACAGGGTGGGAGAGAAGGAGGGACTTGGAGCAGGAGAGAGGAAGGGTACAGAGTGACAGGGTGGGAGAGAAGGAGGGACTCGGAGCGGGAGAGAGGAAGGGACTCGAAGCGGGAGAGAGAAAGGGTACAGAGTGACAGGGTGGGAGAGAAGGAGGGACTCAGAGCGGGAGAGAGGGAAGTGTAATGAAGCGATGGAGTTAAAAAATACAAAATAAACAAGGTTTATTTAAGTGCCAATTAATGGGCCCACTGGTGAGGAGGAGAAACATGTCCAGCCACCACCAGATCCAACTGCTTCCCCCTCGCATTCTAAATGGCATCATCATTGACATTGTAATAATTCCATTACAGTACATTCCAATCATGACATACTGAATACCTTCTATAGGACAGCAAGTACCCATACCCCATGTCCTCTTCTTCTTTTTTTTTTTTTAACAGAAATACAAAACAAAAGAGAAAACTAAATACCAGAAGCCAAAAAGGAAAAAGCTAGAGAAAATTAATAACGAGGGATAAAACAAATATTCAAAAATATAATCCTCCAACTTCTTCGGCATCCTTACCAGCCTTCTTTGTAAGAAGGTATTCACCACAACAGAATTCTCATCAGCGGTTTCCTTCAGCTGATCCACTACTTGTTCTAGTCTCTCAGTGTCCCTTGGAATTACAGTATGATGTTCCCGTTCCTGATCCAGTTTCTCAGTGCCATTACATAACAGCATACCGTCACCACCATCCATTTCTTGCTCAAACTTATTCTCCTGCCCTGGTTTAAGTACCACAACTGCGCTCTTGTTCCATCAACCTTTGTCCTTCAATAAGAGAGTTGAGCCAGTTACTCTTTCCATCAGAACCTGCAAGGAAAATTTAGATACTCCTTTGCTGTGTAACACTGGTTTGGTGACACGTACCCAATCACCAACTTCAATCATCTTAGGTTTGGCTCTATGGCATGCATCATGATGTGACTTCCCTTTAACATGAGCTTTACTTAAATTGTTTCTAGCCTTAGCAATATCACACTCAAGAGAATCTCCTTTCACACCTCTCCCAAAAACGGGTGTCACATTCGTCATACACTGCCTTCCTCTCTTCAAAAAATACGGAGACACACCAGTAACTGAATGTGGAGCAACATGATAACGCCACAATTTCTCTTTCAAAAAATTTAACACATCCAGATAATTTTTCAGGGCTGACTGAATCCCCTCCTTAATTAACCTACCTTTCCACTTGCCCATTGGCCTTAGGACTATATAAAGGAGCCTTTTCAGAACAAATGCCAATTTTTTGAGAAACCCCAACATCTTAGAAGATACAAATTGCACCCCATTATATGTCAAAAGTACCCTGAAAACCCCTTCCACTTGGAAAATCCCCTCCAAAAATGTGATTACCTCTTCAGTATTAGGATGTTCTACAAAAGTATAATATATCCACTTTGAAAAATTGTCGATTACATTAAAAATCTGTTTTCTCTACTCAAACAATCATAAGATTCCGAAAAATCAATAGAAATTTTCTCCCAAGGTTCCTGTGGCCCATCTTGAACATTTAACGGCTCAGTCGAAACCTTCCAGTGTTTGTCAGAAGGAATGCATACCTTACACCTAGTCACATACAACTCAACCCCTGCATCCATTGCAGGCCACCAATAATGTTGCTTAAGAAGCTTCTTGGTACCAGACACCCCAGGATGTCCTGAATGAGCCAAATCAATACTTTTTCCCCTAATACCCACAGGAGGAACAAATAAATCCTGTCTCATCAAAATATCATTTTCAATACTCAACTCACTGGAAACTTGTGCGTAGCTCTGTAGACATGGATCAAGATTCTTACTAAGTGGCCACCCATTCACCACATACTGTTTGACTTGGACCAACAACTCATCCTTGTCTGCCATATCACTCCATTCACTCTCTGATTTAACAGTATTGCACGTATTCAAAACATCCACCATGGCAACCACACACTCATGCTGGTCCATAGCCTCCCCTTCAAGCATATCTTTGGGCGGCAACCTCGATAAACAATCAGCTGTGAGGCTCTATCTCCCAGGAATATGCATAATCTCAACATTGAATTCCCGTAATCTCGCAATGTCTCACTAATCTTGATGACGCATTACCAGATGTTACTCCATCCATCATATACTCTAGAGGTTTGTGGTCAGTGACCAGAACAAACGGTCTTCCCCACAAAAAATTTCTTAAACTTTTCTACAGCCCATACACAAGCCAATGCATCCTTTTTGTTGGTACTATAATGCTGTTCAGCTCCGCTGATAGCCCTTGAAGTTAACATCACCCTTTCCTTACCCTCAACCAGTTGAGTGAACACTGCCCCCAAACCAATGGCACAGGCATCTACTGTCACAAATGATTTTCCATTAGGATCAAAAGTATTAAGACCTGGAGCTTGCGCAATAAGTTTCTTCACTTGATGGAAAGCTTCATCATGCTTCAAGGTCCACATAAAAGATGCACCTTTTTTAAAAAGCTGCCTCAAAGGTTTCACCACTAGGACATACCTTCTCACAAATCACGCATAATACTCTCCAAGACTCAAAAATGACCGAAGAGAATGCTTGTCATAAGGCTTACTAGCCTTGTCCAATGCACTAATTAAATCAGCCTTAGGAAAGATATCATCAGTAGTTATTCTGTGACCTAAATAATCAATCTCTTTTACCATCAATCTACACTTGTCCTTACTCACCGTCATACCTCTGGTTTCCAACACACTTAACATTGCATCCAATAAATTGTCATGTTCCTCACAAGTTTCTGCAAAAATCAGAATGTCATCTTGAAAAGCCTGAACTCCTTTCAACCCCTGAATTAAAGCCTCAATCAATTTCTGAAAACACTGGCTGCTGAAGCCAGTCCAAACGGCATCCTCAAAAACCTATAAACTCCAAACAGAGTAATGAATGCTGTAAGATCTTTAGAAGTCTCATCAAGTAACACCTGGTGATAAGCAGACTTGAATTCAATCAATTGAAAAATGTTTAGCTCCATTGACCGCAGCTAGTAACTCCTGTATCTTGGGTAAAGTATATGTGTCAATGACAATATTCTTGTTCTAAGACCTCAGATCCACACATAATCTCAACTCTTTATTCTTAAGAGTGATAACAATAGCCGAAACCCACTCCGAGCTGTCCATCGGCTCAATGATGCCATCAGCACAGAAAGCATCCAAATGAGACTTCAAATTTTGATGCACTCCTAAAGGTACCATACGTACTTCATGCTGCACTGGTGTAGCACCTTTCTTGAGATTAATATTATGGGTAAAACCTTTTACTTGTCCCACCTTGTTCTCGAACACTGCACTGTGTTTATCAACAATACTTTCAACATTTGACCTTTGCACATTCACATTATTGACAGATATTTCCCTCAACCTAATGGGACAATCAGTCCCTGGACACAAAATAATACCTAACTTCCCAAGATCATACCACCCCACGAAGTTTTTCCCATTCACGGCCAAGTAGATTTTTGTGGCCACATTGCGTCCTTTAAATTCTAGGTTCTCCTCAAAGTACCCCATCATGTCTATGTCAAAGTTATAAAATGCTTAGGGATTCACATCGGTGTTCTACAATTTTACATCACACCAATTTTCTTTTAAAAAAAAAAAAATCTGACAGAATAGTGATTGGAGATCCTGAATCCGCCATAACTTCTAAACCCACATTACCAATATGTACCTTCCCCCAAAGGTGCTTTGAACGCCACCCCAATATTCCAATATTGTTGACCCCAAAACTACACCAACGGGTCACACAAAGAACTACATTTTCTAAATCTTCCTGGGCATTGGTAACCGAATTTACAGTGACATTCAAAGATGCTCGTGGGGCTCTGCAAACGTTTTGAAAGTGACCATACTTATTACACTTTATACATTTCCTTCTTAATGCTGAACAATCCCCACTATTGGCCAAATGCATTTTTGAACCACACCTGTAGCAGCTAGGTTTAGTCCCATTCAAAACCCCAGCTTTCACCGGCTTCTTAACTGATTGTACTGTGCATACAGGAGAAGAGATTTTAGCTTCTTGTGATGTTTTTGCTTTAGCTGACTGAATAGATCTTTCTATGCCTTTCGCCAAATCCAATACTTCGGCCAAAGTAGGATTACGACATGCTAACGGACTTTCTTGAACTTTCTTTGACTCACAATTGAAGACAAATTGATCTCTGATGCAATTATAAACATTAGCTCCAAATTCACAGTTAGCCGTTAGTACTCTTTGTACCGCTACATACTCTTTAAATGACTCCTCAGCATATTGTTTTCTTTTATGAAAACTGTGTCTTTCAATCATCACGTTGGGCTCATCTAGAAACTGCATTTCCAATCTTGCTACTGCTTCTTTAAAAACATTCCAGCCTTCACCTTGACCCCTAGGTGCGGTCATAGGAGGTAAGTTTTCAAAAATGTCAATGGCTGCTGCGCCAAGAAAACTAAATAAAATAGCTTTTTTCCTTTCTGCAGCAAGCACATTTCCATCAGTTCCTTATAAATAGTTCTCGAAAGTTTTAAACTATTTCTTCCAAATTAACTTTGGTTTACCTGGTACCTGTAAAATAATTGCAGGTTGATTACATAACTGTGAGCTAGCTGTTTTTTTTTATACAATAATAAACACTGCACAAGTGTAAGTTAAAAATATGCAAACTGAAACTCCAAAACAACCAAAATGAGGAACAATTCTTGTGTAACTAAATTCACAATATGCACATCTTCAGTGTGCACATCACTGTGTAAGCAATTTGCATACAATGCTTCAAACTAGTGTGCACATCACTGCGTAATCACTTTGCAGTCCATGCACCAAGTTAGTGTGCACGTCACTGCTTGACGAAATCCAACCAAAAGGAGCGAGAAGAAAAAAACCCAGTATAATCTCCAGTGTGCGTGTCACTGACACGCAAAAAGCCTGGCGAAGTTTCTCTTAAGAGGTAAGTGTGCGTATCGCTGATATGCGCTGATACGCGCTTGTAATTACACATCCTAACCTTTCCAATGACGAAGCTCCGAAACTCCTGAAGCCTTCCTGAATGATTCCAAGATGGCCACCAAAGAGCGTCGTGTACGTGCTTGTTTTTATGGGCAGTGGAGCTTGGAGTCGGATTCTACAACACCACGTAGCGCGTCATGCAACGTCACAACAGCTTGTCTTCAAACCCTGTCACAGCCACGAGAGGCAAGCTCCTGAACAGGGTGTGGGTGCAGGCATCCACCCAGCACGAGATCTCAAGTGGTACAGTAGCGTGCAATCTCCAACCGCTTTAACTGTAAGCACTACCGTGACTCTCACAGTACCTTACTCGAATTGCCAGCAGGTATTCGTGACATCCAGCCGGAGGTTTTAAAACATCAGTCTTCGCTGTCCACTGCTCACTCCCCACAACCTTCGTCAGCTAGTACTTCAACACAAATCTTGCTAGTTGATCGTCTCACGATCTCTCTGCAACAACATAAAATAAAAGGTAACTCCTACACAGTGGGCCAGCACTAGTAACTCATCGCCATTGTAATGAAGCGATGAAGTCAAAAAATATAAAATAAACAAAGTTGATTTAAGTGCCAATTAATGGGCCCACTGGTGAGGAGGAGAAACACGTCCAGCCACCACCAGATCCAACCGCTTCACCCCAGTGGTCGAAGTGGAGGAAAAAAAAGTAGGGGAACTATGGGCAGAGAATCAGAGGGTGGGAATAATCCGTGGATTGGCTCAGTGGGCGGAGTCAGAGGTGCGGTAGAAAGAGTAAATATCTTAATTTTTAGTATTTGTTTCCCATTTCACTAACCGGTACAGCTTATTACGTTATTTAATTTAACCAATGGATACACATGTTTATTTAAGGTTTAATATGAGTTGTTGACATTAAAATACATTCACAAAGTGGGCTACGTTTCCAATCACAGAATGTCCCAAATATCCTTAAAAGTGGAATCGAAGCCATTTGTCTCCCAGCCATGGAGTTTCTGTCATCAGCTCTTCTCCTCCCTTTTTCCACAAGAGCAGTTCAAACATGAATGGCAAAATATCCTAGTTTGCAAATGTTTTCCACATAATTATGGCTTTGCCATATTTGCCACAAAATCATCTGCTGCATAATCTGACGATTTTAACTAATAAATTGTTTACAGCTCAAACGGATCAAAAAGTTACAAAACAATTTGCCTTCACTTGTGCTGGTGTGAAGTGGAGGGTCCTTTGCAAAGGTTTACTGGTCACCTTTCCCACTGCTGCAGCTGTATGTTCCACTGGTACTAATAAGGAAAAGTCTTTGCAGAGATTGTTAGCATGTGTAAAAATGTCTAAATAATAAAGTATCAGATCATTTACAGCACCACTAATACCAGTCTAGGGTGTCAGAGCACTTTACATCACACATATTACACAGAGACAATCAATCATACGTGTGTAAATCACTGTATAGGAAATGTTACATAAGACAAAAGACTACAAGGTGTATGAGTCACATGACAACCATACTAGTAGGCAGCATAGTTTAATAGTGATTGGTCTGGAGAAACACAAACTCAGAATTTAAAACGTAATACCATGGTTGGCGGTTCTCTTTAATAATCAGAATTGATTTCTACCCAAATGAACCCTTTAGAACAACATTAGGATAATCAAAGACTTGAGAAAAAAACATAACGCTCTAACTTATACCTTGCAGTTTGCGTGCAGCTCTTACATGACAGTTAATAGCTCACTGTTTTATGTTAGGATTTTAACTTATTAACTGCAAGTAACAATAGGGTCTCTCTGACAAAAGCAGTAACCCACTGACCCATTTACATTATGTGCACCTTGTGATCTGCATGGTACATGTTCCTAGCAGCAGGCACATTAACCCTCTGCGCTTCCTTTCCATGAGTCAAAACTTCCACTAGACAAAACAAATATCCAGAGGCAGACGGGCAGGAGCACCGGGCCCAAACAGCATACCACCGTTGTTATATAAACAGGATTCTGACTTCTGGAGTAAAGCACTAGTCCCAGTAATAGGACACGCTTTAAGAACTACAGCAATCCCAGAGTCATGGAGAGGCTCAATCATCAGTCCTATATTCAAGCAAGGAGCGAGATCCGATCCAAATAACTATCGCCTGATAGCCTTGATAGATACTGAGGCTAAATACTATGCAGGGATTGTACTTAAAGACATGGTTACCTGGTCCACAAGAAACAGTATTATACCAACAACTCAAACAGGTTTCCGTCAAGGGCAAGGAACCATAACCAATATTATGGCCTTAACCATGCTCATGGATGCTGCGAAGCAAGGTAAATATCCCCTATACCTTTGCTTCATAGATTACTCAGCAGCCTTCGATCACGTTGACCGTTCCAGGCTCTGGCAAAAGCTGAAAGAATGGGGGATACCTCCACCCCTCCTAGACCAACTCATCCAGCTGCATACCAACACATGGATTAGAATTAAATTAGGCGCTGGGAAGCATCTCTCGAGCAAAATCATCACTACAAAGGGATAAAGCAAGGATGCGTCCTGGCCCCTCTGCTATTTAGCCTTTTCCTGGCGGACCTGCCGGCAGAATTGGACGCTTGCTCCTCACATGCCCCGAAGTTAGGTGGCATGATACTGACAAACCTACTTTATGCCGATGACTTAGTGCTGATTAGCAGAACTCCAATAGGACTCCAGCACCTTCTAGATGCCACCCACAATTTCTCACATCGGAACGGTTTAAAACTAATTTAAAAAAATCTAAAGTTATGGGTGTAAACCATCACAAGAAGTCAAATCCTAGCTGGTACCTGGCCGGCAAACGTCTGGACCAAGTAACAAACTATAAATATTTGGGCATGCTTTTAGATAAAAAACAATTCTTTTAAGCCACAGCTAGAATCCTTACGAAGGAAGGGAGTAATGACCTGCTTGGCATTAAAACCCCTGAAGAAACTGCTGCCGGACTTAACGCTTGATCCCTTTTTAAAAGTCCTGCGAGCGAAACTGCAGCCAACAATCACCTATGGGAGCGAATCTATGACTGGAAGAGACGCTGCTATCCTCGACTGTATAATTGCAACCTCCTATCGTGCGATATTCCAGCTCCCCAAATATGTTTCACCTGCTCAAATAAGGCAGGAATTTGGTCTCCAAAAACAGGTAATAGAAAGGCAGGGAGCCCTTTTAAAGAGCTGGCACAAAATCAGAGCTGCTGACACAGGGTCTTTGAATAAACAGCTCTGGCTTGAGCTGTCCCGCACTGGAAAGTTGCCAGCTAACGTCTACCTTCAGAATTCCTTGCAGGCTCTCGGTCTGACAGACGCCTGGAACACTCCAATGGGCCACTCGGTTGACAAAAAGTTAGTAACAAAATCAACAAGGCTCATATCGGCCATAGAGGACAAAAAAGCGGTATCCAAGCGAGCTCATGGTTGGGTTGTGCTCAACAATTACGATGTTCTTAAACCTCAGCCCTACCTCAAGGTCGGAACTAAGCTTGTGACCAAAGAAAAATTCCTAAGACTACGGCTGGGAGTTGGCCCAATCAATCCGTTTTTGCCACCATGGGAAAGAAGAGGGGGCGATCAGTTTTGCCGTCTGTGTGCGAATGACACTGAGACTTTGATCCATATCATATGCATATGCAAGAAGATAAAGGACATCCGGAAAACAATGTTAAAACCGTTATTTATCCAGCATGGAGTAAGGTCCTGTAGGCAGGCAGTGATGCTGTGCTTTAATCCAACCTTAGTACAGCTAAACTGTCGCCTCACAAAATTTCTCGATCTGACAGCATTGAGATTGAAAAAACCTGCTGCCAACAGTTAAGATCCACTATAGAGTGTTGTAGATGCTGCACTGGACCACTCTCCTGGTTTAAAACTAGAAAGTTTACATAATTGACTTTAAACAGGCTCGTAAATCTGTGCCAGTGGTGCTATCACATTCGAAACAATTTTTATGTCTTTTAATCACAAAACAAAAGCATTTTAATCTTTGTACTTTATTTTTATTTGTTTTACTAATGTAAAATTTCTGAAATATAACTTGTAATGTTCTGAATGCAACGGTTTTAATTAATCATGCATATTAAAATTTAATCCTACTAATCCACTAGACAAAACACCATCTCTCTCTACTAAGAACATTAATCACTGGAGTTATCATGACATTTTTTAGTTGCCGAAAATTGTTGGAGGCCAGTAAGGAGGCAGCAAGTGCTTTTAAAACCATATTATACTTACAAACACGACGCCCCCACCTGAAGTCAGTGCCCGGTGCGGTCGCACTGCCCTAGAGCCACCCTGCTCAAGGGTCCTGTGACCTCAGTGACAGAGTCACTGTCATTCTATGGTGTGCTGCTTCATAGGCCTGCCTGCAAGACTGGAGGTGAACTTCAGAATGAATTGTAGCGGACAGGCCTTCAAGGTTAATCCACACTTGCTACTGCTAGGGTCCACCTGCTGGTGCTAAGACACCAGGGCTTTTAAGATCTTGCGGGGCCTTCTAAGGTCTAACATGGGAATGTGCTCCCTCAGGCGGAGTGGTCTGGTGGACTGGTCATGAAGGCTGAACCTGGTTCCCCAGTTCCAAATTCAGCAGCTCTGACCATAGTGCCACATCCTCTCCCCCCACTGAACACCATACTGCCCCACTGCGAGAAACTTGCACTGCACTGACCCGCTATAAACACCTGAATGTGACTCAATTCAAATTACCCACTAGACAAGAGCAATATGCTGCCTAAAAAAAAAATTAACAACATCCTAGAAAAAACAAACACTCATAGGGAATGCAAGATTAAGTAAAGCATGTGAAATGTAAACAGGAACAACATGGTTACCTTTTTCCTTTCACACTCATTATTCAGAAAATTGAAAAATGTCAGAAAAAGACGACGTTTCCAGCAAAAGTGTTTTTCATTTTTTGGATCCATTTCACGGGAGCAAATAAACGAAAGGAGGAAAGAGAAGGTAATACCTGTTTCTTCAAGTCTCGGTTTTCACTAAATGAGGAGGATCGAGACAGAAAGAGAGGGAAGAGGGGGAGCAAAGAGGGGGGGGGGGGCAGCTGCCAGCGGCAGGAGAACTGGACACTATCCTTGTCTTCTCTGGGCACGAAGGAAAAGACAGAGTCCTTTTCCTTCTCTGCCCATCCCCAAAAGGCGAGCCTTAACTATCGGCCTTGGCGATTTCTGCCGTCCAAGAGGCATGTTTAAAATAAGAAAGTAGGGGAACGGAATCTATAAAATTAAAGAAGTAAGGGCACGCCGTGCCCTGCCGATCCCGCCCACTTCGACCACTGCTTCACCCTCGCATTCTAAATGACATCACCATTGACATAGTAATAACTCCATTACAGTACATTCCAATCACGTACTGAATACCTACTATAAGACAACAAGTACCCATACCACAGGAAGGGTACAGAGTGACAGGGTGAGAGAGAAGAAGGGCCACGGAGCGGGAGAGAGGAAGGGTACAGTGACAGGATGAGAGAGAAGGAGGGTCTCCGAGTGGGAGCGAGGAAGGGTACAGAGTGACAGGGTGGGAGAGAAGGAGGGTCTCCGAGTGGGAGCGAGGAAGGGTACAGAGTGACAGGGTGAGAGAGAAGGAGGGTCTCCGAGTGGGAGCGAGGAAGGGTACAGAGTGACAGGGTGGGAGAGAAGGAGGGTCTCCGAGTGGGAGCGAGGAAGGGTACAGAGTGACAGGGTGAGAGAGAAGGAGGGTCTCCGAGTGGGAGAGCCTAAATGTTATGATCTGCTCACATGGTAGCACTACTGGGACATTAGACCCTTTACTTGTCATGGTTACCCAGGAGTTGGAACAATGCTAGGTCAGTATTGACATCATAGAGCATCACACACTGGGTGTAAGGCATGGTTGGAGTGTATACAGACAGAGAGACAAGGTGGAACTGATATGGTAAGAGGGGAAAAGGGTGAGAGATAAAGCCTACTGAGTAAGAGTGTAAAGGCGAAGGAGAGGGCAGAGAGAAGGGCTGAGAGAGAAAGAGTACCGAATGATGAAATGAGAAAAGGGAACAAAGCGCTATATGGAGAGGGGGCCAGAGGTAATGAACGAAAGAGAAGTTATCGAACCACTAGAATGCATCAAGAACAAAAACACAGGTGTGTACACAAGCAGACAGGGGCAGTGCTGGGCCATAATTTGCAGACCGTGTGAAGACAGTCAAACCAGGGTTGAGTGTGTATGGAGATAGGAGCAGAAAGAAGAAGCGGAGAAACATTAAGAACAACGTGAACTAAGGTAAAAGAGGAGATGGGTTAATATGAGTGAAGAATAGAGACGGACAAGGTACGTGAGTTAGAGAAGTGGGAATGTGTTGTGTGTGGTAGTTTGAGAGTGGAGGAGAGAGAACCTGTGTGTGAAGCAGATGAAGATGATACTTTTCAGTGGACTAACACAAGTATTAAAGATTGGGGATATATGGATACGCGTCCTGGTAAGGCCTTAGCTATAATTAATGTTGTAAGTGCAGTGGCATCGTGGCCCAATGCAAGAGGCCAGCTCCACCTCATTATGGTTGGCATTTGCTCCCTAACCGCTCTGGTTTGGAGGCCATTTTCCCTCATCCACATTAGGACCCATTGCACCATTTCTGTGACCTCCTTTCTAGGGTGTGATAAGGTTTGGAGAAGGCGTTTGTGTCTGAGAAGCTGTGCAGATGGGATGGTTGTCCGAGTTGTTTCAGTACTAGGCAGATGCTGTGAGCCGGGACTGGTGGCTCAGTGGACTAATGCACCCACTGTAGGGTCCTGTGTTTGACCTCATGGGTCCACTCAGTCTTTCATCCTTCTGAGGCCGATAACATGAGTACCACTGAGTTGGGTAAGAAAATAATCTGTTATTCAGGGCCAAGAGGCCTACGGGTGAAGGTGCGCTTTACAAATTTATGTTATGTGAGCGAAAGAAGCCCTTTGTTAATAAAAGTTCAGTGAGGGTGTGAGTGAGAGAAGTGCTGTATCTGTAAGATGTGACGGGGCTTTGAGCCTCAGTGTGAGTGAAAGATGCTCGCTGTGGAGATGCTGAGAGAAAATTGTAAATGAGACCCTGAGAGATCTGCTGATGCGGTATTAATGCTGTGGGTGAGAAGCCATTCCTCAGCTGTCTTGATGCTATGAGGTTGGTCTGAATAAGTTAAGCTGTACAATTGGTGTGCACGTGGAATGAAAGAGCTGTGCTGGTGCTCTTTAGATGATGTGACTTGGAAAGTGGTATTATGTTTTTTTGTTGGGGATTTTTTAAAGTATCAACTCGTGCCTTCCTGTGTGTTATTCAAACTGAAAAAACTAGCGGTGATGAGAGCATGTTGCATTTACCCAGTTTGGTCCGTTGCTGAGCGTTCTGTAAAGCAACAAGGTGTCTTGGTTGTGTTTTAATAAATATCACTCTCTCTGCCTCCTCGAAGTCTGGAATATGTTTAATAACTGAAAGCATGGAAAGTAGTACCAGAGAAATTAACCTACATAACTTCACCTTCACAAAGTTATTGAGCGCATAATACTAACCCGCCTGGACATTGCATTATTTTTGTACATGTTCTTCACATAGGCAAGTGAAAGAGTCGCATGATCAACAGGGAAAGCCCAGATAACACAAGCTGAGGCAAGTGACCCCCGTTCTCCTGAGAAAATGGTGGAAAGGACTGTGAAGAAGGGATATACTGCAGAATCTTCTCTTCTGCGCCAACTGGACTCCAACTTGCTCGCCTACAAGTGCCAAAGTGAAAACCAGGCCTAGGCCCTCATAGACGAGAAGGCCGGCACATCTTGGTATACCACAAGAATGTAATGTAAATATGATTTCAAAACAGCTTGGCTGATGCTAAGCCCCATTCTAATAAATGTACTACTATTCGAACGTGTACAGCCGTAAGTGAGCGTTTTACAAACCGTGTTCTATTTTTTTTAGGCGGGTAGGTTGCCATTCAAGAGACCTTATCACATGGAGAAATTCCGTAGATATGCAATTTTCTTTTTTTAGTTCAAATAGGGTCACATGTATGAAAATAGAATTTTGCAATAACCAAATAGCGATTTTTAAGAAATCGCTATTTGGTAATCGCAAAATGCGACGTAACAAAACAGACAGGAAATAGCACTTCCCTAATTACGATTTCCTAGAATTGCAAACGCAATTAGGGAATCGTTATTTTTAATTGCGCCTCCATTCGTTCCTTTGGGCCACATGGCCCATAGGTGCGAATGGTCTTGCATTACCTAAATTGTGATGACCTAATTGGTAATCGCAAATTAGGTAATGCAAAGGCAAGGGTGCCCGGGGTCCTAAGGCCCCCTGAAGAGCCCCTAACACAAAAAGGTGCACATGTAAGGCACACACATGCCCTAGGGGCATGTGTGCGCTACATGGCACTTTGAAAAATGCAATTTTGTGCATTTTACCGTGTTTGCACATGATTACCATCAACTCGAAGTTGATAGTAATAGTGTTTACTAAATGCACAGTTCACATTTTCGAAAGGCTTCTTATATGCGCTTTAGGGATTCTCAAATTGCGATTCCCTATTTGCATTCACAATTTAGGTAATCGCTAAAAAATACAATGATCTAAATTGCCAAAGCCTTCCATACATTCAGAAAGGCCATTTTGCATTCGCAAACGGGCAAATTTAGCGATTTGCACCGTTTGCAAATGCAAAATACTTTGATAAATGTGGCCCATAATCTTTATTAGTTATTTGCAAAAACAAACAAAGACTGTATGGTAAAGCAAGTAAAAAAGAAACAAATTGTGCCATGCCATAAAATCCATATCATCAGTTGTGTCATAATACATTAACAAGCACAAGTTGAGCAGGTATAAGAGCAACACAAGATATGGGGAGGAGGGTAAGACTGTGCAGTAGTTGCATCTTGTTAGTGCCATTTGTATATGCACAGTTGAAAATGCAGTGAACAACTGATGGTATTCGTGAGTGAGTGATTTTGAGTGAGCTGATTGTTTGTTCCCTATGAGTTGCATTATTGGTGGTTAAGAACAAATAGTTAAGGCAGAGTACGTAGTGCATCTTGCTGCTTCAGTCCATAGTGGGGGAGCTGTCTATTTAAGGTGGAATGAACGATAGGGTAGCATCGTCGAGTGAACCCCACATAGGCCTGCTGGGAGGGCGCCGGGGAGTAAGTTGCAACGCGGCATTGTCTGCTCCTCTAAGAAATGCAAGCCACTCTCGCCACATATGAAAGGATACAATACCGGAGTTCTTCCAATTGTAGAGAATTAGTTTACAACCTAGAGATAGCTTCAAGTCTAGAAGAAACATGCCAGCTTCCCATTTAATTTGTGGATCGAGTTGCCCTAGTAATACATAAGAGTATTCATGAGAGGGGGTAATGCCCAAGGTACATTTTATCAACTTAAAAATGCTACCCCAGTATTTCTGCAGTGTGGAACAGTAAAAGAGCATATGAGCAAGGTCACCTTTGTGATCTCCGCAATTCCAGGACGTAGGATCTGGTCATAGATTAAGTTTATGTGGTTATTCAGCGGTCCAGAAGGCTCTGTGAACGAGCATAAATGTTGTCTGGGACATTATTAGTGATACCTTATTTGTGAAAGGGGATTTGTAAATATTCTTCCAGTCAAACTTTATGTTGCTTTTACGTGGTTCTGCTTCCCATTTTTGTTCTTTTTGTGAAGAAGTTTAGTTGATTTTGGCAGGAGTAGCCTGTATACTTTAGAAACCACTTGACCAGCTTTACATAAGCTAGTAACGAGGTTAGGTAGTGATGTTTCTTTATTTAGAACTGAGTGTTTAGGTAACCGAACCTTAAGTTTTAGAAATTTGTAGAAATCGAGGTTTTCCAACCGGTAGCGCTCTTGCAAATCGGAGAAGGGGAATGGAGAGGTCTCGACAAATAAGTGTTTGACCAGATTGGTTCCTTTCTTCGACCAGTCAGTCCACACAACTGATTGTCCATCAATTTTAATTTTAGGGTTGAGTCAGATGGATGCCAAGTTGGAGTTGCGGATCCTTGTTTTTAGAATGGTATTCCATTCTCAGTATAGCTTTCTTAGTGTTATTCATGATATGTATTCTAAAAATGTTTATTCAAAGAACCACTTTACTTGACCTTCTGTTTGTAACACTGAAATGTCCTTTACCGTATCCTAACTTGCCTTTATTAAAATCATTGTTCATTTATTTATTTATGTTAATGGTAATTCTCACCATAAGTATAAATGTTATTGATATATTTTAAGCAAAATCTAATGAAGCAAATTTACAGTTTATTCGAACATTTAATTCATCCCTTCATTAATTTTTGTTTACTAATAATTTCAGGTATTTACTGTTGACACTTACCATAAGTTAAACAAGGGCACATTGTCATCACTAAATACTAATTTATTGTTTTTTGCTTTTATACTAAATTACCATTACATAAGAATGGGGTGACACAACCCCCTTCACGTATCTCTTTGGAGCAACCATATATGCATGTAATGTAACTAGATTTGGTGTTTCTCAAAACAAAATGTGATGTTAAGTTTTGACAATAATATAAGCAAATTCTCCTTACGGTCAGAAAGAGTACCTACCCCCATCCTTTTTTTTTTTTAAACATATTTTTATTGATTTTTCACATATATATAAATATTTTTCACAAATACGGTTTATCATAGAGCATTTTTGAAGTTGCAAATCTACGCATATCGGGTCTATTGTTACATTGGTGGACAGGTTTAACTTTCAGTCTTTGTTCCGAACAGCGGTTTGCAGTACACACAATTTTTTTACACTCCGCATTTCGCCTTATAATGTCCCCAATATCATTATTTTACTTACAAACATTTCATGTCCATTTATAAACAGATAACATAACAAACCAAAACAAACTTTGTGGTGTATTGTCTCGGACCTTGTTTACCTCATCGTATGTGTCTGTGGGTATGCCTCATGGTCCGCAGTGGGGCTCCTGGATTCGGGTCTAGCCTCCATGTGTATGTAGTTATTTGTTGTGATTGTTATTGTAGGGAACCTATTTGGTCTGGGGGTCCTATAGCTGGAGTGTTTTCCCTCGGGTCTTCTTCTATATCATCGCTTTCCTCTATTTCCTCGTTATTCCGAGCCTCCCAATCTCTTAGCACCTCCGCCCATAGGTCCGCAATGGGACGCCTACGTATCCCTTGCAAGTCCTCTTTCTGGAGGGCCCTCAATTCTGCTCTAGACCAGGTGTCTACATTCTTCTCCCAGGTTAACATTGACGGGGGATTGCTTGCTAGCCATTGCTGCGCGATCTGCCTTCTCGCCAGAACTAGCGCGAGATCTGTAAATCTGTTCCCTATCTTTTTGGCTTTGTGCCTGGGGAAAAGGCCCAACAGACAAATCGCTGGAGTATTCTGGAACGTACGGGCTAATGTCTTCCCAATCTCTTTCAGGATTTTTCCCCAGAAGTTCTTCAAATGTATGTATTCCCACGTCATGTGTACAAAGCCTGCGTCTATCAATCCACATCTGGCACAGGATCTATCACCCCCCCGCCCCCTCCCATTACGTTTAATCTGTGCGGGGTCAGGTATACCATGTGTATATAATTGAACTGAATCATCTTGAGGTTCGAGTTTCTGGATACCTTTTTGGCCCCTCACAGGACCCGCGTCCACTCCTTATCTGTTAGGGGTTTCCCAATTACCTCTTCCCATCTATCTATAGTGCGATCTAGTTGCTTTGTAACTGATTCAAGTAGTGCTTGATATAGCCATTTCACTAAGTGTCGGGCGGCCCCCAATGTTAGCAGCGTTTGGAGCACTCTGTGGGTAGAGTGCTCCGTTGAGTCACTTTGCCATAGGTCACAGAATGTTTGTGCTAGTAAGTGGTAGGTCAGGAACTGGCCTTGTGATAAATCATAATGGGACATCAGCTCGTTCATGGACATTAGTGTTCCCAGGTGGAAACAATCTCCCACCATGGTGATCCCTGCTTCCGTCCATGCCGTTAATCGAGCTCCTGAGTAGGGGGTCAGCGGGTTTCCGAATGGAATCCCTATAAGTGGGATTTCTGGTGCGTAGGGGTGTCCTTTTCCTGTGCGTCGGAGGCACCTCCTCCAGCAATACAAGGATGTCTGCAGCAGCACATTGGGATGAGGGAGGCTCACTTTCTGATGCACTACTGTGGCCACTAATCGACCCCGGTTGCGTTCCCCGCCCATCTCTCCTAAGTATGTCAAATTCCGACCATCCAACCACTGAGCTAGCCATTGCAGCTGCGCCGCCAGGTAGTATAGCTTGAAATCCGGGGCGCCCAGTCCTCCGTTCTCGGGTGTTGTTTGCGTTATTTCCAGGGCTACCCTATTTCGTCCACCATCCCAGATCAGTTCCCATAGCAGCTGATTCAGGTCCACAAACCAGCTCAGCGAGATCACCACCGGAAGGTTCACAAAGTGGTACAATAATCTCGGTAGCATAATCATTTTCGAGAGTGCCACTCTAGCCATCAGTGGTAGTTTGAGGGAGCGCCAAAATTGTTCGGATGCTTTCAGTGATCTAATTATCGGGTTAAGATTGCCCTCACGTAGACCAACCAAGTTATGAAAGACCTGGACTCCTAAATACTTAAATGAGCGAGGGGCCCACACCGATCCTGTCGGTAGTGTCTCCGGCCTTACTTGATCTTCCTGTAGAGGGAAGGCGTAGGTTTTAGATTTATTAACTTTGAGGCCTGCTCAGGTCGCATATTCATCTAACACTGTTAGGGCCCGTTGCACCCCTGTCCCCCCATCCTTTATATATAATAGAAGATCGTCCCCTTAAAGGGAGATCATATGTGGTGTGGGTCCCAATTCGACTCCAAGAAGGCCCTCTTATTGTCGAAAAAACGTCGCCAGGGGTTCTATTGCGATAGCGAATAGCAATGGGGACAGAAGACATCCCTGTCTGGTGCCCCTATATATGTGATATGGTTCTGAAATCACTCCGTTCGTCTTCACCCGTGCTGTTGGGAGTGTATAAAGAATTTTCACCCATCTGATCCAATCCTCCCCCATTCCCATCCGTTCCATTGTGCCTTCAAGGAAGTGTCATCTTACCGAATCGAAGGCCTTTTCTAGATCGATGGATACTATTAATGCATCCGGCTATTGTCCTCTGTCCAAGTGGTGCAACACAGAGAGCAATCTTCGTAGGTTCTCAGAAGTGGATCGAGTTGGTACGAACCCACTCTGGTCCGTGTGTATCAGGGTATTCATGTAAGGCATTAAGCATGCAGCCAAAATCTTACTCTGAATCTTAAAGTCGGTATTCAGCATCGATAGTGGGCGGAAGTCCGACACCTGTGGATGTGGTTTTTTAGTTTTGGGGAGAGGCACTATCAGGGCGTCCCTGGTCGAAGAGGGCAGTTCCCCCACCTCCCATGTTCCGGTATACATCTCTACTAGTGGAGAGGTGTGGTGCATCGGCCAGGGCAGCTGACTTCGGAGCACAGGGCTCACGGTTCGATCCCCGGCTGCGGTGGCAGCTCAGCTCAGCTCAGCACCATGTGACTCTGGGCAATAGCTCACTTAATTTCCACGACGGCCCCCAGCGCCTTGAGACCCGTAAGGGTGAGTAGTTCGCGCTTTACAAATACGGATTTACATTTACATTTACTAGCTTTGGCACTAGGGACTGGGCGTACATGGAGTAAAATTCCACCGGCAGCCCATCAGGGCCGGGAGTTTTCCCCCGTGCCATCTCCTTTAGTGCTGCCTTGATCTCCATATCAGTAATCTGCCCCCCCCCCACTCCCCCCGGCTGCTTGTTGGTCTGGTAATATCGCCGTGAGGGGGAGGGGTGATAAGTAACCTGCTACGGTCTCCCTCTGCTGCAGTCTGGGCTCACAATACAACTGAGCGTAGTAAGTTCGGAAAGCATGGTTTATTTCTTTAGGATGATGTGTAATCTCTCCGTCTAATAGTTGTATCTGGGATATAGGGACCTCCCATGTTCCGGCCGGGTCAACCATGCAAGCAGCCTGCCCGCCCTACCTCCCTCCTTATGTACTCGTCCCCTGTATTCGCGTGTGTCAAAGGTTTTCAGTCGCTCTAGTGCTGCCTCGTGTTTTTGCCTCAAGTCTCTTAACCCATCCCAGGCACCCTCATCAGTGAGCAAGCAGGTTTCTTTCACTTGTAGTTGGGCTTCCAAAGCAATGATCTCCAATATTTCCCTCCTCATCCCTACTTTGTGGCCCATGCATTCTCCACGCAGAACCACCTTGAAAGCCTCCCATTCAATTGCCCTGGTGGTGGCTGTATTTTGATTGACCTGAAAAGTTTGTTCTATGGTCGTCTGTAGGGACACGCGAAATGGATCATCCTCCAACAGGCTAGGCTCTAGTCGCTAGGTGGGAGTCAGCGCGGGCTCCGGTAATGGGCGAAAACACAACAAGAGGGGGTTGTGCTCCGATATAGTACGCCCTAAATATTCTGTGTGAGTGATGGATTGTCCTAAGCCACTAGAGAAAACGTACATATCAAGCCTGGTATGTAACTTATATAGGGGGGAGTAGTACGAGTAACCTCTCTCGGTTCCATGCTGCAGTCTCCAAATATCCCCCATGTTCCGACCTTCTAGCCACTCCCGAAAACCCTTGGTCACCTTAGCTACAGGGGTGTTATTCAGCGATGGGGTCGATCTATCCATCCCTATATCAGCCACACAATTAAAATCCCCTCCCAACATTACACAAGAGGTATCCAGCTCAGAGAGGCGTTTTGATAGGCCGTGAAAAAACTTGCATAAATGCTCCAGAGTGTGAGTTCCCTACCCAATATCTTCCCCTGGAGCAGGACATATCTACCCTCTGGATCTGTGAGGACCTTACTCACTTCAATGGGGGCACCTGCTGTAATCCATATAAGGGCTCCCCTCGAAAATGCAGAGTATGTGCTGGCGTACAGGTGTCCCCGCCATCTGCGTCTAAGTCGTGTGCTCTCTTCCAGGGTTAGGTGCGTTTCCTGTAGCATTGCTACCTGTACACCCCGGCGTATGAGATAACTGTATTTTATGTCTTTTGGACATTGACCCCATACCTCTTACGTTTCAGGAAAGCATCTTGATATCATGGTGTACTAACTGCATAGTAAGGTTCACTGTAAATTATCTCTTGCCCCCTCCAGGTCCCCCCAACTCGCATAGACCTCCCAGCATACCATAATAGCAATCCATCAGAGACCACCACAATTCCCCAACAGTTAATTCCCATTCCCCTGTCCAGCTCCGCAACGGCAAGCCGCCCAAACCTGTAAACAAGAAAAACATTATTACAAGATTGTCCTACTGTCTCCACGGATCAGGACTCTCTTGGTGGGGATGTGTGGAAATTGAGTGTCGGCGGATGGCATCCGCTCAGGCCTCCATATCTTTTGGCAGGGATCGTAGTCCCTCCCGCTGCCGAGACCCAAGAGACTCCTCAGTCCGTTTATCATTTCACCTCATTCCAGGGCGTAACCGCCAACATCAGATAATGCCATCAGCTGTTTGTGGAGTAACATCGGGCAGGTTTACTTCGCTTCCGGCCGAAGCCCCGGAGTCTGAGTCGCCCACACTGCATTCCGAAGTCTTGTCGGAGTGACTGTTCTCTGTGCGGTGTATCAGGACCTTAGCTATGACTCGCAGAGCTGCTTTTCTTTCTTGTGCCGTTTGTGATGCAGTGGGTTTCTGTAGTGAGGCTCTCCTCGCCGAACGGCGTATACGTTTTCGTTGCGGCGTATCAGGACCTTAGCTATGACTCGCAGAGCTGCTTTTCTTTCTTGTGCCGTTTGCGATGCAGTGGGTTTCTGTAGTGAGGCTCTCCTCGCCGAACGGCGTATACGTTTTCGTTGCGGCAAGGGGAGTTTGGATCAATGCGGGTCATCACGAGTCATCGGGCCCCCCCCTTTATTGGTCTCCAGCCAGGACCACACTTCTTCTGGCGAGTCACAAAAGTGCGTGGATCCGTCCAACGTAATTCGCAGCTTCGCGGGAAACAGCAGGGAGTATCTGATTCCCTCTTCTCTCAATGACTTCTTGGGTTCCAAAAAAGAGGTACGTTAAGCTTGCACCCTGGCTGTAAACTCTGGAAAGATGGACACTCTGCTATTGTCCATGGGGTAAGCACCATTAGTGAGAGCCTGTTGTGTCAGAATGTCTTGGTCCTTGTAATGTAAGAGGCGTGCCACCACCGGCCTAGGGGGCCTCCCCGGAGCCGGTGGGCGCGACTGGACTCTGTGCCCTCTCCAGTGGCGAAAAAGGGTGTGAGCAGGTTCGGGGCTACAACGGTCTTTAACCAGTCCTCCAGGAAGGTCACCATGTCCGTGTGTTCCTTGTTTTCATGAATTCCCACCACGCAGATGTTATTCCGTCTGTTCCTCCCTTCGGCATCTTCTGCTCATCGTTCTAGGATGACTATTCTTGCCGCCAGATCGTCCAGTTGACCGAACGTGGCTTTGCAGTCTGGCTGTATCGTTTCAATTGTTTGCTCCACTGTTTTCATCCTATCTACTAGCTTGTGGTGTTCCGCCTGTAGGAGACCAAGGCCAACTGAGACCGCCCCTATGTCCTGTTGTAGCGCCGTCTTTGTGTCGGCGATAGCCGCTAATATTTTATCAAGATGATTATGGAGGGCTTGGTCCGAGGGCCCCGAGGGCTGCAGGATCCATAGTGGGGACCGGGGGTCGTGTGTCCCCTGCGCCCGCAGTGGCACCACCCTGTTTCTGGCGTGCCTTGCCCATATTGGGATCTCGTTAAAGTTCCAGAGGGGCTCGTCTGTTCTACCAGGTCCGGCCATCCACTGGCCTGGTCTCCGGGGTCTGGACTCACTTCGCTGGCTGCCTGGGCATCCCTTTGTTATATTTCAGTTCCTGCAGGCCAGCAGGGAGAGTTGGTCGCTCCTCAGAGTGCGATGCCGGCCTGCACTGCCACTGGGGGTATTTATAATTGGCTGTGCTCACTCATCAGGCCGACCTCTTCCAGCCGTGGTATTGGGGCCGCTCCCTAGGTCTGTCGGTGTCTCCCTACCCGCAATCTTGACGTTACCACGCCACCAGCCGGGGACCGCAGGGAGTATCTTCTGGGCCGCCGCCCTGTTTTTCACCCATGGCTCTGAACCAGTGCGTCCGGCCCCCGCCACCCACAGGGGGCCTCGGGCCTTCACAGGAGTCTGCTTCGCTCTCCCAAGCGTCTCCAATCTCGCGTCTGCTTTCTGCAGGAGCCCGTCTCCCGATGGGAAGCTCCATACTCCTGGCCACGCTCGTTTGGGCTTGTGTCTTACGCCAGCTCGTGGCTTTCAGGCGGCTCGCAGGAGACGGGCGTGAAACGGCTCCAGTCACTTTGCCGCTTCCCTGACAGGTCCCGTTGGTCTCCGGTCCCCGTCGGCCAGTCGTGACACCGTCTCGGTGTCGGCAGCGGGCCGAATTTACAGGATAATTAATTATTAGGCCTCTGCAGAGCCACTCGCTCACGCAGCCACCATATTTCTCGGCCAAGCCACGCCCCCCTACCCCCATCCTTGTTATATGGGTTGGGGCTTATTAAGAAGTATTTAGGATATGTTTATTCATTAAAAACGTATCCGTATAGTGGATCTCTCCCTATTGAAGCACTGTTGTCACATATCTTTATACTAAATTAGACTTCAAAGTAATTTTCCCGATGCTTGGGCAAATTGACTATTTAACTCAGTAAATGTACGCAAAGTAAACATGCTGTCAAAGTAATTGCCATTTACTGATTAACACCATTGCAGAGACAGTAGCGAGGCGAAGTAATGGTTGAACTCCATTTGTACAAAGGGCCATGGACAGAACTTTTTGTATGAATATGTGCATTTTTGTAGGGCCCCTGTCAATGCCTTTGTAACCATTGACGTGCTTGTGCTGTAGAACCACTAACACTAGAATCACTGATATTGCTTGTGTGCCTTTAGAGCCATGCACACCCAGATGTAGCTTTAGATATTTTTGCAAAAGACGGTGACTTACTGATATATCTTTTTATATATAATTATAGTTGTTTTACTTTTATATGAGTCCATAAAGAAAAGCGAAAAAAATTCAACAAAACTCTGTATATTAAGCCACGTGCTGCCTCTGCCAAACCACTGATACGTCTGCTTCTAAGGACCCCCAACAGCATATATAGAAGCATTGGCATGCAGTGAAAATGCCTAAGCAAATGATGTAAATATCTGGTGTAATGTGTGAGATACCGGTGTTATGGTAGCAATACCTGGCATGAGGTATGAGTAATATCTAGTATGAATACCGGGATATACAATCGTAAAAGCTGCCTCATGAGTAGAGAATCTTAGGGAATTAGAGCAATATCAACCATACAGTAGTAGCACCCGAGTGTGTTGCCTACCATGTGCACGTACATGACTATTTGTGGTATACATTTGTGTCTGCATGTGATGCCTATGCTTGCCTGTTTGAGTGTGGGTTTGTGTAACAAAAGACCCCTGTAAATGGCCTTGTCATTGCTTAATCTTTTATTGTTTTTTTCTCTTTGGTTGCCTGCGTTATAATACTAAGGACTGTCTATTTCTTTCAAGTTATTGGATCTGCATCAGTTCACCAGCTGGCTCGATATTCTTGCAGCTGAAAGCTCTCTCATTCTTCCTCTGACCCTTGGCATTCTCTTGACTGTATACATCAGGATGTACTAACTGGAAGATGTGCATTATATTAATATATTCTTTGGTTTAACCCATCCTCTACCAATTTCCTATAATACGTTTGTTCCCTTTTCGACCTTTTAACATCCATTCATTCCTTGAGATTGAAACATTGAACAAAGAGCAATGAAGATTGCAAAATTTGACTGGACTGACCACTTTACCACCCCGAACACCCTGCTTGCCATACTACCAACACACCTAGGTGAATACAAAAGAGAAAACCTAACCATCAAATCCTTCAAGACGTCTCCATAGACATCCTAATGCTAGAAGTCATCTCTCACTGTATCATCTCCACTTCCGATGCCAACACCATTCTAAACAAATTAAATCATTTTTCAAAAAACGATGTTAACATTGCATCCCAATCACAACACGCATATGGAAGTCAGTGCATTCACCATCTTGATTTTCTAAAGACCTTGCTGACGATGAACAATCCATCCTTAAATTGGAAAGCAAATGGAAGAAAAACAGAACTCCAGAGGACCTCCTGCTACTGAATTCCCTCTGTGCAACACGTAGACAGTTTATCACATCAGCCAAAATAAATTACTATACTAACACCATCAATGAAGCAACTAACAGAAGCAGAACGCTGTTTAAGCCAATCAAGCACTGCATCAAACTTTTGCCAGACCCACAGATTCTTACTCCACCGAAAAGTATAATGACTTCAACCTCCTCTTCACTGAAAAAATGCAGAAGATCGGACAGCACATAGACGATACTAAGCCGGCTTCATCTCTTATATCCATCCCTTTCTGTACAATCCTGCAATGATCAGCTTTTTAAACCTTATCTCTCCCAGATCTCACTTACATACTCAACTCCCTCAAAGCCACTTCCTAGGAAAATGATGTTTTACCCTTGTGCTTCTTCAAAGCTCTCTCTAGGGATGCTCTTTTATCCCTACTTACCATTGTCAATGCATCCCTCACTTGTGGCATCTTCCCAGAAGTGCTCGTCAGACCATACCCTTCTACTCCTAAAGAAACCTACACTAGACCCTGATGACCTCGCTAACTACAGGTGATTCACTCATCTACCGTTCATCTGCAAGATCATTGCAAAAGCAGTCCATGTTCAACTTCATGATCACATCAATGCTAACCATCTAGGGTGCAAATACTAGTCTGGCTTCATATTAAACAGCATGGAGACCCCTACCGCACACATAGAAAACAGTGCCCTCTTAATCATAGATGAAGATGACCCCCTGTCCCCTGATATTGCTGGACCTCACTGCTGCCTGTAGGCACAAGTTGACCATCCCCATCCCTGTATGCACCCTCGAGTCTCAAATGGAATTCATTGGCAGTGTCCCTCAATGGTCCTCCTACCTTTCCTACCTCCACCAATTTGTTCACATGGGCACCTCCAGATCCCTATCACTGGTGGATTCCACCAGGGTTCTATCCTGCCTACCGTCATCTTCAACCTTTACTTAGAGCAGCTTGGTTTTATACAGCATCAAGATTCTCCAATATGCGAATGATGTACAACAGTACTTGAAGATCTCCTCTGCTTCAGAGATCCAACTCCTCAAACACTGCTTGCACAATATCCGAACCTAGATGCTCAACATCTACCTGAAGCTCAATCAAACCATGGCAGAATTTCCGTTATTTGCCGAGAACAACAAAGAAGATCTAGTACAAACCTGGCTCAATGACCTGAACCGTGACAACTTCAAACTGCAACTTTCACCAAATGCCAAGTCACTTGGATTCATCCTGGACACCAAACTCATCCTCGTGGAACACATTGCCAAAAAAACAAAGGCAGCAGGGTACCAGCTCTCGCCTCTGAAGTCAAACCATTTCTTCCAGAACATGATTTTAGAACTCTGTTAAGCCCTCCTATTCTTTCATCTGGATGGTGGTAATGCCCTACACCATGGCATCCCAGGCGCCTCACTTAGGGCATCGTACACACAGCAGCACGTCTCATCGATGATCACATTACCCCCATCTTGATGTAACTCCATTTGCTTCCCTTGCCAGCCTGCACCATCTTCAAAACCAGCTACATAATTTACAAAGTCAACACGTCAAGCATCCCAGCTTACCTAGCAGAGTATCTGACCATCTCTGGTGGTCCTCGGCACGCATGCAGCTAGGACACCATCAGACCGCAGACTAAGAATGAAAACAAAAACAAGGCAGCAGGCCTTATCCTTTTGTGCAGGCTGGATATGCAACAACATCCCCATATTCATCATGACCGTCCCAACGCAGCTCCAATTTATGAAAGAGTTGAAGACTCTCCTCTTTATGGAACACTACATCACAGTGCATTACCCGTCGACATCCTAGTTTCCTCTCCTAATACTCATTGTTTTTATACTCGTCACTGACCACGTAAAGCGTCCCACTGCCTTTTGGCTTGGTTCGCACTATATAAATACCATATACATGCATATATACTTTGCTGAAACCTGGTATGCTAACATTAGACTCTAAGCGAATGGAGTACAGTTCCTCATCTCGGGAAACAAAGTATGTTTTTTAGCAATGCATGGGGGTCTTTCCTATTACAATGAGATCAGGAGAATTGAGCCTCTCTGGGATTGAGTAAGTTTTGTCAGGAAATAAATCCTTCAACATAAAATTCTACCTTGGGGGCTTTGCTGAAGACCGAAAATGGATTTCCCTGAGGTTTTGGGACATTGTTTTAAGTAATGGCTTACAATGCCCTGAGCTGCTTGTTGATCCAGTGCCTACAGTGAATTATTTGTAAACCGTGTTAGTAATTCTAAGAGTTTTCTAAGTGCATGTAGATGTGCCTAAAACTTCACCGATGACAACAAGTTTTAGATGGCTGATTTTCATTTTGGAACATCCCTCCTGAATGCATACTTCTATTCTTATTTTATTTTTTAGCCTAGGGGTGCTGCGCAGTTATGGCGTCGAATGACATTGACCCAGAGTTCTGCATCGGTGTCCTAGTGAAGACGTTCTACCAGTATGCCGGAAAGAGGAGGATGAACAGGAAGGAGTTCCAGAAGATGGTGAGCACGGAGCTTAACCACATCCTTACAGTGAGTGAAAGCCGCCTTTCTTTTCAATGCAGCATGATATATGTTGAGTAGTGCTTTAAGTTGGATGATAAGGTTGGGGAATCTCAACAGGGGCTGTGGTCCAAAAAGCACCATCAAGGAACATTTATAACAGACATGGCCAGTGTAACTAAGGGTGTTGCCTAATACATGTATCCTGTGTTTGATAAATGTCTCAATTAAACCTTCATTTGTCTCCAGAGTAAACAATAGAAAAAATAAATTAACAGCAAACATAATTTCTATTCAACATTTTACATATTACATACATCCAATAAACACTGAAAATAAGAGTATTTTGGAAGACCAAGGAGGTCTTTTTCAGTCTTCCACTAAGTGTTTTTATTTAAAGAGACTGGTGTTAGGGTGGTGGGTTGCTGGTAGAAATGTGCAAAAGTGTGTGCATTTACTAGTTTTGCACACAAATGAGTAAACTGAACAGTTGCTCTAAACGTGTTGTAGATTGGAGGTATTTCCTTTGCAACTCTCATTCCTCTCAGTGTCAACAAAATTCTCTTTTCTGATGGACATTAGCTTCGTGAGATTCCTTCGGAATCTCAGCCAGGGGCCCCTACCCAATCTGGAACTATTAAGAATCACAGGCGCCAGGTAGGGCCGCCTGGCTTCAGATGGGCATCTCACAACTTCTCTGCATGTGACGGAGCAGCCCTAGATATTGCGCCACACAAACTAGTGATATCCAGTCCTTTTTCCCGGACATCTGGAGATGGAGCCGCTGATAGATTTTTCTTGGTCATTTCTCCTTTAAAGTCTTTTGGCTGAAAGCTATGTATATCATGTCACAGATCATGTTTGCTACTGACCCTCATACTGACTGAAGGACTGCCCTGTGGTATTTGAGTAAGAAGCACAGCAGGGTGCTTCCTCTGCGCTCAAAGGCATCCAAGACTAACTGCTAGACGAGAAACCATGCTTTACATGGCATCCATCAAAAGTCGGTCTAGGACTCCACTGAAAACCAAGACCTGATCATGTTCTCAATCCATAACTACTCCTTCAGAGAAAGGACATAAAAATATAAATATGACAGCAGATCATATTCGCATCAACTTTTTTAGATCTCGGCTCTAGACGGCGCCCATACGCTGTCTCGAACCGAGACATGCTGTGTCTGCTTTGTGGTACAGAAAGGATTTGGTCCGGAAACTCTCTAGATACTGCAATAGAATAAGCCTATCCTGACTCTACACCAATAGCCATAGAACCCCAATTCAAAGGAGAGTGGAAATTACCATTCATGAGTCGAGGAAAGAGCATGACACCATTACAACACACAAAGCAATTGAAAATAATTCGAAATTGTATTGAAGCTATATACACATTAAAGTGGTTGCTCCATTGTGCAGAATAGAAGTGTTGAAAAAACTGCTCGTTCATAATTGAAAAAGAAGTCAAAAGAAATACAACATAATTTAGGCAAACTGAAACAACGATTTATGTAGCGCCTTGGCCTGTCTGAGACCTTTACTTTTGAATCAATCAAATTCCATCCACAATATATTGGTACAGTGTTCAAATCAGTACTGTCCTGGCTAATTTAATTGCGGTATCTACAGAGTTTCCGTTAGGACCAAATCCTTTCTGTACCGCACTCTACCAAGGTCCTACAGTCTACTGGGTTACCCCATTATTATGTAATGTATCTGCTTTGTGGGCTTCATCCCGCCCATAGGCTTTCCATTTGCTGGCTCCCACATCGCTCTGTTATTCCTTATCCTCATTTGTCCATGGCATGCATGCATCATGCCTCTTGCCGTTTTTACCACTCCCCGAGCGCAGGGACCAAGTACACTAAACCTCCATTCTCCCTCATTGTATGACCAATTTAGGAACTTTTTTTGTTTGTTTATAAGCCCTCAGGGGCACTGTTGTTTTCATTCTCACCGAGCGCTGTTTTATCATTTTTTTCTTATTCCGTCCCTCCCCTGTGGCTACTTGCCTTGTGCTTCCCCATGATCACTTCCCCTTTATTTTTCAAGCAGACCTATAGCTACCGGCATCTTGGCAGACTTGAGGCACCTTTAACATCCGCTCAGCAGACAAACCCCGATCACTGCCACTAAAGGGTAAAAGAACTGAAACACAGACCGGGCCCCACACACTCACAACCTAGCTCACGTGCCTCCACCCTACTTTCTTCTCTTCCCTTCCCACTATTCAGACTCCCGCCCTTCTTCTCTTCTCATTCCTCCCCCCAAGCCCACATACCTTCTTCCCACCACAGTTATTGCCCTTCTTCACCTCAACCAATACACAATACATCTATTTCTTTCAATGAATGCCCTGAGAACTTAATTTACTCCACAGCAGCACCCACACACATCTCCTGTCAACAACACCTGACGTTGCACCCTCCACACCATAATCCAATACCCCCCACATCACATCACCTCACCCCCACTTCCTCACTCCACCTCTCAAGAAGAACTTCCCTCAGAACCCGTCGCCCCTCTCGAGCAATATAACATTCCATGCTCAGCTCTGCCCACCCTTGAAAATAAACTAGGTTACCTCAATTCCACAATCTCCCAGCTTGAAGCCACCATCTCCCACATAAGCTCTAAAATGTCTACTGTACTTAAGTCCTTACTCCCTATGGCGAGTACACAATACCCTATACTCCTAATCCTGAGGAGTGCTCTTCTCCCTCGCCCCAAAAGAGCTGCGCACAATCTCTCCCTAACAGAAATTGCTAATTTACTTGTTAGCTATAATACTTCTAACTCTCCCACCATATCCTCTCTAGACAGCACAAATCTATGCACTATACCTACCATCTACCTGTTCCGACCCAAACGAAGCCACTTACAGCCCAGGCACCGACCTACAGGAACATAACCCCTATGCCTTTCTCCAGAACTTAATGAGCAGCTCTGATCCCCTTTCAGCATTTATGCCATTTACCACCCGCCTGGCAACCGCTCTGCCTTCACTGAGGAATTCACTGACTTTGCAAATGACATATATTCACAAAGCGATAAATTGATCTTTCTAGGAGACTTTAATCTTCATTGGGGCATCTCACAAGATTCGACCAACCAGTGGCCAACCAGCTTGACACATTTCTCTCAGGAAATAATCTTTTACAACACAACCTTGAAGCAACACGCTCCAAAGACTCCACACTTGATCTTATCATTTCCAAAAATGATCTGCTAACAACTGATGATCCTATGCCAGTAGACTGGTCTGACCACTTCCTCATTCCTTTCTCACTGCACCTCTCTCATTTCGTAACCCTGGGCCAACCTAAAAGAGCAACTAACTGGTTTTGCAACACTAAAAACATCGACCTAGACCCTCTCCGCAACACAGCCAAGAAGGCACTACCAGATAGTAACCCCCACTCCAATGTCAATGACTTGACCACCCATTGTCTCACCAATATTTCCGTCTTGATAGACAATGTAGTTCCACTTCAAAGCAAAAAGAAAAGGCCCACACCCTCTGCCCCATAGTTCAATAAGTCCCTCTATGATGAAAGGAATAACCAGAGATACATGGAGAAGTAATGGAGATAGCCCCCCTCAATTATTAATCTCTGTTAGCAAGATCGTGCTATCACAAACACATCTTTAGTGAAAAAGCGAATCACTTTAGAACCCTCGATTCTGCCAAGAACAGGCCAAAGAAACCCTTTGACCTAATCAAAACTACCAGCAATGCCGCCTCATCTTCAACCATCAAATTTGATGCTCCACCTAAGAAAGCAGCAGAATTTGCACAATTCTTCTAAGCGAACCTGAAATCGCTCCTTGACCATGTTACACATCCAACCCCACTTGAGGACTGAAAATCCAAAGGCTCCTGGCACAACTTTGACGTCATCACTTAAAAATGCCCTCTTCAACAGCATTCTGAAACCAAAACCTTCGAACCGTTCTATTGACCCTACCCCTAGCGACATTGCAATAGACTTCTACACCTACACGCTTCCCTAATGGACTAATCTGGTTAACCTCTTTCTCAGCCAAGGCTCCTTTCCTGATGCCCTCAGAACAGGTCAGGTGACCCCCACTTCTAAAGAAACCCTCCGCTGATGTGAATGACTTGAACAACTTCCGCCCTATCACCAACCTCCCCTTCCTTGCTAAAATCACTGAGAGATGTGTAGTGGAGGAACTCTCCCAACATACCAAGGACAATGACCTTCTTGATGAATTTCAATCCGGCGTCAATCAAGGCTGCAGCACTGAAACTGCACTGTAACAAGTTATCGACAATGCCCTGCAAGTTCTTGACTCAGTCAACTCCTGATCCTTCTGGACCATTCTTCAGCCTTTGACACTGTAAACCATAATACACTTCTGAACACATTAAAACAAAGAATAGGATTTGCAGGCACAGTCCTCAAATGGTTTGAATCATACCTCACAGGCAGATCTCAGATGATTAAAATTGAAAACTGTCTCACCACATCAAAGGCTGTGAATCAATTCGTCTGTCAAGACGCAATCCTCGCGCCCACCCTATTCAGTCTTTACATGGAACCGCTGGGAGACTTACTGAAAAAGACCCAGGATCCATTATCACCTCTATGCTGATGACACCCAACTCTACCTCAAGGTGTCCTCTGCACACGACATTTCATTCCTCGCCACCACCCTCAACTCCATCTAAGAATGGATGATGTCTCATCACCTAAATCTGAATCCCTCTAAAACCGAATTCTTCTTATCTCAACCTCAACCTCTCCATCTTCTGTGCAATCATGGATGGATAATCTGAACATTTTTAACAGCAAACCTACAATCGTTGAAAGTGCCAAATCCCTAGGTGTCATCGTGGACAAAAGACTCAACCTCCAATCCCAAATCGCCACCATGGCCAAGAAAGCACGCTTCCAACTGCGCCTTCTCTCGGGGATCCGGCGTTTCATTCCTGAGCAAGACCTGAAAACTCTGGTTCAATCTTTAGTACTCCCCAGACTGGACTACTGTAACTCTTTTGTTGCAGACCTCCCACCAACTCACCTATCCCTTCTAAAATCCATCTTCCATTCTGCATCGCGTTACGTCTACGGGGCCAAAAGAAACGACCATATTACACCCATACTGATTTCTCTTCGCTGGCTTCCCATTGAAGCTAGGTCAAAATATAAGACTGTGTGCATCACCTGTAAAGCCACACACACTTCCACCCTTGCTACCTGGCTAACAAACTCAAAATATCAGGCGGTTCCAAACCTTCACCCAATCCTGAAAATCTACTGCTCGAACCTCCAACTTTAAAAAAGGAAAAACTCATGGCGTAGTCCTTCTCAGGTAATTTGACTAGAATTTGGAACTTGCTACCTCCAAACCTTCGCACCACCACCTCTTTCTGGTTTTTCAAAACAGGCCTTATTTGGCCAATGTGGGCAGCTGCAGCTAATATCTCAGCAACTTTTTCATTCCTACTGCTGAAAAAGATCATGCAGAGGCGGATGGTCCCTGTAATCGTCTCTCATCAACTCCTTTGCTCCAACCACTATAATACTGTCCGGACTCCTTCAGATGTTTGGGCCATATGGGGGGTCGGGTGATTTTCCAAATCTGTTAGGCATGAACAGCAGATCAGTGGTTTCTGTAAATAAAGAAATCGGGTAACTCCCTGTCATTTCTCAAAACACCCACTCGCATCCTACCTCACCCGGCCACCCCACACCAGCATCTTGCTGAAAGAGGTTCTTTCTCTTCTTGTGCAGTATTCAACTGGAATAGTTCCTCTTTGTCTGAGGGAAATTATGTTATCCCGGATACCTGCTTGAGCTGATAAAAGGTAGAGTGATAGACTCAACTCTTGATTTGTGATTTTTGAACAAATTTCTGAAACACAAGGTGGTCAGAATAATCACCCCTGAGCAAGTCCTTTCTTCCTTGCATGAATAAGATTTGATGGCTTCCCGAGACCTTTACGATGCTGGATTTCTTAGTTTTAGGTGGTGCCATTTTTAGGAAGGCCTGATTGAGAGAGATGTTGTCTCTGATGAAAGTGATTTGTTCACAAAATGTGACAGGAATTCATTGTATTTAGCCGTCGAGAGAAGGACATCTAAAGCTGGAGAAGAGGCCGCTCGGATAAACTGAAATGATGATCAGATAAAGAGAAATTATGACAATGCCCTCTTTAGAAAACAGAAGTTGTAATTTTCTTCATGGGGTTTAATCTGAAAAAGGGTTTATCTGTGATGTGTGGGTTCTAGCAACATGTATCTTATGTGTATGTTTTATTGCAAATTCGAAATAGGTTAGAAGTATATTGGTATTCCTCTTTTGGAATGGAGCTCACCTGAATGAAGTGGTCTTCAGGAGAATACATCTGAAGATACAATCTTCCTGGAACTTGTAAGAATAGAAGGATGCACATTTTTTATCCTTTAAGGTATAGACTAAGTCTAGCGAAGAATAGAGGATAATTCCAGGTTTCTGGTCCATTATGCAATGTCAGGAGTTCTTCCATTGGCAATTGAAGCCTTGCTTGTTTACTATTTTATTTTTCTTTAAGTCATATTAATATTATTGGATCTTTGAGATTAAATCGAGCAACGTATTGCTGAAATATGCCCTCGTGAATCATTTTTTAATCTCCTTATGCCTAGAGCACCGAAGACAAACAAGAAGTCAATGAACTCATCAAGTTGATTGATGCCAATGAAGATGGCAAGATAAGCTTTGAGGAGTACTGGAGCCTGATCAGCTTGATCACCGACACACTGAGCAAGCAAATGGCCATGCATTCCGAAGTAAGTGGCTAGAGGAGAAGCCTTGGCCAAGGACTAGTCTTGGCCATGAGAGATTCCAGATTTTATGGTGGTTGCAGAATTCATTCCTTGGCCCTTGTTTTAGTAATGGTAGGTTAGCTTTCCCAAAATACACTCACCTTTTGTGTTCTTAGCAATGGATAGTTGGGAGCAATGTATGCACAAATGAATACAATTAATGTTTAACATAAATATTTTTCCCCTTGGTGCATTTTTACATTTTGGGGCAAGTCTGCTTGAGGAAGTTGAAAGAAATTTCTTTTTGCAGGATGAATCTCCTGTTTATTAATTTGCTGTGTATTATGTATGTTTTTCATATTCATATATGTGTTATAAGTGTAAAGTGAACCTATCCAAAATGCAGCGGAGTGCTGTACAGTGTTGGCTTCAGATAACAAGTGACTGGAGGGATAGCTAGTTTCTGTGCACAGAAGTGAACTGTTGCTGTACCTTGATGAAGTGCTGTTCATGGAGGTATTGTCAAAGCCGAAATCTTAAATAAAATTCATGTAGTAAGTTTGTTCCCTGAAAGCAAGGTTTTTTTCAGCTGGATGGCATGTGAAGCTCCAGAGCTCTAACAGAATGTCTTACATAAAACTCTGAGCACAGATAGATACGCTCTCGTTCAGCAACAGAAATGTACCCAACAGTTCAGTTTTCAGGCAAGGCAAACGGATAAACAGCTGTGTACTCATTGTGCATGAGGCAGCTCCCTCGTACATTTGATAACATTCGTTAAACAGTACAATCTGCCTACTGTGGATATAGCCTTGAGGAACACTTGCAAATGTCAGAATGAGAACATCATAACTCACTACCCGGCTTCCGAAGCCAGCCGAAGCTGAGCTCTCCAAAATACCATTTTCATTGTTCGTTGCTGAAACTTATGCCTGCGTTAGTGCCGCAGCAATGTGCTCATGTGACTTAGGCAAGATGGAGTTGGTTTAGGTTTTGCTGTTTTGGCCCAGCCACTCGCAGTATGTCTTTAACTGTTTTATGAAGTGGAGCAGAAATTGTACGGTCTTAATGGATGCTGGGATGTGCATCTAGATCCCAGGTACCTCGACGGAAAAGGCCTTTTTCCTTGTTTTTTCTTTTTTACACTTCACTGTCTTCACTCTGATGGTGTCCTGCCTGCAGGTGTGCTGAGAGTCACCAGGGATGTTGTGATGGTCAGCCAGACAGGATTGGGGGTGGGGGTGGTGGAGGGTGCTGGTTGAGATGGCTTTGCAAATGATGCAGTGGCTTATGAAGATGGTGATGGGTGGCAAGGGGGAGCCAGTTGAATTCCACCCGGTGAGGGTGATATGATCATATTTCTTCAGGAACTGGATGAGAGACTACAGCATGTAGCATGTCCCCTGGGGCTATTGGAGTCTGGGAGGCCATTGGGAAGGGGATTTCCACCATCCAGATGCAAGAGTACAGTGGGTTGAAAGAGCAGTTCTGAAGTCTGTTTCAAGTAGGACTGGCCTCAGTTTCTTTAGTAGTGAGCTGGTACCAGGTCATCGTGTTTTCTTGGCATTGTGTTCCTTGAGGGTGCGGTTGGTATCCACAATGAGTCCAAGTGACTTGACATTAGGTGAAAGGAGGCGATTCAAGTCTTCACTTTCATTTTATTGATCCATGTTCAGACTATTTCTTGCTTGTTCTTGGCAAATAACAGGAATTCTGTCTTGAGCTCAGGTTGGTGCTGGGTATCTAGGTCTTGCTGAGATGCAAGCAGTGTTCGAGGGATGGGGTGTCTGGAGTAGAGGAGACCTTTAGTAGAGTTGTGTATTGTCAACATATTGATGAATTTTGATGCTGTTATCCAGAGTAGAGCCTAAGGGGCTTCATGTAGAGGGTGAAGATGACTGTCGACTGTTATGAGGTTTACATCAGATTACAAAGCAGAGATTTGGTGTACCAATACAGAGGAGCAGGCAGTGACATGAAGACCAGGCACTAGCAGGGTAAAGGACAAGAAGAGGACAGAGAAGGCAAGGCAACCCTAACATGTACAAGTAGGGAAAGGAACCAAAAACTGGTCAAATACACTAGATTGCCATAAGGGTTATACACCGTTAAGACTCAGCACTTTCCTAGACTGTTAGGGAAGCTCATTGTCTCTGTCCGTTAAACAAGGGGACTGAAAAGAACAACTAAATCAGAAGCATGCATACTGAAGCAAAGGGGAATGGTAGAAGAGAAAGAACAATTAGGAGCACATTACAGAGGGCTCAACCCGGAGGCTGCTCCTTACTTGAGACAAAAGTTATAAAACAGTAAAACAAAGTCATTGTTGGGCACAGAGAAATCTGCAGCAAGCTGGACTAGAACAGGACATGGGTTCTGACAAAGATAAGCCAAATATTGGTCAGCAGACAGGCAACAAGAGTTCTACAACACAGAGTTTTAAACATCATTGCATTGACAAAGCATTTTAGGGAATGGTGCCTCCCAGGTGGAGGCCATAGCAAGCCCGGCATGGATTCACGTGATTGGGCAGCACAAGACTAGCCTCAGGTGTGTGTTTAATTACATTCTCTAACATGTCCTTTGAGAGAGTCCAATGTAGAGCAGTAGCAGTTCTATTGAAAGCATTGCATAGTGGTTGCTGTGTCTGTCTGAATACTTGGCAGTCCACTCGGGGATGTGCAGTTCATGAAAACAAATTTAGATTTTTCAATGTGTCTAGGATTGAAATACCATGCAGTCCAAAGTCTTGTCTTGATTTTTGGGTGAGTTCTAGTGCGATTTGCAGGCTGCAGTTGGTCCGAGTACTGCATCTTCCAGAGATATGCAGATGAAATCGTAACATGGCAGATAGAACCCTGTGGGACTCTACAGGTGATGGGGACTGCCTGAGACTTGGAGATGCCAATGTGAACGAACTGATGTCAGTTGGAAAGGGAAGGAAACCAGTGAAGTACATTGCCAGTGAATCCCATTCAGTATTGCTGGATGTGGATGACGGTAGGGTGGTCAATGGTGTTGAAGGCGGCTGAAAGGTCCTGTAATATCCAACGGCAGGGTCTTCATCTATTGACAGACGGTCCTCGTCGGCGATTTGTTAGGTAGCTCTTAAATGCTGACGCATACATTTGTAGTAGTATAGGAGATGGTTGGCATTGATGTGATCTTGATGTTATGCACAGAGCGCGTTTGTTATGAGCATGCCGATGGAGAGTAGGTTATTATGGGCCGGTAGTTTGCAGTCATCAAGGTCTAATGTAGACGTCTTTAGTATTGGGATAATTTGGCCAGTCTTGAGAGCTTCTGGGAAGGTGCCTTGACTTGAGGAGCCTTCCTCGTGCAACAAAGCTGTTTTTGTTTCATAGCTCCCAATGTTTTGCCACAAATCATGGTCAGCGGAATGATGTCCACTGTTATTTACTATTTGCCATGAACCTCAGGTTCTGGATTGGCTTATTGTCATGTGCCAGTCTAGTTAGAAACTTGTGACCTCACCTTTTGTGCTCGCTGGACAATCATAACATTTTAAGGTTGGCATTCTGCTTGACTGGGGGCCAGTACAATGAATTCAAGGCCAGTGTTAGGTGATCCAGTAGCATTAGGGTTGGGGGCAGCCTTGCTGCTTGGTTTTGGGCCACCTGCAGTGATATTTTCATATCAGTTTTGGAAAAACCCATGTACATGCTTCCATGTACCAGCACTGTCTTGTGTTGGGCTAAGTCAGCATAGCAACTACACTTACTGTGCTTATGCCTTCAATTTGAGTACAGTTTTGACTTCCTTAGACATACATGACAACATTTTAGAAGAGGAAAGAGAGATTTAAAATTAAAATCGTGAGAATGTGTTTCTCTCATTGACTTCCATTGAAGGACATACAATTTCAGGTGGGAGACAGCCAAAATAATGCTAAAAATTGGGAGTGTCCCACCTGAACCGGATCTATTGGCATGTATGCACAGATTTGGCACAGAGTGCCCCCTGGAATCTGCAGCTCTTGCTTATTCCCAGGAATGCTCACTTGCCTCTCTCCACAAATAAAAGTATACTGATCTTCTATTGTTCATGAAATATATACATGTTTTTGTCGTTTGTCTGTGGGAAAACATTTTCCTGTGATGCAGCCCCTTGCCCTACTGCCCCATCAGTTTTAGGAGTGTTCCCTCCCCACATCCTCTCTAAAACTTTATTCCTGCATTTGACAGGATTAAATCCGTGAACCTTTTCTGGGAAGGAAGATACCTCCAAAACCTTATAGAATACCGACAGCCTGTGTGTGATCACCAACCTTTGCAGGTGGAGTCACTTTGAAACGTTAACACACCTGGCTAGCGTGGAATTTCCTTTCCTTTTGAGCTAATCTGCTCAGACTGGTAGAATTTCTGATTAAGCAAATCCTAATTTCCCACTGGCAATATCCTATAATTCCGATTCTGTGCATCAGAAAGTAAAATGTTTACCTACAAATAGTACTATTAACACACCTGTTTCACGTAGTTGTGCAAATAGCTTAATACTCAGGCCTTAGTGCTCTACCCTAAATGAAAGCTGTGATGAATTTGCTAAGTTGGCTATTCCAAGGTCTATAATGGTTTGCTGAAACTGCTGAATCCACAATCTTGAAACATTGTTACTAAAGAATAGTGGGTAAAAATCCCACAAAAAGTAGATTTGGTGAGAGAAAAACAAGAGCTACTTTTTGGGTAAAATTCTACCCAACAATAAATTGTTTTGCAAAACGAATCTCTTGCAGAAGCATTTGTGTGCTGTAAAATATATGTGCGAATGATGCTTTGCAAATTTGATGTCGAAATTAGCAGTGAATGATCCTTGTACTGTGTGCAGGATTGGAATACTTGCTAGTACCAAATGTGTTGGTACCAGAAAGCAAAGATCTATTCCACTGTTAGGAAATTGGGAGTTTGTGAGAGGCCAACGAGACAGAATCAATAATATATCAGGCAGACACGTAACCAACTCTGCCACAGCCTTGCTGTTGCTTGTGATAGTTGAAGCCATCCCTTCTCTTCATGGAAGCCTATTCCTAGATGTGTTCTCCAATTACAGTGTGTAGTTGAGTGGAGTCCACAAAACATCTGCTGATCACCTTCTCCATTGCCTGCTCTTCTTGCCTAGGTTAAACCTTCAAATGCTCAGGTCGAGCAAATGACTGATGTTGAACGTAGCATCAATACCATTGTACGGTATTTCTATGAACATTCAACGGTGCAGGGGGACACGAAGACCGTCTCCACAGAAGAGTTCAAGACAATGTTGCAGGCAGATTTCCTGAACTGCATCAAGGTAAAGGCTTATTTTTCCCTAATCTTGTTCTCTCTGACCTTCCCCCTGTTCACAGTGCTAAACCTTGTGTGGCAGCATACTGTCCACAGAGTAGGGCTCAAGCTCCACCAGGCAAGAGGCTGGAAACTAGAGCAAGCATGTTATTAATACTGTATGCCCTGTTGACCAAATAGCTCCTAGGTCGGAGAGGGAAATAGCGGAGGGGATACAAAAGTAGTGGTGTTTTTGTGTGTGTGAGCATGCACACATCAAGAAGTACTGGAGATAGTGAGAGGTCCTACTTACTGTTTTCTGTCCTGTCGAACCTGTTCTGGCTCCTGCCTACAGCTCTGGTTACTCTTATTCCTGCCCTGAGGATGACAAAAAATTTACAATGAAAAATCTGAAGAAACTCTTGAGATTGTTATCACGACATGGGTGGAAAAAATGGGAATGTGTAAGCTAGGAAAGATGGAACAATGTGCAGATGCATACACTGATAAGTATTTTTTCCATTTGAGAGGTTCTTGGGTTGTTTACGGATCTAGACCCTAAGAGCCTGATTAGCAAAATTTTTTGAATGAGTAGGCATAATTAACTTATTGAAATTCAGGTGAAATAGGTCAGACCTGCTCAGATCCTAAACATCATATGGACAGTCCTGTCTTAAAAGGGTTCTACCAGAGACTACCGGAGGCTCAGCACGCCTACACATTCAAAATATTTCTACTAAACTGTAGATCCCTATCAAAACACTCCCTTGAACTTATGATACTTCTGGAAGATGAATGTCCTGATGTATTATTTCTAACCGAAACATGGCCCCATAATGAGTCTGAACCAGATTTGGTGCAAACCCTTCCCCTGGCTACAATATCCAGCGGAAAGATCGCGACAAGAAGAAAGGCGGAGGTATCGCTATTATACACAGAAGCTCCTTTAAATGCCGTGTGGAACCCAATATTATTGCGGACTGTGAAAACCTTTCTTTCACCATTTCGCTCTCTGCCGTTCACTCCTTTTCTGGAGTTCTTATCTACCGTTGCCCAGGTGTGTGGGCAATTTCTCAAATCCCTTCTGGATGTAGCAGCCACATTAGTAGGCGCCTCTCCCAACATCACTCTCCTGGGGGACTTCAGCCTGCATTTTGATGACCCCCAACAAGGCTGATGCCTCGGATCTCACTCAGGACCTATTAGCTATTCAGCTACTCCAAAAAGTTATAGGTCCCACACATAAGAAAGGTCATACTTTAGACCCGGTCTTTACTAACAACACTGAATTGTCGGTAGGCGATCCTACTCCCTGCCCTGGTCGGATCATTTCCTGATCCTCATCTTCCTGAATCCATCAATCCGACCCCCAGTCACTAAAGTCATTAACAGGAGAGTCCGTCCCTGGTCTAAACTCGCAGGAGATTCCTGGATCTTAGCTCTTGAAAATCTCAAACCTAAAATAGTTCATAATCCTATCTTAGCCTCTGAAAAATGTACTCTTTGGATTGAGTCCTCACTGGACATAGTTGCTCCTGTTAAACCCAGCCATAAAGTAAGAGAGAAAATGTCGCCATGGTACTCTCCCAAGCTTCGATCACTTAAACAGGCTTGCAAAAGACTGGAGAGGAAATGGAGAAAAGACTACAACGGTTTGAGTAAACAGAACTATAGAGAATCTATAAAACTCTACCAAACGGAAATAAAAATAGCGCAGTCAGCCTATTATGAAGGTATTATGAACTCTGCAGCTAACACTCCTAGGGAAATTTTTCGCGTGGCGAAGGATCTCCTAGAGCTCCCTAGATCAGAAATATCTCTTGAGGCCTCCACAGAGCGGTGCAATGAACTGGCAGATTTTTTTCAAGGAAAAATTACAAATATATACACTGCATTTCCTGGTTCACCCTGCCCTAGTGACCTCCTACTACCGGACAAGCCCCCACCTCATACGGAGCACGTACTTAAGGAACTCCCAACCTTAAATCTGGATAATTTGTCAGAAATCTTTTCCCAAATAAAATCAGGCTCCCCCCTAGATCCAGCCCCCCCCCCACTTCCTACGTAAAGCTGGAGACGTGATACTCTCTACCATTTTGGAGGTGGTAAATCTGTCCATCTACACCAGCCTAGTCCCTTCACCATGGAAACATGCCATGGTTAAGGCTTTACTCAAAAAACCCGAGCTTAGACCCAGATGACTTAGCCAGCTATCGCCCCATCTCGCTGCTTCCGGCGATCGTTAAGATCCTGGAAAAGCACGTGAACTCGACCCTCTCTGACTTTCTAGAAACCCATGGTCTCCTGCACTATTCCCAGACCGGTTTTCTCAGAAACCCATGGTCTCCTGCACTATTCCCAGACCGGTTTTCTCCCTCCGCACGGAACCGAAATGGCCCTTCTTGCAGTGGTCGAGGAATCTAAGAAAATCCTTGATCAGGGAGGAGCAGTAGCCATTATCCTCCTTGACCTTAGCTCAGCATTCGACACAGTTAATTTTGACATCCTACTAGAGACACTTAGGAGGATAGGTGTCTTAGGTGGTGCGTTTACCTGGGTTCAATCTTACCTAGACAGTAGAACATTCCAGGTCTTCTCAGGGGAGTCTACATCTAGGAGTCTAGTGCTCAGCTGCGGAGTCCCGCAGGGCTCGTCGCTGAGCCCCACATTATTTAATGTGTACATGAGACCACTTGCTGACATCATCTTGCCTCACGGGATTAAAATCGTCACCTATGCGGACGACACACAGCTGGTAATTACCCTTAATGGTCCTCGAAACTTTCCCTCAGATTTTGAAACCTGTCTGGAGAAAGTGGCCTCCTGGATGGAACACTCCTGCCTTAGACTTAACGGAGGAAAAACAGAACTAAATCTCCTGGGCAACGCCTCCAGCATGGATCTTAAACAGACATGGCCTACTTGCCTTGGCCCCGCCCCAACCACCAAGACTAGGATCAAAAGCCTGGGCGTTTGGTTGGATAACTCTTTTAAGTTTGACCACCAAGCAGTGAAACTGGCAGGGGCCTGCTTTGGCATTCTCAGACTGCTCCGGAAAGATCTTCCTCTCTTTCCGATGGGTGCAAGGAGAATCCTGATCCAGGCCCTGGTCCTATCGCGCCTGGACTATGGCAACTCTCTTTACCTAGGAGCACCTAAAGCAACGATAAGGAAGCTCCAAGTCGAGCAGAATTGCGCTGCTAGGCTGTTGCTTGGGATCCCGATAACTCAGTCCGCCAAGCCGGCCCTGAAGACCCTACACTGGTTGCCAATTCTGGAAAGAGTAAAATTCAAAGCTCTGTGCATAGCCCATAAGACTCTATGGGAAAATGACCCAGCAATCAACAACTCCCTCATTACCTCCTACCGCCCCAGAAAATGCCTTTGATCGGCCAATCTTAACCTCGCAGTCATCCACAAGATCAGGAGGGTAAGAAGCGGAGGAAGATCTTTTTCCTACAATGTAGCTAGACTCTGGAACACCCTGCCCCCACACTTTCGTTTGGAATCCCGCCATCTCCCCTTTCGAAAGCTTCTTAAAACTTGGTTATTTCAACACTCTGCCTTATAATCTTTTACTCTCTCTCCTGTTCGCCCACTAGCGCTGGGATGCGCTCTACAAATGGTGAATAATAATAATAATCAATACGTTTTTTTCAGACCAAATTTACCTCGAAGAAACCTCAAAAAAACTGAATGGTCTGAAAGGGGTCACCACCTTGCTTTTAAAAGAAAAACATTTCTCGGATTTATTTCTTCTTGTTAATCTGCCAAATGAGTTTAGGGCAAGCTAAGGCTAAATGACTGCTCTACAAAGATAAATAATTTTCAAAAATAAAAATACAGTTCTAGTATTGTATTAGTATTGTATTAGCGCATTTGTATAGCGCTCATACCTCCTCTGTGGGGCACCAAAGCGCTTAGCCACATTGATACCAAAGTGCAAAATCTAAGTTAATTAAATACTGTATAAGCTAACACCAAAACTATAAGGTACCCCAAGACCGGTTCAACCAATGAAAAAAAGAAAAAGTCTTGTGCTACCTCTAATAAAGATGGAGTATAGGAGCTGCAAATGGAGATGAGTAGTGAATTGTTTGAGCAGCTTTGGAAAACCACAGTGCTGTTGCGAGCCATATAGCTCTAACAATCTTCAAGCAGATCAGATCTTTATTTCTTGCTGTCGCAAATCCCTGCAATCAACAACTGTGCTACTAGGTAGGCAGACTCTTTCAAGATCAAAACTTTAAAACCAACGCATCCTGTTTTGGAGAAAACCCTACATCCAGAGGGAGCCAAAGTTAGAGCTCGAAAAGGACAAGTCACTAGCCTTCGGTAATGCCTTATCTGGTAGAGACATGATCTAGCCGCAGATTCCTTACCGTTGGTTGGCTCTGTGTGACGTAGTCCGCGCCATTATGACGTCTGCGCCACCTATATAGGCACCAACTTGGCACCCTGACATCAGTTACTTTCACGACTTTCCAAGCCAGAAGCGGGGAGCCATGAAGTGCACTGACATTGGTGTGTTTCTGAACAACTGGGACCGGGAAAGGGATCAGCCCTGACACTAAAAACCTGTCTGCAGTGCCGGGAGCATGGGTGGGTCAGTAAGGAATCTGCGGCTAGATCATGTCTCTACCAGATAAGGCATTACCGAGGGTAAGTAACTTGTCCATCTGATAGATACATCTAGTCGCAAATTCCTTATCTTTGAATAGCTACCCAAGCAAGACCATCCCTTGAGAAGGGACTGCGGATAAGTTTAGACCAGGAAGTCCTGCAGGACAGATCGGCCAAAAAGGCCGTTCCTGCGGACTTGACTGTCCAGGCAGTAGTACTTGGTAACTGTGTGCAGAGATGCCCACGTTGCTGCCTGACACATGTCAAGGACAACACCGTGGTGGCAGCCTTAACTCTGGTGGAGTGAGCTCTTAAGCCTTTAGGAGACTGCTTTTTGGCCAGAGCATAGCAAATTTTGATTCAGAGGATGACCCATCACGATATAGTCCTCTTCTGCTCCGCATGACCTTTCTTAGTTCCAGCGTACCCCACGAAGAGAAAGCCGTCCAACCGGAACTCTTTAGTGCAGTCAAAGTAGAACAGCAACACTCTTTTTGAGTCCAGACGGTGGAGTTGCTCCTCTTTTTTGGAGGGGTGCGGAGGAGCATGGAAAGTGGGCAAGATGACAGATTGCCCCACATGGAATGATGTTACCACTTTTGGCAATAAAGAGGCCCTAGTGCGAAGGACCAACTTATCAGGGAAGATGGCCAGGTAAGGCGGCTTAGGTGACAGAGCCTGCAATTCGCTCACCTTCCCAGCAGATGTGATTGCCACTAAAAAGGCTGCTTTGATAGCTTTTTTATAGTAAGCAAGCCGGAGAGGAAAAGTGTGCAAGGGATTTAACGGGGTGCACATTAGCAAAGTGAGAACCAAATTAAGATCCCACTGAGGCATAATGAAAGGGGAAGGTGGGAACATATGTACAAATCCTTTAAGGAATCTATTTACAATGGAAGATTTGAATAATAATGGTTGGTCTGGGAGCCTCAGAAAGGCAAACAGGCCTGAAAGGTACCCTTTAAGTGTGCCCAGTGCAGAGCCCTGCTGGGCAAGGGTCAAAATGAAAAGCAAGACCTGAGAAAGGGGAGCAGAAAGAGGATCACTAGACCTTTCTGTACAATATTTAGCAAATTTGTTCCACCGCATGACGTACACGGTCTTGGTGGAGTTCCGCCTGGCCGTCTAAATAAAATTATATACTTCGGGAGGAAGGTTGAATGCTGTCAACTGCCGCCGCTCAATCTCCACGCAAGAAACCATAGAGTTGACAGGTTCGGGTGGAGGACATTCCCCTGCTGCTGTGACAGAAGATCCTCCCAAAGGGGCAGCGGTATTTGCAGAAAAGCGTATTGGAGACCTGAGCTCCACTCAAGACAAAAAGCGCTCCTAGATAAAGCCGCCTTGGAAACTTCAGCGCCAAAACTGCTGACATTTCGCGTCCTCGGCAGAGGCAAACAGATCCAACCAAGGCTCTCCCTATTGCTGAAAGAGAACTTGTGCCACCTCCGGTGCAGATGCCATTTGTGATCCGCTAGGCATTGATGGCTGAGTTTGTCCGCCCCGGCGTTCAGCAAACCTGCCAGGTGTTGAACCACCAGGGATAGGCCCTGCTGTTCAAGCCAAGTCAGAGACACAGGGCTTCTTGACAAAGGGTGCACGTCCCCACCCCGCCCTGTATGTTGCAGTACCATATGGTGGTGGTTTTGTCCGTGAACACTTGGACTAGCTTCCCCTTGATGGAAGGAAGGAAGACATTCAATGCCAAACAAATTGCTCGGAGCTCCAGCAGGTTGATGTGGGGTCTGGTTTCCACTGGTGACCAGAGTCCTCAGATCTCCACCTCTGTCAGATGGCCGCCCCATCCCAGGAATTATGCATCTGTCACTACTTTGTGGTCTGGTTGGGGACGGGAGAGGGGTCTGCCTCTGACCCAATCGTGGTCGGTTAGCCACCACTGCAGGTCCTATGCAGTTCTCTCCGACATCTGGACCTTGTCTGAGAGATTCCCCTGATTCTGCGCCCACTGGAACTTCAAGTCTCACTGCAGACTGTGCACAAATACCACCTGGCATGTGTCACTAGCAGGATGCAGGAGGGCATGAGGCCCAGCTGCCTCAGTCATTCTTACCGAAATCCAGGATAGATGCTGAAACATCGGTATCATAGTCTGAATATCATGGACTCACCGTTCGGGAGGATAAGCCCGAAACTGAACTGTGCCCAGAACAGCTCTGATGAAATGGAACATATGAGAGGGAGTCAGGTGTGACTTTCGTACATTGATAGTGAACCCCAGAGAATGCAGGAGCCTTCAATAGTCAGTCGTCGAGATAGGGGAATACTGGCACCCCTGACCTGCGCAGAAGAGCTGCGACCACCGCCATCATCTTGGTGAACACCCAAGGGGCGCTAGTAAGGCCAAAGGGAGCACGGTGAACTGAAAGTGCTTGTGGCTTATTGTAAACTGCAGGTAGCGCCGATAGGCAGGCAGGATAGGAATGTGAAAATAGGCGTCCTGCAAATCCAACAGTACCATCCAGTCTCCTGGGTCCAGGGCAGACAAGACCTGAGCTAGAGCAAGCATCTTGAATTTTTCCTTTTTGGCCTAGGATAGGGCGCAAACCATTTTCCTTTTTGGGGACCAGAAAGTAGTGGTAATAACAACCACAGCCTACTTCTGGCGCTGGAACCCTCTCTATGGCTCCAGTGGCTAAGAGAGTCATGATTCCTCCTGAAGCAAATAGTATCGAAGGGAAGGGAATAGCCCTTTCGGACTATTTGGAGGACCCACCTGTCCCAGGTGATGTTCTGCCAGTGATGGAGGTGATGGTTGATCCTGCCACCAACTGACTGCTTATATTCTTGAAATGCTGGACTAGGAAAGTTTGGAGGCTGGGGTTGGGGGTGGGGTGGACTGACCCGACCTCTAGCTGGAACGAGCCGTGCCCACAGCCACGCAGAGGTTGTTGAACTTGCGCGGTCTTGTGGCTGGGGTATGGCTGGTGTGGCTGAAAGCTCCTTCCGTAGCCATGAAAGGGGCGAAAGGCAGAAGGACGTGTGGCGACTGAGAGGCCCAAAGACTTGGCCGTAGCCTGTGAGTCCTTAAAGTGCTCCAGCGCCATGTCTGCCTCTTCTCCGAAGAGACGGGTGCCATCAAAGGGCAGGTCCATGAAAAAAGCCTGGACATTCCCTAATAAGCCAGATGTCCTCACCCAGGTGTGGCGTCGAACAGCCACTGCCAAAATTGCTCTGCCCAGCGAGTCGGTAATATCTGAAAGAGACACGTTAGTGATAGATTCCTTACCTTAGAATATCCCCAGGCGTCAGGCTGGATCCGGAAAGTTTTGCGTAGCAGTACCCTTGCGCGTCGGTAGGCGGCGTCGTGCGGCTCCGCGTCCGTCGTCGGCGTCGTGATCGCCGGGATGACGTCGCGGGCATTACTTAGGCGCCGCCCCTGCGCGCTGACGTCAGTTCTTCTTTTTCCGCGCCAGTAAGCGCAGATCCGGGAAGAGCAGTGCCCTGGTCAATTTTTGACCATACTTTTTGGTGATTTTTTCACTGTTTTTTCCATCTTTAAGGTGTCGTAGGGATGCCCGGCTTCAAGCGATGCGGCGCCTGTGCGCGGATGATGTCCGTCACCGACCCGCATTGGGAGTGTCTCTTCTGCCTCGGCCGAGGCCACGACACCGAGTCTTGTCCCGAATGCCAGGCCCTCAACCCGAAAGCTTTGCGAGAGCGGTCTCGAAAGCTCCTCGAGGCCCGGCATTCGGCTCCGCGGAAGCCCCGGTCGCGTGAGAGGTCCAGGGGTCGCTCGCGGAGTGCACACCGGTCGTCGGCGTCGAAGTCTTCTTCGTCCGGTAAGTCTAGGCACAAGAAGTCCAAGAAGCATCGTCGCTCTCGGACTTCGCCTCGCCGGTCTCGCGACTCGGCTGAGGCCCCTCCCGGCACCGTCCCCGCCCCCGCGGCCCCGGACTTGCCTGTGGAGTCGCCCCCGTCATACCCGCCCTTCCCGGGTTCGGGGCGGATCCGGCCAAGGTACAGGAGTTCCTGTCGGCCATGGCCCGCCTCTTCGGGCCTTCAGGCCCCTCCGGTGCGCCTTCGGGCCCCGCGGGCCCTGATGGGGTTGCTCCGGCGTCGCCGGCGGCTCCGGCCCCGGCGTCGCCCGGGCCTCCAGCCTCGATCCCGGCTCCGGCTTCGGCCCCGGCCTCGATCCCGGCTCCACAACCCCCATCGACGCCGGTCGACCTCACGACACCTCCGCCGGCGCCGATGTCTCCGGTGCCGTTCTCGACGCCGCCCTGGGCTCCGGGCGGCGTCGTCCCCCAGTTCCTTCCGGCTCCGGACATGGACCCGGAGCGACGTCGCTCGACGCCGGCTCCGGCGCCGATGGGACCTTGGGTCCCAAATGTCCCTCCTCCTCCTTATTTTGAACCAGAGGAGGACCAGGAGGACTGGGAGGGGTCTGATGACCCTCTGACACGCAACTGTCAGTATGATGAGGACTGGACAGAGAGTCTAGGGGAGGCCAGTGGTCTGGATACTTCTCCTGACACTGGCATGCTGTCTCCTCCCGTGGCTACGGAGGAGGGGGCCAATTTTGGTACGGTGTTGCGTAGGGCTGCTGGGGCCTTACGTCTCCAGCTCCCTACTTTGACGGTCAAGCCTAACATCTTGACAGAGGTGCTTCAGCCGGCAGCCTCCTCTGCGGAGACTGTGCTGCCGTTTAACGACGCCCTCACTGACGTTCTTTTGGGCGCCTGGTCCAAGCCCAACACAGGGGCTCCTGTGGATCGGAACGTGTCACTACGCCATCGCCCCGCTCCGGGCGACCCCTGTTTCTTTCTGTCCACCCCACTCCTGAGAGCTTGGTTGTCCAAGCCTCCGCTTCCCAAACCGCCTTCCCTACCGCTCCTCCGGATAGGGAATCCAAACGCCTGGATCAGTTTGGGAAGAAAGGTTTTTCTTCCTCCAGTGCTGGCTTGCGGTCCGTTAACACCGCTTGTCTTTTGGGCCGATATACCCACTCCCTGTGGGATTCGGTGGCGGATGTTTTGCCCCAGTGCCCTGAGGAGGTCCAGGCACTGCTTTCCCGCGCCATTGCGGAAGGAAGGGATGCGGCCAAATACACTATCCGTTGTGGCCTTGACACCGCCGACTCGCTGGGCAGGTCGATTGCAACGACGGTGGCGCTCCGGCGCCATGCCTGGCTCAGAACCACTGGTTTTTCAGGGGATGTCCAGAATACTCTCATGGACATGCCCTTTGATGGAGTCGGTCTTTTGGGTCCAAAGCAGACCATGCGTTGGAGCGCTTTAAGGACTCACGGGCTACTGCAAAGTCCCTGGGCCTTTCTGCTACACGCCCTCCGCTGCCTTCAGCTTTTCGCCCCTATCGTGGCCACGGTAGGGGCGCCCTTCACGTCAGCAGCCCAGCCACCGGCCCGCACAGCAGGCGTCTTCGCGTGGCCGAGGACGTGGATTCCGCCGTGGCGGATCGGGCAACCAGCGTGCGGGTCAGGCCACCACCTCCAACCCGTCCGCGACCTCCAAGCCCTCCTAGTCCCTCCTTTCAGGTGCACGGCACGCCAGTAGGGGCAGGGTCCGCCATCACCTTCCCCACTGGCGCACCATCACCTCGGACAGGTGGGTCTTGGACATTGTCCGAAGGGGCTACTCCCTCCCCTTCGAGACCACCCCCCAGCCATGCCACCTCAATTCCACCGCATGTCAGGGGATCACTTGGTGCTTCTACGGAAGGAAGTCACGGCCCTCTTGACCAAAAGGGCCATCGAGCATGTTCCGACCCCAGAAGTAGGGCGTGGTTGCTACTCCCACTACTTTCTGGTGCCCAAAAAGGACAAGGAGGACATGCGTCCTATCTTGGACCTCCGGAACGTCAATCGCTTCCTCCGGAAGGAGAAGTTCAAGATGCTCACCCTAGCTCAGGTCTTGACTGCCCTCGACCCTGGAGACTGGTTGGTAGCGTTGGACTTGCAGGACGCGTATTTCCACATCCCCGTCCTGCCGGCCCACCGGCGTTACCTTCGGTTCACGGTAGGCCCCGAGCATTTTCAGTTCACCGTGCTCCCCTTTGGCCTTACCAGTGCCCCTCGGGTGTTCACGAAAGTGATGGCGGTGGTCGCGGCTCATCTGCGCCGGGCAGGGGTCTCAGTCTTCCCCTACCTCGACGACTGGCTGCTGAAGGCGGGCTCGTCCCAGGCAGTCGTCTCCCACCTCCAGACTACGGCCGAACTCCTGCACTCGCTGGGGTTCTCCATCAATGTGCCGAAGTCGCATCTGATTCCTTCTCCACAGCTCCTTTTCATCGGAGCAGTTCTGGACACGACGCAGTTTCGGGCCTATCCTCCCGAACGGCGAGTCCGGGATATTCAGGCTATGATTCCGATCTTTCGGCCTTTATCCTGGGTTTCGGTACGGATGACCCTGAGGCTGCTGGGCCTCATGGCCTCCTGCATCCTGCTGGTCACTCATGCCAGATGGCATATGCGGGCTCTGCAGTGGGACCTGAAGTTCCAGTGGGCGCAGCACCAGGGCAACCTGTCCGATCACGTCCAGATCTCGGAGGGGACTGCAAAACAGTTGCAGTGGTGGCTCTCGAACCGGCAATGGGTCATGGGCAGATCCCTCTCCCTTCCCCAGCCAGAGCATACAGTTGTGACGGACGCGTCCCTTCTGGGATGGGGCGGTCACATGGGAGAGGCGGAGATCAGCGGCCTCTGGTCTCCGGCGGAGTCCCGGCTCCATTTCAACATTCTGGAGCTCCGGGCGATCCGACTTGCACTCAAGGCATTCCTTCCCTCTGTCAAAGGGAAGGTAGTGCAGGTGTTCACAGACAACACCACCGCCATGTGGTACTGCAACAAACAAGGCGGGGTGGGGTCGTGGACCCTTTGTCAGGAGGCTCTGCGCCTCTGGACATGGCTGGAACATCAGGGCATGTTCCTGGTGGTTCAACACCTGGCAGGTTCCCTGAACGCCAGGGCGGACGAACCTCAGCCGCAGGTGCATGATGGATCACGAATGGCGTCTTCACTCGGAAGTGGCGCAAGGACTCTTTCTACAGTGGGGAGAGCCTTGGTTAGATCTATTCGCCACCGAAGAGAACGCGCAATGTCATCAGTTCTGCGCGTTGGAATTTCCAAGGCGGCACTCGCTCGGCGACGCTTTCGTCACGAGTGGAGTTGCGGTCTATTGTACGCCTTTCCGCCTATACCACTTCTACCCAGAGTGTTGAAGAAGATTCGGCACGACCGGGCCCAAGTCATTCTTGTGGCTCCGGACTGGGCTCGAAGAGTTTGGTATCCCGAGCTACTCAATATGAGCATAGATCCCCCGATCCGTCTGCCTCTTCGGGAGGATCTTCTGTCGCAGCAGCAGGGGACGGTCCTCCACCCGAACCTGTCCAGTCTTCACCTGCTTGCGTGGAGATTGAGCGGCGGCAGTTGATTCCTTTCGACTTGCCTCCCGAAGTTTGTGATGTGATTCTGGCAGCCAGGCGTCCCTCCACTAAGGTGGTATACGCCTGCAGGTGGAACAAATTTGTGGCATGGTGCACAGCAAAGGCTGTGAATCCCCTTTCTGCCCCTCTTTCTGAGGTCCTTCTGTTCCTTCTCTCTTTGGCCCAACAGGGTTCTGCCCTGGGTACCATCAAGGGTTATCTTTGTGCTATCTCGGCCTTCCTCAGGCTCCCTGATCAGCCCTCCTTTTCAAGTCCCCTGTTGTTAACAGGTTCTTAAAAGGCATTACTCACCTCTTCCCTCCTGTTCCGTTTGTGATGCCTCAGTGGGACTTGAACTTGGTTCTTACCTTTTAATATGCGCTCCCTTTGAGCCTCTACATAACTGTCCTCTTCGTCTTCTGACTCTGAAGACAGCCTTTCTGGTGGCCATCACCTCCGCTCGGCGGGTGAGTGAGCTCCAGGCTCTATCTTGCAAACCTCCCTTTCTGTCTGTTCATCCAGACAAGGTTGTTCTTCGGACGCGTCCGTCCTTCTTGCCAAAGGTGGTTACTGCTTTCCACATTGGGCAGACCATCACTTTGCCCACCTTCTTTCCGCCTCCGCATCCTTCCAGAGAGGAAGAGAGGCTCCACCGTCTGGACCCAAAACGTGCGCTCTCTTTCTATATTGACCGCACAAAACACTTCCGGGTGGATGACCAGCTCTTTGTTGGCTACGTGGGCGCCAAAAGGTCGGGCGGTGCACAAGAGGACCATCTCCCGCTGGGTTACCTTGTGCATCAAGACCTGCTATTCTTTGGCTAAAAAGGAACCTCCTGTTGGGCTGCGTGTCCATTCCACCAGGGCAACGGCTGCTACCACGGCCTTGGGCCGCGGTGTTCCGCTGCCGGTTATCTGTCAGGCGGCTACGTGGGCCTCGCTGCACACGTTTACTAAGCATTACTGCCTTGACAGTCAGGTCCGGAGGGACGGCTTCTTTGGCCGTTCTGTCCTCCAGGACTTCCTTGTCTGATCTTTGTTCGCAGACCCACCACCGGGGTTGGTATTGCTGGGGTATCTATTCTAAGGTAAGGAATCTATCACTAACGTGTCTCTTTCAGATGCACAAGTTACTAACTTGTGTAACGATATATCTGTAAGAGACAGTAGTTAGTGATAGATTCCTTACCGCCCCACCCATCCTCCCCGTTCTGCGAACTGATTTCTAGGGTTAAGGACATCCCTTTCAGGGCCCTAGTATTTTTCAGACACCTGTGTCAGCTTCTTGCATGGCTCTGCGTTCCTGGCGCGGAAAGTCGTGTACAGAACTGACGTCAGCGCGCAGGGGCGGCGCCTAAGTACTGCCCGCGACGTCATCCCGGCGATCACGACGCCGACGACGGACGCGGAGCCGCACGACGCCGCCTACCGACGCGCAAGGGTACTGCTACGCAAAACTTTCCGGATCCAGCCTGACGCCTGGGGATATTCTAAGGTAAGGAATCTATCACTAACTACTGTCTCTTACAGATATATCGTTACACAAGTTAGTAACTTGTGCGTCAAGACCACAACGAATGGCGAACGTTTTCGCATCCCTCCCATCTGATACTGCTTGGGAGAGGATGGCCCGGGCCTCCTCCGGGACCTGTGGCAGCACTTGCGCAACCGTTTTCCACAGTGTTCGAATAACGGCCCAATGAGAATGCAGTGTTCACCGACTGCAATGCAAGGAAGAAAACATTTTCTTGCCCCAACCATCCAGCCTCTTGGATTCCCTATCCGAGGGTACAGAAGGGAATGCGCCTTGGGAGGTAGAGGCTTAGACCACCAAGCTCTCGGGGCAGGGCGGTTGGTGAGGTAATTTGGCTCACCTGGTGCAGGGTGATTTGCTTCTGGCAGTTGTCTTATTCACAGGAGCCCCTGAGCTGGGCTTGATCCAGGTTCTCAGTAGGACATTGGTTAAGGCCTTGTTGAAAGGCAGCAGGGATTCTGAGGAGGAGACACCAAGCTACTGGACCTCTGTCACGATATTCGTCTTGACTGCCACGGGAGGGAGCTGAAAGCCCAGGACCTCCGCCTCCCTTTACACCACCATAGCATTTGATGCTCCCTCCTCTGTAGCCACAGTAGGGGGAGAAAGTAGGCCAGAATCTGGAGAGGTATCCAGTCCACTGGCCTCGCCCAATTCCTCATACCAGTTCATTTCCTGATAAGGTTGGTCTTGTAAAGGGTCCAATGATTCCTTCCAATCGTCCTCTATTCCTAGCCCTTCAGAATAGGGCTGAGGAAATGACCTAGAACCTAAGAGTTCTGTCCGGCGCCGAACTGGTTATGGGTTGTCGGGGATAAGAATGGGGCTAACACTGCTGGTGGACACAGGGATTCTCGGCATCGGGACTGGCACCGAGGAAGAGGTTGCAGCGGTACGACTGGCGTCGGTCCGAATCCATGGGGTGTCATAGGCGCGGGTCTGGAGCCACCTGTGCAGAACCCGATGGAGCACCCTGTGAGCCTCGGGGGCCCGAAGGTGCGCCGGTATGGTCAGGCTGCCCAAATATGAGGCACATGGCGTCATAAAACTCCTTGAGCTGGGCGGGGCCGCTTCGGCTCCCGGGAAGGCTGGGAAGCGTGGGGCTGACCCAGGTGCAGGTTTCGAGGTACGAGGCCTAGAGCGCTGTGACTCCTCCGTCGCCTCTGCCGATGGATGAGGAGAAGTCAAAGCACACTGTTTTTTTGTGCTTCTTACCTGACTGACTCGATGAGTTCGAGTGGGAAGACGAAGACTTAGGACTCCCGGAGCAGTTCCCACTCCTTCCTCTCAACCGGGACTGTGAACAAGACCTCCGGGGAGAACGACGCGGTGCCGAGCGTCGGGCTGCAAGCAGCTTTAGGGACCGCTCCCTCAAAGCTTTCGGGAACCATAGCCTGTCAGTTGGAGCACGACTTCGAGTCGTGGTCACGCTCCAGGCACCAGAGACAAACCAGATGTGGCTCCGTCACCGACATAGCATGGTGGCAGGCGCTGCACGGCTTCTTGGACATGAGGCAACCTACACACCAAAAAGGGGTTGACAAAACTTTGAAATAAAGCCTGTCAAAAAGTGAGAGGGTAGCTCTCTTCATGGATCTGCGCTGGCTGGCACTGAAAGAAAAGAACTGGCATCAATGCGGCGAGGTGGTGCCAATATAATTGATGCGGAGGTCACAATGGCGCGAACAACACCATCAAGTGGAGCTGACCGATGCCACCTTCCCGCACGCAGGGGTATTGCTGAAACAAAAATCTTCTGGATCCAGTCTGACGCCTGGGAAATTCATAGGTAAGGAATCTGCGGCTAGATGTCTCTTTCAGATAGTGAGAGATTTTGTACCCTTGCGCCTCTCCCACAAGATGAGCAGGTGGATGAGGACACTCCTCAATAGCAAGAGAATACATTTGGGAAACCAAACAAGTCTGAGTTTCCATTCTGCATATATTCTGCTCCAAACAGAATTCTGACTAGCACTCACGGGAGAAGAATTATCCTTTTTATTGGATTATTCGTGCACTCACAACAGACGCGTTTCGGCAAAGCACCTATATAAAATCTTTCAGCATACTGAAATAATCTACAACAGAAATAATAAGTACATGGCGTAATACCAGGGTATGAGATTAGACCAGCCTTGTGTTGATATAGAAACAACTTTTAAGCAAGAGACCAAAGTGAAGAAACTGAAAATTTTCAAATAACAAGCTGAAGTCAAATTAGCTCGAATTTAAGCTGCCCCAGGAACGGAAGAGTAACAGCTAGACTATTGAACTTCATTGTGAATTATCACTTTATTAACACAAACATAATTTATCCTAAAGCAAAATACTCTCTGCAATCATTCAGCAAAGACAAAGAAACTGGACTACTACATTACTAACTCCTTGAAACAGAGCTGTAGGTCAGCTGGAGCCTTGGAAACGAGAGAGGCATACTTGGAAGTCTTACCCTCACAAGATACTGAGGAACTATTTTAGAGTGTGGAGGATGAGATACCCCATCACAAACATGGCGGATGTCCCAGCGGACGTATTACAAGCGCGCTGTAGTTTATGTAACTTGTAATAGGGTGGATAGGATATCCACCACGTTTTGACAGGGCATTTGTGCCTAATTTTGGCCTAGAAGAGCCAGGTCCATGCATAACTTTCAGAATATCCTCAAAACATATATTTACATATGTTAAACTACATGGGATTCTTTTAGATAGTTCCTATTCTGATAATTCAACATGGATCTTGCCTTCCTGCACCTTGGTCGAACATCTCTGCTTTCTAGCAACAATGAGAAAAAATATTTTTTGTTGTGCTTCTAACCAATTTGTTATTTAAAAATATTATTTATTGTTCTTAGATCCCACAGAGAAATTAAGTATTTGACTTCAAATTCCCCATAACTTGATTGATGCTAGAGTATCAACTTGTATGTTGAAACATTTATTTATAGAAATGAATTAATGTCTCCATTGCAGTCTGGTACAATAGCAGGTAGTTAATCCGGTATCCTTTGAGTATGTGTGGGCTAATTTGCCTGTGTCTTGATAGCTATATAAACGAAAGTAGTATAGCAAAAACTGGAGTATTATGGTCATTTGAAGGGCAGGCAATTTGCATCCTACAAACCTTCACTTGAGGGTTTGAACTCACGCTCTAGCTCCTTTCAGCACTCTTAGAATGCACCTGTAGTTTATGCTGTCAGAAGCTTTTTTGTACCGACTGGTGACAACTGATTAGGTGGCCCATCTAACTCTACATGTAAGAATTTGTTCCATTAAACTGGAGCATTCGATAAAGGTCTGAAGTGGCACATGAGCATTAGTTTGACAAAAAAATACTTTCTAGAAAATGGGTACAAATGTAATAGTATGTGTGATCTGCATTCTCTGCAAGTTTCCCGATTTTTTAAAGTTCTTATTTTTGGGGGGGGAAGAGTAAGGGCTAATTACCTGCCAAACACTACTCCTATATTAGTAAACAAATCAGTTACTGTTTGAAGTTTTACAATTTTCAGAGACTAGAATCAACATTGGAAGCTGTAATGTTAAGTGGCTGTAAGTAAATAATTGACCATTTAATACAATTGACCATAAATGTTTATAAAAATGTTTTCAGTAAACATAATGAATCAATGAATAGGCTAACATTTCTTTAATTTGTGGTGTTTCTGCCCTTCTGGTCTGTCACCTTCCTCTTCCCAACACCCTTGACTTGTATTTTTACTCATCCCTCACTCCCTCACTCCTTTACCCTACTATTCACTTTCTCTGCCTTTCATTGAACGTTTAATGTTTTCCAATTTCCTATCACCTGCTCTTTCTGTTTATATACAGGAGTATTCAGATCCTGGCCAGGTGCTGAAGGGCCTTGATTCTAAGAGCCAGGACATTGAATTCTCTGAATACTGGAAGATAATTGAAAGGTTTGCCAATGATCTAAAGAAACAAGAAAAGAAAAAGCGTTGATGGAACCAGGCTACAGCACAAGATCTGGAGGAAGGCAGTCAAGCGAGTGGAAAAGATGCAGACGGAGCTTTTGTAGAGAAGGGATATAGAGGAGGAAAGACTGATGGACTAGTCCACCATGGAATCATGAGGTTTCAAGGATGAGCTCTTCCTTGGGGCAGGAGTATAGTCCATGACTTTCCCCCACTTTATGACCCCTCCAAAAGTTCTTGCTTTTAAGAAAATCTCCATATTCCACTACAGTAAAGTATGGTTCTCAGGAAGGACCATCAGAACAATAATATGGAGAATTTGCTTCTTCCGAGTATGGTAACCTTCAGTAAAGCGGTTTCTTAAATTGTATATGCGTTTTTTATTTCTTCCATATTTTTCTTTTAAACCCACCATCCTTGCTTATCACTGTCAGATCAATACGTTACTGGTACAATGTTTGAGAAAGTAAACAATGTATGCTTGGGAAGGCATTCTAGGACCCTGAGGTCTTCCCAGCATAAATCCTAGACAATTCTAAGAGCCTTGTTCTGAAGGGCTTGGTATAAACGGGCACAAAACCACACTGGGCAAGTTCCTTTACCACATGGTTGTGGGATTTGCCCAGACAGTGTTTGTGCCTGATTCAGATTGAGCAGGCAAGCCAAATAATGCATGGTACCAATTTCTCCAACCTGTAAAGTTGCAGAGCATTCCGCTTTGTACACTGTTTTGGTGGCGCTTAAGCCACCAGGTAATCACTGGAGGGATTTGTGTGGCCAAAACCCTTGGTCGGAGCTCCATTTGCCCCTGATTGCTGATAAACAATATACAATTGCAGATTTATCCTGATATTCAGGAGACTTTTGAATGTATCACAAACTTTGCATCATACACAGTGCTATCACTGGTAAGAGCACAGTATCCTACATTGCCTACATATAGTTAGGGTATGTCAGTGGTATGATTACATTTTACACTCCATTTTATTAGAACACTGGACAGTAGGGAGATCCCTTGAAGACCATGGAGTGGCTCTGGGCCAATAATGGCTGGTGCATAACTCCTGTTCCAATGTTCGACTTCCTGTTTCTTCCTTTTAACTTAGACATTCTAGTCCCACCATCCTTGGGTGTAATGTTTTTTAATAGTTTTGTATCACTATTGGCTCAGGCAATAACAGTTGTCAAAGTGTCTCACCATTGCGTAGGCCGTTGTCTTCGGCTCAGGCCAGTAACCTAGGTTTGTTGCCTTTAAGAACTGTTACTGCCCCCAGCAACGTGCTATAATGGTTAATTAAATATAGCATGCTGTTATTAAATGACATGGCAAAACTCTTAAAACTGCCTTATTTCCTTCTATAACAGTAGACTGCTGTGGGTTCAGGGTTTGACTGTTTCTCTGCAGCCTACTGCGACCTGCATGCTTTTCTGGTGCTTTTGAGCCAGAGACCGGAACCTCATCAAACTCATGTGGGCTAGGTTAAGATCAACAGATGCGAGTCAGAACCAGCTCCATTCTACGTGGGCTTCTGCTGTAAGAGGGTGTTAAATCCTGCCTGTAACCTGCAGTCCTTGGCCTGTTAGCTGTGATGACACCCATCATATGTTGCAGTCTCCGAGTAGCCGAATCACCTGCTGTTTGTCTCTTTGTCCCATTTTGGTTTCCAGGTCTGCTTCGTTGGTCGTGCTTAGCATGTGCCCTTCATTCTGCTTCTTTGGGCACTGTAGTGGCACCATTTCTGCAAGTTCTGGTATTTCCAGGTAACTTTCTTCCTTTCCCTTTGCTTTTTCTCATCCTCTTGTTTTCCTGAATGCGGATTTCTCAGCATCTCCATATCTCACTGTTGCTGTTCTACCGTGCTTCATGAATATGTTCTTTCCCTGGTAACCATGTCACTTGCCTTCTTCCCTCTTAGTCCTAATAGATTCTGTGTGCTGATTTGGCAGCATCTCCACCAATCCATATTGTTCTTCAACAGCATCTGTTACTGATGCAGAGGTGCAACTCTTTACGTCCTTTTTCTCAGCACCCATGTGTCCCTTACACCTATTATACAGCATCTGCATGCGCCCATGCTGCTGTCCTATATTGCTTTGTATAACCACAAGAACCCCAGAAAAGATCTGGGGAAGGGAACTAGAGGCACGGGGCGCTAGGAGCAGGCAGCCTCCAACATATAATGTTTAACACAAAAAGAGCCGCTCCTAGTTTGGTCACCTAAGTGCTACAGTGTTATTTCGTGAGTGCAGGCATCTCACAAAAAGTGAAAGACTGGTCTCACACACCACCTGGTGTCATGCTTCATCATTGACCAGTCCTCGCCCTCTAAAAACTTGGTTTGATAGAGGGCGGGCATGCACCTGAAGACAGGGATGCACTTCTAAAACTAAGTGGGGGCCCTTGTAAAGAAAGTGAAATTTAAAAAGCCATTACAGATGTCAAACTCATTTTAATGTAACTGGCATCTGTATGGTAGGTAAAATAAATGGTCGGTGTGTTGGGGATTCTATTGTCCCCCCACCGTGATGTGAGTGGTCGACATGTTTCTGCCTGTTGGCCCAGTCGGGTCCATGGCATTCATCAGGACCTATAATAAACAGAATCGGGCTCCACCCTTACCGTACTATGGTGGGAGGGTTCCACTGAGTGGGGTGATAAATATCACACTCCACCGATATGCAGCCAATATATTCAAGCCTGTATGGAAAAAAATTAAACAAAGTGAAATCCAAAATAGCAACTAGGTCACAGGTTTGGTGAACAATGTCCAGTCAGCCACATACATGTGCAAAACATAGTGAGTGGCTATAAGTGCAACAAACCGTGTCATTCATCTGTGCACTTATACGTTGTGGGAACCGTAATCCCCAATGCTTACCCTATCAAATGGGATTTACTAGCCCCATAGGAGGGTGAGGAAGGAAGACCCCTTCGGTCAAGTTCTGTGTTTGAGGAGAAAAAAGGAAAAATTCAGGAAACATCCAGGTGAGGACTCTGGGAAAAACAGTTATACTCCATGGTTGGGTATAACAAGAAGAGTTCAGGAACACAATAACAACATAGACATACACTCTCATCCATACCATCTTTCTCGTACTCTTACTGTTTGAAGGTGTATCTCCCGCCTCTGCACCTACGTCTAAGCTCCTCGCCTCCTCGATGGTAAGTGAGGGGAGCGAGTGTGGGCTATTTATAGTGTTTGCGCCACATAGCCGATGCTAATCAGTGAGTTAATTGGGTCTGATTAACTCTAGTTACAAGGGGATCCGGTGTCGCCGCCAAACGCTGTTTAAAAATGCCTGACTTGCCTGAGGTATACTTGAGAGCGAGTCCAAGCCTTAAAAGGACTTCCGATGTCTGTATCGGTGCATGCCTGACAATTGCGCTAGAGAAGAGCGGGCGTGGTTGCAACTCCGCTCTGTATGGCGGCGAGCGTGAGAGAATGAAGTGTATGAGAGCGGCGCATGCGCGCAAATGCCGGGAGGGGTGGCTGTGGTCCCGTGCAAGCTCCGTGTGTAAGGGAGCGTCTCAGAAAGGGAGCGCCTCCGGGTGACTGCCTCGAGGGAGCGAGCATAAAGAATTATGTGCTCCGACAGCGGGCGCTGAAGTATGTTCATGCTGCGCCTGCGTGTGTTGATATTATCCGTGTGCATCTAACTGGGTGTGCATGCAAGGTGGTCACGTTGCATAGCGAAAAACCGCTTTGGAAGGAAAATGTCTATTCTCCTTAGAGTCACACAAACCACATAGGAGGAATCACGGCAATGGTTTCATTCATGGAAAAACGGTATACTCTGGGTTGTGTATTCTTATTACTGAGACTATGTGTGTTCTACCCATGGGGTAATAGATATCAGCGAAAATCTGAGAATAAATGGCTGGTGCTTCAAAAAGAGCCCAGCAGTAGCTGCAAGGCAGACTAGTGTGTGGAGGGCACAAATGCATTGCAGAGACCTTGTCTGTCTAATCATAGGGTTTTGAAAAAACCGGTGTTCCCTGCGTATGAGCGAGCATAATAAATTCTGTGCTCCTGTGCTTTCTTAATAAATAACAGCAAGATATCTCCATGTTCTAATCAAAAATTGAACAGGGGGAGAGGGGGTTTATGAGGCTGTGCGTCACAGACTACTGTGCCAGTTGTAGCCAAGGGATTTCGTCATTAAGTCCCTTCTCCCATGTCCGGAGCCGATATACCCACCTCTGTTCTCTGATATGAAGTGGTCTGGTAAGGTCCGTCTTGTATTTTTTCATAACTTCCAGTACCACCCATTTCAGGTCACTGTCTTTGTGGTTGAGTTCTAAGAAGTGCCTTGTTAGTTTAGTGTTTGTTTTTTTACATCGTATAGTACTACGATGTTCGTTAATGCGGATTTTGATCTTTCTGGTGGTCATGCCCACATACATAAGACTGCAGGGGTACGTGAGAAGGTATACCACATTTTCAGTGTTACAATTATTAAAATTGTTGAGTTTCCAAGGGTTCCCGGTCCCAATGTCTACTTCTTTGGTGGTTATAGTGAGAGGACATGCAACGCAGCCTCCACAAGCGTAGTGTCCAGTAGGTCTCTGTGTATTCCAGAGGGTGACCTGATTTTCCTTCAGTGTTGGAGGATCTTTGGCATGCACTAATTCATCCCGGATGCTTTTGCTCCTTTTAAACGCAAACAGTGGGGGTTCCCAGTGTTGCTCGGCTCCGTCAAGAATGTGCCAGTTCTTCTTTATAATCTTCTGTACAGTATTTGAAACAGGTGTATATGTAGTTACACACACAATTCGGTCTGGTTTCTCTCTGTTGGTATTCTCTAGTAGTGACTCACGGTTATTGTTTCTGGCTCTCTTTTTAGCTTTCTTTATAATTTTTTTAGGGTAGTGTCGGTCCAGTAATTTCTTTTCAAGTTCTTCCGCCTGTATTGTAAAGTTCTCTGTTTCTGAACAATTTCTACGTATATTGCTTTGTGCCTGCTGTCCTCCCACCAATAGAAACTCTCCCAATCTCTATTTCCCCTGATGATGATTTGCTCCAAGCGTAGCCCCCTTTTTAGGGCGAGCCTGGGCAGCGCATGCGCTGCTCTGCGAGGCATGCTGTATTCAGGTAGGGACTTGAAGCTCCGCCCATTCTTTTCCCATATTTTTCATTGGCTTGTGTCATTGTCCACTGTAAACTGTGGCTGTTCATTTGTCAAAAGGCTTAGTAGTCCCTCCTTAGTACCGCCTTGTCTCATTTTGTAACCTCCCATGGCGACACCCCCCTCTTACGTGTGTTGTTACTCGGTAGGCTTTAATTACAGCCTCCGAGCACTATTTTCTCAAATAGCTTTATCCTGCCTGCTGTTGCAGGCAAGACACGCTCTCTCCTAACGCTTTTTAAAATTTTTATAGCACTCATTTGCTAATGGGTCTCGCATTTGCAAGAGTTTAAGCTATTGGCGTAAATGACAATGCCTTTTATTTATCTGTTTTAAAAGCAACACATAAATAAAAGGCGTTGTCATTTACTATGCCAATATCTCAAACTCTCGTAAATGCGAGACCTATTGCATTGCAAATGCTTGTTATATGCTGCAGTGCCTCATGTTCCTGTCTTCCTGACATTAATGTATCTTCCCATCACTCCACTACGGATTTCATTCAGCTATGGATCTCACTTGCTTCAATCTGAGTGGGTTACTAGGTTATTAACGAAAGCATCTCTATGACTAAATGACTGTAAAGATCATCATCCAATCTCAAATGTCCCTGTTCAGATAAAGCTGTGGGAACAAAACTGCTACCCTGCAACACCTGGAGTCCATTGAGAACAATCTGGGAAATGTGCTATCAGGCTTTTGTCCATGCAGCAATACTGAGATGGCCCTCCTACATGTTGGTATATCTATCTTCGAGACGATGGACCAGAGGATGCGACTCTGCGGGTGCTGTTTGATGTACTTACTAGATGGCTTCGACAACCTTCACAGTGGCATTCTAAAGGATTGAGAAAGTGTTGGGACTGACAGATCAGTCAAGCAAATAATTTACTTTGAATCTTATTTAGAGTTTGTTGGACGAGATACTCTTTCACGAGCGTATCAAAGTTCTGTCCGCCATATTACATGTGCATTATCGCCTGTGGTACCTGTAGTACAGCGGATGGGATATCCATCACTTTTTGACGGAGTATTGCATCCGCCAAGCTTCAAGTAAGGCCTTTGTACTTAAATAAAAGAGTAAGTGGAGCCAATGCCTGCTCATTTTAAGCTTCTGTTTGCGGCACATCAATCTGCTGCTGTTTCTCTCTCGTGTAATTCATCATGGAATTCTCTTTAAAATTCATAATCAGTAGAATGTCTACACCCATGTGCAGGATCCCAGAGCACATTTCGGGTAGTACATACAATTTCAATTTAAAATTACTTTTAGAACAGAAAAGCAGCAAATAGCAGACAACTTTTTCTGCCAATTTACTTTGTATATTTAAAACCAGTCATCAATTAACTAAATCAGTCAGTTCAAGTACAATAGTCGGAAATCTACAGAAGGAAAGCGCACCCTATTTAAACAGTAAAAAAGCAAGAAATGGACACCCAACATAGTGGGAGATAAACATCTGCCCCTCTCCCATTCATTATTCTACAAGATACCAGCACTCCCGTCTAGCTTATCTTCCTCTTCCAGAGCCATGACTGCCACAAACCCAGATCAGCCTCCATCACTGCTTTCAGGCAGATTCTATTGTATAGCAAATGTACTTCTACAACTTAGCCAGAATGCAGGCTAAGCTTACTGAAGCTTTTCCTGTTCCAGTGCCTTTTAAACGACATAATGGTTGATGCTCAGTTACTAAATCAAATGGCTACCCCTCAAATATAAGCCTTGAAATGCTCTACTCTCCAGATGCAGGTAGTCACTTATTTGTCTAGGGTTGACAATTTGTTTTTAACTGTAGCCAGAGGTTTAGTGACCACTTTAGTCGCAGTTACTCCTTATTTGTCCACTGGGACAACACTATCCTCAGCCTTCCAATCTGGCATCTACCTTAAATGTATTTCAAGTTGAGAAATAACACTGTGAGCTGGCACTTTTATAATTGAAACTTCACGGTTTCAGAAGCCAAATCATGCTACTTATTCCAATTAAACGGACATGTTATTTCAAAAGAAACCTCCCCAATCCTAGCATAATATGCGCATAGGCAAAGAAATGATCTTTATTGGTCAGTGCTTTAAATAGTAGATTGGCCTCAAGCAATCATCTTTTATTTTATCATCACTACCTTTTTTGTTTTTTAAAATCTTTTTATTGTTCAGCTTGCAGCAAGAAAATACAGAGCCCCCGGCTGCGACCCATCAAGTCAGTTGGAGCAAATGGACAATACAAGCATTTTACAGTTGAAGTCAATTCCAAAACATAAACAGACCCACCACCCTCCCCACCCCAAAACCCGGCACAAATAAGTTACTTGAACCCGATGTTCTGAGACAGTAAACAGTCCGTAATGGCGACCCCAATACCACCACCTTGAGCAATCAGTGCAGCCTTTCAACCGCTTATTTCAAATCAGGATTACCCAGCAAGTACACTGTAAGTGAAGCCCAAAAATCCTTGGGCCGCGAGGCTTCAGGTAATTCCTCCGCATAAGTCCCCAATTGGTCCCTGCAGTACAGCAAGTCTCGGACCCACCTTTTCACTGTCGGGAGAGTTTTAGCCCCCCAACATTGCGCCACCGCCCGTTTGGCAAACGAAGTGGAGATAGCCACTAATCTCCGATTGCATGGCTTGAGGTTCTTCACCCATCCTAGTAGGCAGACATCAGGCGCACACACCACAGTTTCCAGCACCACCTCCGTGAACACACTCGTGACTCGAATACAGAAGACATGTATACCAGCACAGCGCCATGCAAGATGCATAAAATCTGCATCTTCCTGCCCACACCGCACACAGAAAGCGTTTTCCCGCAGCCCGAACCTACACAATTGAAGAGGTGTATAGTATAGCTGATGTAAGCATTTGAAGTGTATGATGCGGAGGTTGCAATTCGCCGTCAGGCAACCCGTCAGCGTGCAGCAGAACTTCCAAGCATCCAATGACAAAGAGGTCCCCAGTGCCGTGTTCCATTTATTGTAGGAGGGATTGTCAAGTGGGTCCTGCTCCCTCAGGGAAGCATTATATAATTTTGCGATCAGTCCCTTGCGTGAGTTGCCTGCTAGTACCGCCTGCAGTGCTAGTAGCGTTTTCGGCTCAGCTGGGTAGTCGGGATATATAGCTCGGACAGCCTGCCGCACACGTACATACGTGAACCCCAGCATCATATTTTGACCCCGCCCTGCCTGTATGTCTGAGAGCAATCGAAACTGGCCCTGCTTATAGAGGTCACCCAGCTTTGCAATCCCCACGGTTCCCAGAGTGCGCCACGCAGCCTGCTCCAGAGTAGCGGAAATATCCGGATGTGCAGCAAGCGGTAACGCCGGGGCGTAGAGGTAATCTAAGTTCGCCCTTTTTGCTAGGGCCCTCCATGCCCACGCAGTACAGCGAACCGGGTTAATTTTGGCCCGCGGCCCACCGCGTCCGCCCAACAATGCAGCCGCCACCAGCGGCACCGGGAGCACCGAGTCTGCCTCAACTGCAATGTGCGGCTGGAACCGTTGCGGAAAGTACCAAAAATGCGCAAACTGCTCCTGAGCGCACAAATAATAGAGCCGCATATCAGGGGCCTCAAAACCGCCTCGCTCAAACGGTTGCACCAACACATCCCAGCTGCATCGTGGCTTCTTGCCTCCCCACACAAAAGATAGCAGGGCTGATTGCAGCGTATTAAACAGTGCGATGTTCAGTCGAATCGGGATGTTGATAAACAGATACAGGAGCTGTGGCAAAATCGTCATTTTGACGACTGCTATGTGATCCGCTAGGGAAAGCGGTAGCTTAGCCCATCGCGCCGCCTGGTCAGTGACTTTAGTGATGACACGGCCGTAATTCCTCACATCAGGGTCAACCACACGCCTAAATACCGAACCGGGTCGGTGGACCACGTCAGTGGGAAGTCCAACTCCACTTCACGGGTACCGTCCGTCCGCGGGAACACCGTCGATTTAGCCCAATTTATATCCAGGCCTGAATACCTTTCAAACTTCACGTACTCGCGGAGTAATTCCGGTAAGTAAGTAGCCGGCTCACGGACATACAGTAGCATATCATCCGCATACAGCAAAACTTTCAACTGCCGCTGACGGAATCGCAACGACGCCGGAACATGCAGCTGGCGCAATTTACATGCCAAAGGCTCTAATGCGAGCGCGAAGAGTATGGGCGACAGGGGCAGCCCTGCCGCGTACCTCTATTGATCGGGAAAGCTTCAGACACCCACCCGTTGACGCGTATTCGTGCCACAGGCGCAGCATATAGCAAGTGGATCCATTTTAGGAAGAAAGGTGGCAGGCCCATGTGCAGCAGGACAGTGAACATATACTCCCATTGCAGAGAGTCGAAGGCCTTTGCGGCGTCAAGCAGCACCGCTACCGCCTGAAAATCCGACTCAAAATAATGCAGAGTGGCAAAAACGGTGCGCAGATTATGCATAGTCGATCTGGTGGGCACAAACCCCGACTGGTCCGGAAGTACCAGGTTGGGGACTAGGGCCTGGAGCCTGCTGGCAATCATTTTTGCCAGAATTTTGGTGTTGAAATTAATCATGGAAAGGGGCCTGTAGGAGTCGCACGAATTGGCCGCTTTGTCTGGCTTCAAGAGCATTACAATGAGTGCCTCCCGGAGTGTGGGAGGAAGGGTTCCAGTTTCGTATGCCTCTGCAAATACGGCTAATAACCTAGGGGCCAGGTCCTCAGCATAGGTCTTGTAGAACTCGCTCGAGAGCCCATCAAGGCTTGCTGCCTTACATGTCAGGAGAGACACGATAGCAAGCTTGACGTCCTCGACGTCGAATGGCTGCGTGAGATATTCGCGCTGGCCGGCCGACAACCAACCCAGCGCAATGTCTTCTAGGTAAGAGTTGACGTCTGCTGCCGGGGCATGCGCCCGCTTCCCATAGTAGAAATCTAGCACCACTTCACTTATCTCTGGTGTGGTGAAATGTGGCTCGCCCTCGTCCAGCATTTCAGTGATATATTCCTGCCTGCTTCCGCGCAAGGGAACGGCTTGGCCTTCCCCCCGCCCCATAATAGCGTGCCGTGCTTCAACGCGATCTATGGGCCATCTCCTGGTCTACGGTTTCATTGTGCTCCGAAACCAGGTCACGTATCGCGGCCAGTTTTTCTGGGGCAGGATTCCACCCATATTCGTGCTCCAAAGTAGAGATTTCCGCAGCAAGCTTACTAATTCTGCGGCGCAAGTCTTTCAAAACCCCAGCTTGTGCCCCAACACACACACCCCGTATCGTTACCTTAAATGCTTCCCACAATATTCCCGCGCTGTCTACAGTGCCCTCATTTTCCTTTAAAAAGTTGCTAATCGCCTCGCCCACAGTGCACTTAAACACCTGGTCAGTCAGTGAAGCCTGTTGTAGTCGCCATTTGAACGGGGGTCTGTCGCACTCAGGGACGCGCATGTCAAGCTGTACCGGGGAGTGATCAGACATCGTCTTTGCCAAATGGCGAACGTCAACCACCCATGTACAGGCAACCTCCGAGGCAAGCCAGTAGTCTAGGCGGGACCACGTGCCGTGCACAGTAGATATAAAGGTGCTTTCTCGTGCCCCAGGGTGCCGCATCCGCCAGACATCATGTATGTTCCCGACCTCTAACAGCCCTAATAGAGCATCTGTCGACAACCTATGTCGTGGGGCCCGTTTCCCAATCCGTCTATAGTTACGTCGAGGCAAGTATTGAAGTCACCCCCCCACATGATCTCAGCCGGAGGAAACCTGGATATGCGGCACCACACATCAGCAAAGAAGGAGGGGTCATCCACATTCGGGCCATACACATTAACCAGCAGCACTTCCACACCACCAAGCTTGCCATGCACTAGAGCCAATCTACCCTGGTTATCCGTCTCTGAACTAAGGACAGTGAAGGGGACCCCTTTCTTGATTAAAATTAACACCTCCCGGGAGTAGGAGGAGTAGGAGGAAGCAATCCTGATCCCTGCCCATCGCATGCCCACATTTTTTTCCGATAGCGGGGTAAGATGTGTCTTTTGCAGGAATGCTACCTGGACATCCAACCTGTCCAAATATGCAATACGGAGCGGATTTTCTTGGGGCTATTTAAGCCACGCACGTTCCATGTAAGGAACTTTATATTGCCACCAGGGTCGTGCAGTTGTAATGATATGCATAAGTATAATAACCACTTACAGTAGTGTCGCCAGGGTTCAGAATCAGTACAATAACAATGTGCCATCCAGTCCCCCCCCCCAGCACCATCCCCCCACCCACTTCAGCGATCCCAACGTGCCAAAGCCATCCCTTCCCTGAATAAACAGTCCCCAACAGAGACCGGTACCGGTCTCGCCGCCAGGGAACGATGGGCCCGCTCTACTATAAACATGTTGGACAGGTTCTCAGGACCGAAGATGTCTTTGATCAGAGTTTCAGTGAAGGTCTCCATCCTGCCAGTATATGTGGACTCCGGCAGGCCTGTAATTCTAATATTGTTGCGGCGAGACCTGGCCTCTAAATCCTCATTTTTCGCCTGTATTAGCGCCAGAATTTTCTCCATATTAACTGCCTTACCAGCGACCTCACTGAGACCATCCTCCGTGGTTGAGACCCGTTGCTCGATCTCCCCCATTCTCGTGTTCTGCTTCTCCCATTTGTGCAGCCAAATGGTCTAGTCTGTGGTTCATGGCAGACATAGTCCCCTCTATGGATTGGAGGTTTTTCTGCATGGCCATCAGCGTCATTTCTAATGTGGATGGGCCATCACCCTGGGCATCTGCCTCTGAATCAGAGGCCGCTTTTTTGCTGCGCCTTGTTGGATTTTCGCGCCTCAAATGTGAGGCGGGGCTGGGTTTTGTCCGTTTTCCCCATAGTAGATAATAGGCAAGATAACTGGGAGACAGCGGCCTGTACAATGGGACTAAGCTAAGTAGGAGCACCCAAGTCACAGCCACTGACAAATAACCTCAAGGATCGGGCACCAGTGTTCCAGTAGGGCCCACCGCCCTGATTTCTCTGTCCCAACAGTGAGGAAAGACCTTCACGAGTGCACCTTCAGTGGAAACAGCGCTACTTCAGGGATGCGCGTAAGATGTGACTGTGCTAAGCCAACAATAGATCCCCAGCTGAGCAGGAGCCGTGCACGAGTAACCTCTGTCCAGTAGGCGCCGTGGTGCCAAAGGCCCAGCCACCACAGGCTAGTGACTTCCACCGCTGATGCACGCTAGCGATAAATATACCTGTGCCAAATCTGAGCGCGGAGGATCACCGCTCTGCCGGGCCGCGAGTCCCAAGACCAGTCTCAGTCCAGTAGCGGAGGATGAATAGCAGGTGACCTGGGCCAGTGTAGAAGAAGGAGCAGGTCAGGCTCAGGCCAACTCCAGCAGGGCAGGCATAACAAAGCTCACAGCAACTGGGCCATAGGCGCACCACTAGGCCTGATGCTAGTATGTCGCTGAGTCAGGCCGGCCCCAGCTCACCGCGCGCCATACAGGTGGTGTCTGGCCAACTTGTGCACCAAGGAAATCAGGCAGCCTCAGCACAACAAACCCAGTGCTATTGGGGTGCCCGGCGCAGCAGGCTCAGCCGTGGCTCTCGCCGAAATCAGGGCTCAATCCGAGTATGTCACCAGTGCCCGCAGGCCTCCGCAATACACGCGCCTTCCCGCCACTCGCGGGCCGCGGCCCCTCTACCAGGCCCACACCCACCTCCGCAGCTGCAGGGCCAAGCAAGGCCGCGCCCCCACTCACCGCAAACAGCTCCAGGCGCCACGATACTCCCGCAGCGTTGGGCAATGACTCGCGCTGAGCTCTGCCGACTCCTCCGGGTCTCTGCACTTCGCTGCAACTCCGCCGGCGTCTCAGCAGCTGCACGGGGGTGATCCGGCACACTTCAGGGTGATCTCGCCGCGTTGCAGCCCCCAAATACCAATAATGCCAGGGCAGTCAGCAGCACACAGAACGATCGTCTGCCGCAGCACAGTGGCCGCCGCTTGCCTCCGTCTCACGGCGGATCGGCGCCGCGTACCGGTTCACCACAGTGCTATGGCGGCCGCCATTTTGCGTCCACGCCGTCCGGCCCTTCCACAGCGGATTTCCACACGATATTGCGGCGCTTGTATTTCGGGATGCCCCCACTCCACTCAGGGGTGTTAGGCCATTCAGGCCAGTAGTTTTTAGGTCTCGGCCTGCACCAGCGCTTGCGCTGGTCTGGCCGAGAGTTTTAGTAAGTGGGTTTTGGAAGTGCAAACCCACTGGCTTTCGGCTGGCGACCAGCTTGCGTTCACGATGGGCATGCACGCGCGCAGCTGCCATCTGGGTTTCCTATCTCTTACTCATTTCCTCGTCATGGCTCATTAACTCTCTGGACTCTGATGTTTCAATCGCAGCAGCAGCAGCTCACATTACCAACTGACGGCCCTGGACTACAGTCACATGAAAAACAACAGCGATTAGCATTGAAATGCAAGCTTTTTTTTGTCTAGTTAGAAATATTGCTTCGGTGGGTTGATTTCACCTTATATCGCTATTTGTTTTATATTGGGAGTCACAGCCTAATTACCAGTATTTTTGTCTCACTGTTTTTTTTAAAATATTTATTCGCACAAAGCTATATTTAAGGTTACTTTTTCCGCGTCACTTCACTCTATTTAAACTCCACACCCCCACTCTTATTGTCTCTCTCCTTCTCTCTCTCTCCCTCTCAAATTCTCTCTCTACTTAATTAACTCTCCCCTCTCTATCTTTTTTAGCCTTTCATTCTCTCTCACCCCTTTATCTGTTTCTCTTTCAAACTCCTTCATTCACTCTCTCTCCCCTTCTTTCTCTCTCTCTATCCCGCTCCACTCTTTATTCTATGTACACCCTTTCTCTCTCACCACCCTCTCTAATTGGGCATTATATCTTCACTCCATCTCTCACTCGGCAACACAACAGCATCACTCAGCATCACTCAGCGCAACCACAGCATCAATCAGAGCCAGCACAGCATCAATCAGAGCCAGCACAGCATCAATCAGAGCCAGTACAGCATCAATCAGAGCCAGTACAGCATCACTCAGCACCAACACAACATCTCTCAACGCCATCACAGCATCACTCAACGCCATCACAGCATCACTCAACGCCATCACAGCATCACTCAGTGCAACCACAGCATTACTCAGCACAACCACAGCATTACTCAGCACAACCACAGCATTACTCAGCACAACCACAGCATTACTCAGCACAACCACAGCATCACTCAGCGCTACCACAGCATTACTCAGCGCCACCACAACATCACTCCGCGCCACAACAGCATCACTCAGCACCACCATAGCTTCACTCAGGGCCAACACTGCATCACTCAGCACCACCACAGGATGACTCAGCACCACCACAGGATGACTCAGCACCATCACAGGATGACTTAGCACCATCACAGGATGACTCAGCACCACCACAGGATGACTCTGCACTACCACAGCATCGCTCAGCACTACCACAGCATCGCTCAGCACCACCACAGCATCGCTCAGCAGCACCACAGCATCGCTCAGCACCACCATAGCATCCACCACAGCATCACTCAGGGCCACCACAGCATCACTCAGGGCCACCACAGCATCATTCAGGGTCACCACAGCATCATTCAGGGTCACCACAGCATCATTCAGGGTCACCACAGCATCATTCAGGGTCACCACAGCATCACTCAGGGTCACCACAGCATCACTCAGGGTCACCACAGCATCACTCAGGGTCACCACAGCATCACTCAGGGCCACCACAGCATCACTCAGGGCCACCACAGCATCACTCAGGGCCACCACAGCATCACTCAGGGCCACCACAGCATCACTCCGGGCCACCACAGCATCACTCCGGGCCACCACAGCATCACTCAGGGTCACCACAGCATCGCTCAGCACCACCACAGCATCGCTCAGCAGCACCACAGCATCGCTCAGCACCACCATAGCATCCACCACAGCATCACTCAGGGCCACCACAGCATCACTCAGGGTCACCACAGCATCATTCAGGGTCACCACAGCATCATTCAGGGTCACCACAGCATCATTCAGGGTCACCACAGCATCACTCAGGGCTACCACAGCATCACTCAGGGCCACCACAGCATCACTCAGGGCCACCACAGCATCACTCAGGGCAACCACAGCATCACTCAGGGCCACCACAGCATCACTCCGGGCCACCACAGCATCACTCAGGGCCACCTCAGCATCACTCAGGGCCACCACAGCATCACTCAGGGCCACCACAGCATCACTCAGGGCCACCACAGCATCACTCAGGGCCACCACAGCATCACTCAGGGCCACCACAATATCACTCTGCACCACCACAGCATCACTCAGCACCACAGCAGTATCACTCAGCACCACAGCAGTATCACTCAGCAAGACCTGAGTATCATTCAGCATCACCTCAGCATCGTCTCCGCAACAGTCACCACCACCACCACTACCACCTCAGCATCACTCAGCACCACCTCAGCCTGCTCTCGGAATCTGGCATCTGTTGATTCTCCCCTAGCGTCTGGCCGCTGCTAGTGTTACAATACAGGTACTAGTTCCCAACCTTCACCCTCCGATTGTTTATGCCCCCTCAAAAAAAAAGCTTTAACAAACAACCATTGCAATAGGCAGAAACAAGTTGCCAGCATTGCAAGAACAAAAGAAAACTGAGGACATTTTTTATTGTAAATACTTTTTATAATATGGTCGTTCAGTTTTACATAATGCCTTCTTGGTCATATATAAAGTAACAAAAATGCTTCTGACACTTTTTTATTATAACTTTTCAGCATGCTGCACAGCAGCCACACTTCTCTACAGCACAGCTTGAAGACATTGGCAAAGTCAATAGCTCTGGCTAAACACTTATAAGGCCCCAAAGGCGAGACCTATTGGCTATGCCAATGCTTGTTGATTCTGTGATGCAGCGACTGCAAGCGGATATTTGGCGGATCGAGGATCAGGCTGGCAGAGCTGCACTAAGGGATCTCGCCGTGCGCCCTCTAGCGCCCCCTATCATCACTACCTTAAATGCATACACTAAATGATCTACTTATAAAGTGTAATGCATTTGTCTAATTGTAATGTTATTCCTGTATAGAGTAAGAGTTCCAATACTTGGACTACGGTACTACTGTGGTGTTCTAGCATGTTGGTAAAGATTAGGATATCATCTTTTAAAGGGGGCACCACCTACATGTTCCTAAGCATGAAGACCTGAGTTTCTGGAACATGGAAAGAGCAGATGATAACCAAATGCTATCCTTAGATACTTGAATACACCATCATGTGTAATGAATGTAGCTAAACACAGCATTCGGGCATACTTATAATCTGATGGCATACCATCTTGAGATCAAGAGTAGAACAATATTTAGCACCTTCCAACACTCGAGATGTCATGAATTCTTGGTAGAGGGAGACATTCCAGAATAATTTTATTAATTAAACATTGTAAATCTGCGTAGACGCTCAATGAATCCAATCTTTTGAGGTCCAAAGCTTCAGGAGCAATCCACTGTGAAGAAATCACAATTTCAACCACATCATCTGCAGTCATTTTTCAACGATAAGAATAAATCCTTCCTAACATTCCTCAATTTATGTTTGACAGGAGTAACATTATATTTGAGTTCTGTTTTATGCTTGAGTCACATCCTTCAATATCTGCTAATTTCTTTTGGAAACATTTTAATAATTGTTTAGAATAAGCTCTAGTCCTACTATCTAAATACACATACAAGAAACTGGAATTCTTGATACAGGATATCGTGGTTGGGTTGACCATTAATACCTACATACACTTTTCCAAGAAATCACCTGCCAAGAATACATATTGTTGTAACGAAACAACAACCATATTAATAATACAACTACCATTTGCATAAATATTAATATCACTAGCTTCTTGGGAAAAATAATTATCTTAAATAATGGTAAACGGTGATCCAGAATCTGCCAAAACCTATCTCTTGCTTCCATTAATGTTTTTAACAACTTTAGGTGGAACATAAATTGAATTAGAACATTGGAATGTTGGGAGCTCCATTGATGACAATGGAGTGCTCCATGCTTTTACGGGCCGGTAAAGGCCCGCAAAGCAACATTCCAATGTTGTTTTCAAAGGCCTCTCGGAGCCCGAGGGAATTTAAACCTCCTCGAACTCCGAGAGGCCTTTGTTTTATTTGTTGGAACATTCTGCCCTCTAGTGGCAGAATGTTCTAATAGCATTATAGCCCTTCGTAGCTGGGCTATACCGGCTATTAAAGTCCCGCTCCCTTGTTAAAGTCCCTCGCCTTCGGCTCGGGCCTTTAACGCTGGAGCAGGCCTTTAATAGCCGGTATAGCCCGCTACGGCGGGCTATAAGGCTATATTGTGATTGCTAGACACACATTCTACACCTTAGTCATAGTTTTCTTCAACCACACTAAACACCAAATCCACTGAATCATCTCTGCCTTGTCACATTCTTGAGCTATATCCCTTGTCTGGACCATTATTACAAACATTAGCAATCTATTGCTGGCCAATTCTTACTACAAACCAAAAGATTAATTACCTACATTTTAACACCTTTCTATTTCTTAGAATTATTTTCCTCATCTTTTTGTATAGTGACCTGATTTTCTTTACTCATCTTACTATTTTCTACAGCTTCTTCAATCACCAATGACTTATCCTCAATGATTAAATAGACCACTCCGTCCACACGTTTGGATATATCATCTGCTCTGGCAATGTAGGATTGCAGTGACGTGATGATTGGCCTTGGAGTTTCTTACTGGAACACCTCGCTTTAAGTTGGTCTCTAATAGATTAATGCCCAGTCAAACCAAAGTCACACATGGCTGCTAAAGTCCTCAACGCTGGCAAGTTAGACTCAATAGTTTGCTTTCCCTGGAAATATCAGGTTCACCCGTTAATAGCAAAAAACCTTATTAAAAATAATATAGTGTCCTGAAGCCATTCCAAGTGGTAGTGAAACGTGAGGTCATTGCCTGCACACTTCTTGACCCTCTGTCAAATGTCAAGATTATTGCCCTCATTGTCACCCTGGAGATGAGCATTGACAAAGTGGAAGCTTGAATTGATCCAATCGCAGCCCTGGATTTCAGAAGAAAGAAAGAAGAGCTAGGACAGGAAGAGGTCACTACAGGCTAAAGACCTGAAATATGAGGACATGCCTGGGAGCAAGCTCCTGACCTGGATGACCACCTTTTAATGTAATATTAGGGAGTTATTAGCTTAGAAATGTCAAGTTCCTTTTGTTTTCTGTATGACTTATTGGCATTGGCTTATTATTACTCCAGATGATCGGATGCATGAATTTCTGGATAACCACAAAATATCCCTAAGACTTGCATCACAAAACTTTCTGAAGTGCACGAAGTGGAATACTGTTCAAGTTGCATACATTGAATCCGAGCTCCCAATTACCTCTAACATGACAAAATCCCCTAAACTGCACAAAGAGGATCATTATTCAAATTACAAGCATCATTCAAGCCGCCTGGTGGTATACTGTATGTGTGTTATAAGGCTAAGTTGTGGGATATTTCAGCAATTTTTTACAAAACAGTGCCCAGCGTTGAGGTAATTGAAATGGCTTCAACTTCCAGGTCTACTCCAGCCAAGCAGCTCTGTTCTCAATATACATAATACAAATACAAAAAGAGGTAAGAAAAACAGACCAGCTGTTATCCTAAAAGAAGATGCAGTGTTGAAACAGAACAATCCATTGTATCGAGCAGGGAACATTTACAAAAAAAAGGGTCCGAACATTAATTCCACTAATCACATCCATACATTATTTGCTCCTGGGATGAGGGTGAAGGCCACCCCACAGCGACCACATTTTATTGACTCTTAAAGCGACGTATCCAGATTGCCATAAGAAATGTTGCCACACCAAAGACTTAGAGCCGATGTGTAATAGCCTGTTCTAGAGATGTCTAAAGATAAAGACATCTCCAGTTCCATCTTTCGTTGACCATCTCCATTTCACATGTCTGAACAGGAGACACTAGGTTCTAGATGAGAAAAATGGGTCGTAGATTCAAACACATGCAAAACATGCTTGTGCTTTGTTGCCCAACCTAACTGGGGATTATGTGGAGGATAAGATCATAACTAGGGTTCCCGGTTTTATGGTATTTATATTTTTGTCATTGTCGTCTGTATTTATCCATATTTATTTTTTGCTAATTTTACCTGTATTTATTTATACTTATTTTAGGTTTGGTGAAAAAATGAAGCTGAAATGTGTATATTTCTGCATTTATTTAACAATCTGAAAGAGACACGTTAGTGACAGATTCCTTACCTTAGAATATCCCCAGGCGTCAGGCTGGATCCGGAAAGTTTTTGCGTAGCAGTACCCTTGCGCGTCGGTAGGCGGCGTCGTGCGGCTCCGCGTCCGTCGTCGGCGTCGTGATCGCCGGGATGACGTCGCGGGCAGTACTTAGGCGTTGCCCCTGCGCGCTGACGTCAGTTCTTCTTTTTCCGCGCCAGCAAGCGCAGATCCGGGAAGAGCAGTGCCCTGGTCATTTTTTGACCATACTTTTGGTGAATTTTTTCACTGTTTTTCTAATCAAGGTGTCGTAGGGATGCCCGGTTTCAAACGTTGCGGCGCCTGTGCTCGGATGATGTCCGTCACCGACCCGCATTGGGAGTGTCTCTTCTGCCTCGGCCGAGGCCACGACACGGAGTCTTATACCGACTGCCAGGCCCTCCACCCGAAAGCTTTGCGAGAGCGGTCTCGAAAGCTCCTCGAGGCCCGGCATTCGGCTCCGCGGAAGCCCCGGTCGCGTGAGAGGTCCAGGGGTCGATCGCGGAGTCCACACCGGTCGTCGGCATCGAAGTCTTCTTCGTCCGGTAAGTCGAAACACAAGAAGTCCAAAAAGCATCATCGCTCTAGGACTTCGCCTCGCCGGTCTCGCGACTCGGCTGAGGCCCCTCCCGGCACCGTCCCCGCGGCCCCGGACATGCCTGTGGAGTCGCCCCGCCATACCCGCCCTTCCCGGGTTCGGGGCGGATCCGGCCAAAGTGCAGGAATTCCTGTCGGCCATGGCCCGCCTCTTCGGGCCTCAAGGTCCCTCCGGTGCGCCTTCGGGCCCCGCGGGCCCTGATGGGGCTGCTCCGGCGCCGCCGACGGCTCCGGCCCCGGCGTCGCCCGTGCCTCCAGCCTCGATCCCGGCTCCGGCTTCGGCCTCGATCCCGGCTCCACAACCCCCATCGACGCCGGTCGACCTAACGACACCTCCGCCGGCGCCGATGTCTCCGGTGCCGTTCTCGACGCCGCCTGGGGCTCCGAGCGGCGTCGTTCCCCAGTTCCTTCCGGCTCCGGACATGGACCCGGACCGACGCCGCTCGACGCCGGTTCCGGCGCCGATGGGACCTTGGGTCCCAAATGTCCCTCCTCCCCTTATTTTGAACCTGAGGAGGACCAGGAGGACTGGGAGGGGTCTGATGACCCTCTGACACGACAGTGTCAGTACGATGAGGACTGGACAGAGGGTCTAGGGGATGCTAGTGGTCTAGATACTTCCCCTGACACTGGCATGCTGTCTCCTCCCGTGGCTACGGAGGAGGGAGCCAATTTTGCAACGGTGTTGCGTAGGGGCGGCAGGGGCCTTACGTCTCCAACTCCCTACTGTGGCGGTCAAGACTAATATCTTGACAGAGGTGCTTCAGCCGGCAGCCTCCTCTTCGGAGACTGTGCTGCCGTTTAACGACGCCCTCACTGACGTTCTTTGGGCGCCTGGTCCAAGCCCAACACAGGGGCTCCTGTGGATAGGAACGTGTCCCGACGCCATCGCCCAGCTCCGGGCGACCCCTGTTTCTCTCTGTCCACCCCACCCCTGAGAGCTTGGTTGTCCAAACCTCCGCTTCCCAAACCGCCTTCCCTACCGCCCTCCGGATAGGGAATCCAAACGCCTGGATCAATTTGGGAAGAAGGGTTTTTCTTCCTCCAGTGCTGGCTTGCGGTCCGTCAACACCGCTTGCCTTTGGGCCGATATACCCACTCCTTGTGGGATTCGGTGGCGGATGTTTTGCCCCAGTGTTCTGAGGAGGTCCAGACACTGCTTTCCCGCGCCATTGCGGAAGGAAGGGATGCGGCCAAATATACAATTCGATGTGGCCTTGATACCGCCGACTCGCTGGGCAGGTCTATTGCAACGACGGTGGCGCTACGACGCCACGCCTGGCTGAGAACCACTGGTTTTTCAGGGGATGTCCAGAATACTCTCATGGACATGCCCTTTGATGGAGTCGGTCTTTGGGTCCAAAGCAGACCATGCGTTGGAGCGCTTTAAGGACTCACGGGCTACTGCAAAGTCCCTGGGCCTTTTGCTACACGCCCTCCGCTGACTTCTGCTTTTCGCCCCTATCGTGGCCACGGTAGGGGCGCCCCTTCACGTCAGCAGCCCAGCCACCGGCCCGCGCAGCAGGCGTCTTCGCGTGGCCGAGGACGTGGATTCCGCCGTGGCGGATCGGGCCACCACCTCCAACCCGTCCGCGGCCTCCAAACCCTCCTAGTCCCTCCTTTCAGGTGCACAGCACGCCAGTAGGGGGCAGGGTCCGCCATCACCTTCCCCGCTGGCGTACCATCACCTCGGACAGGTGGGTCTTGGACATTGTCCGAAGGGGCTACTCCCTCCCCTTCGAGTCCACCCCCCCAGCCATGCCACCTCAATTCCACCGCATGTCAGGGGATCACTTGGTGCTTCTGCAGAAGGAAGTCACGGCCCTCTTGGCCAAGAGGGCCATCGAGCATGTTCCGACCCCAGAAGTAGGGCGTGGTTGCTACTCCCACTACTTCCTGGTGCCCAAAAAGGACAAGGAGGACATGCGTCCTATCTTGGACCTCCGGAACGTCAATCGCTTCCTCCGGAAGGAGAAGTTCAAGATGGTCACCCTAGCTCAGGTCTTGACTGCCCTCGACCCTGGAGACTGGTTGGTAGCGTTGGACTTGCAGGACGCATATTTCCACATCCTCGTCCTGCCGGCCCACCGGCGTTACCTTCGGTTCACGGTAGGCCCCGAGCATTTTCAGTTCACCGTGCTCCCTTTGGCCTTACCAGTGCCCCTCGGGTGTTCACGAAAGTGTTGGCGGTGGTCGCAGCTCATCTGCGCCGGGCAGGGGTTTCAGTCTTCCCCTACCTCGACGACTGGCTGCTGAAGGCGGGCTCGTCCCAGGCAGTCGTCTCCCACCTCCAGACTACGGCCGAACTCCTGCACTCGCTGGGGTTCTCCATCAATGTGCCGAAGTCGCATCTGATTCCTTCTCCACAGCTCCTTTCATCGGAGCAGTTCTGGACACAACGCAGTTTCGGGCCTATCCTCCCGAACGGCGAGTCTGGGATATTCAGGCTATGATTCCGATCTTTCAGCCTTTATCCTGGGTTTCGGTACGGATGACCCTGAGGCTGCTGGGCCTCATGGCCTCCTGCATCCTGCTGGTCACTCATGCCAGATGGCATATGCGGGCTCTTCAGTGGGACCTAAAGTTCCAGTGGGCGCAGCACCAGGGTAACCTGTCCGATCACGTCCAGATCTCGGAGGGGACTGCAAAACAGTTGCAGTGGTGGCTCTCGAACCGGCAATGGGTCATGGGCAGATCCCTCTCCCTTCCCCAGCCAGAGCACACAGTTGTGACGGACGCGTCCCTTCTGGGATGGGGCGGTCACATGGGAGAGGCGGAGATCAGAGGCCTCTGGTCTCCGGGCGGAGTCCCGGCTCCATATCAACATTCTGGAGCTCCGGGCGATCCGACTTGCACTCAAGGCATTCCTTCCCTCTGTCAAAGGGAAGGTAGTGCAGGTGTTCACAGACAACACCACCGCCATGTGGTACTGCAACAAACAAGGCGGGGTGGGGTCGTGGACCCTTTGTCAGGAGGCTCTGCGCCTCTGGACATGGCTGGAACATCAGGGCATGTTCCTGATGGTTCAACACCTGGCAGGTTCGCTGAACGCCAGGGCGGACGAACTCCAGCCGCAGGTGCATGATGGATCACGAATGGCGTCTTCACTCGGAAGTGGCGCAAGGACTCTTTCTACAGTGGGGAGAGCCTTGGTTAGATCTATTCGCCACCGAAGAGAACACGCAATGTCATCAGTTCTGCGCGTTGGAATTTCCAAGGCGGCACTCGCTCGGCGACGCTTTTCGTCACGAGTGGAGTTGCGGTCTGTTGTACGCCTTTCCGCCTATACCACTTCTACCCAGAGTGTTGAAGAAGATTCGGCACGACCGGGCCCAAGTCATTCTTGTGGCTCCGGACTGGGCTCGAAGAGTTTGGTATCCCGAGCTACTCAATATGAGCGTGGATCCCCGATCCGTCTGCCTCTTCGGGAGGATCTTCTGTCGCAGCAGCAGGGGACGGTCCTCCACCCGAACCTGTCCAGTCTACACCTGCTTGCGTGGAGATTGAGCGGCGGCAGTTGATTCCTTTCGACTTGCCTCCCGAAGTTTGTGATGTGATTCTGGCGGCCAGGCGGCCCTCCACTAAGGTGGTATACGCCTGCAGGTGGAACAAATTTGTGGCATGGTGCACAGCAAAGGCTGTGAATCCCCTTTCTGCCCCTCTTTCTGAGGTCCTTCTGTTCCTTCTCTCTCTGGCCCAACAGGGTTCTGCCCTGGGTACCATCAAGGGTTATCTTTGTGCTATCTCGGCCTTCCTCAGGCTCCCTGATCAGCCCTCCCTTTTCAAGTCCCCTGTTGTTAACAGGTTCTTAAAAGGCATTACACACCTCTTCCCTCCTGTTCCGTTTGTGATGCCTCAGTGGGACTTGAACTTGGTTCTTACCTTTTAATGTGCGCTCCCTTTGAGCCTCTGCATAACTGTCCTCTTCGTCTTCTGACTCTAAAGACAGCCTTTCTGGTGGCCATCACCTCCGCTCGGCGGGTGAGTGAGCTCCAGGCTCTATCTTGCAAACCTCCCTTTCTGTCTGTTCATCCAGACAAGGTTGTTCTTCGGACACGTCCGTCCTTCTTGCCAAAGGTGGTTACTGCTTTCCACATTGGGCAGACCATCACTTTGCCCACCTTCTTTCCGCCTCCGCATCCTTCCAGAGAGGAAGAGAGGCTCCACCGTCTGGACCCAAAACGTGCGCTCTCCTTCTATATTGACCGCACAAAACACTTCCGGGTGGATGACCAGCTCTTTGTTGGCTACGTGGGCGCCAAAAGGTCGGGCGGTGCACAAGAGGACCATCTCCCGCTGGGTTACCTTGTGCATCAAGACCTGCTATTCTTTGGCTAAGAAGGAGCCTCCTGTTGGGCTGCGTGCCCATTCCACCAGGGCAACGGCTGCTACCACGGCCTTAGGCCGCGGTGTTCCGCTGCCGGTTATCTGTCAGGCAGCTACGTGGGCCTCGCTGCACACGTTTACAAAGCATTACTGCCTTGACAGTCAGGTCCGGAGGGACGGCTTCTTTGGCCGTTCTGTCCTCCAGGACTTCCTTGTCTGATCTTTGTTCGCAGACCCACCACCGGGGTTGGTATTGCTGGGGTATCTATTCTAAGGTAAGGAATCTGTCACTAACGTGTCTCTTTCAGATGCACAAGTTACTAACTTGTGTAACGATATATCTGTAAGAGACAGTAGTTAGTGACAGATTCCTTACTGCCCCACCCATCCTCCCCGTTCTGCGAACTGATTTCTAGGGTTAAGGACATCCCTTTCAGGGCCCTAGTATTTTTCAGACACCTGTGTCAGCTTCTTGCATGGCTCTGCGTTCCTGGCGCGGAAAGTCGTGTACAGAACTGACGTCAGCGCGCAGGGGCGGCGCCTAAGTACTGCCCGCGACGTCATCCCGGCGATCACGACGACGGACGCGGAGCCGCACGACGCCGCCTACCGACGCGCAAGGGTACTGCTACGCAAAAAACTTTCCGGATCCAGCCTGACGCCTGGGGATATTCTAAGGTAAGGAATCTGTCACTAACTACTGTCTCTTACAGATATATCGTTACACAAGTTAGTAACTTGTGCGTTAATGTGCACTCGTGCCTGAACGCCTGACAGGTTTCAATTATATATACACACTCAGAAGGTAAAATATGCACTTGTAAGAAAATATGTAAATTTTTGTATCAAGGTTGTGCAAATCTACTGCTGTTTAAGGCTCTTTCCTAAAATCCCTCGATTTTTTAATCCCCTTGCCTGTCAATCTGCACAACTATTGGCCTGGCAGTCATGATTGACAGCATTTAGAATCACTCAAAAACAACCCAATTTCCGTTTTTATCCACATTTAAAAATAAATACAGATAGGAAAATAAATGGTTTTCTGTCTGTATTTATCTGTAAAAATAAGTAAAAACGGAAAACAGGGAGCCTTAATCATAACCTTCCATGGTCCAGAAGTTTGGAACTGATCGCAATTGTAGTGAAAGGTGATTCCGTAGCCAAGGAGCCAGAAATACAAAAGAATGAAACCTAGAATAAAGAACAAGGAGCACCAGGGACGGACAGAAGACACATGGAATCAGAGCACAAAGACCAACAGGGATCCTAATTGGAGATCAGGGAAGAAAGGTTAGGTGGGGCTTGGGAGTGATAACATTTAAAAATGATACGCAGAAAACATTTGCAGAGCGCAAAAACAAAACATCAATGCAGTTGGCATAAATATGCAGAGGTAAAAGGGTGATATGGGAGAGATAAAAGAAGATAAAATTGATGAGAACCAGCACTCTGCCATGTTTGTACTAGACAGTGACGCTACCTGCAACATCATGTGCACTTCTGAATATGAGAAAATATAATTTGACCCTCCTCTTTCACAGAATTCCAGTGGCCCTGCATTTGACCAATGCCAAATCACTGTTATTCACTTTTGACACTGGACTCACCCTTAATGAACAAATCAAGAAAACCAAAATGGCTTGGTTGCAGCTTCCTCTGCAAAAAAAGTGAAACCGTTCATTCCAGAAAGAGACTTCAGAACTGCCATTTAAGCCATTGTACTCACAAATGTGGTGTAGTGACACCACCTTGCTCTGTGGCCTCCAAAACCCAGCAGTGGCCGCGCTTACAGGCATCCTGTATGCTACTGCACACTTTCAATAAGGTCCTAAAGAAATATGGTCACATCACCTCAACCCAAATGGAACTAAGTCGGGTCTCCATGCTGGCCCACATCACCGTTAAGGCCTGCATCAGGAGGCAAAAGCAAGAGAAAGGCCAGAGAATCCACTGCCAGTAGTAAGTGCATTCAGACATCTCAGTCTTGTTTGGAGCAGCTCGGGTGTATTGGCCAAAGAGGTACTCTAATCTGCTGAGGAGGAGACACATGATACTTATCTGATGGGGTTGTAGGAGATGGGAAGCAGCTAGGGACGAATGTGTCAACAGAAAAGTGATAGTGGACTGAGTGCGAATGGCATTTGGTGGGGGACAGGAAATGGTTTTAAACTACAAAATAACCACATATCCTGAAGTACCAACTTTGGCAGTCCCACTCAGGAGTTAGTACAGCTGAGTTGCCAGCATATAACCCTGTACTCACCAAAGGGGCTACCAGCCTTTCCACAGTAAAAACGACAATTTAGCATTTTTACTGTTAGGACATATACAAATCTATGTCTTGCTTTTTAATATACAGCTCACTGCCTTAGGACTCAATAGGCCTACCTTAGGGTTGACTCATGTATATATTAAAAAGGGAGGTTTGGACTTTGTCATTAGTTCAAATGGCAAAGTCAAGTTTACAGTTTAAAACTGCTCTACCAGTCCGCAGTGGCAGGCTGGGAAACATGCTTGTTCATGGAGAAGTGTGGCTCAATGGTTAGAGCGGCAGACCCTGATGCAGAGATCTGGCCCGGGACCAGGGTTCAATTCCCGCCTCGGCGGGTCTTGGGCTCAATTTCCTCGGACCTGATAATTCTCGCCTCGGTGCCTATTCTAATCATGGGTCCCACTCTGCAACTCTGGGCAATAGCTTGCTTAATCTCCACAACGGCCCCAACAGCGCTGGGATGCCTGGCTTCACCGTGGGGGTGCCCAGGAGTGGACATTTCACAGGGAAAAGCCAGGAAGGGTTCCACAGCGGTATGCGTACAGCGCCTGGACACCCCTTTGGGGGTATGGGTGCGCTTTACAAGTACAAATTTCATTTCATGCAAAAAGAGAGAGGCATCTCCTTAAAATTTTCGATTACGTTTGCAAAGGAGGTAAATTCAAGATTATACACAAATGCTGCAGCCGCCGAAATGCCCTGTAAAAACATGGTGCCTTTACTAAAATGGTTTTAGCATCATAGCTGCAGAAGATCATATCACACATTGGGTTTAGGTGTATGAGGATGTCTAAGCCTGAGCCTTGAGGTATCACCTCTGGGATTTAGCAATCTCTGGTGCTGCAGCTGCAGAGGCATCAGGGCCTAGAGGTGTGAGTAATCACTTACACACTTCAAACAGTGGCGGCAGCAGGGATTCAGAGTATGATGCTGGATGGAATCCTGAGCTTCCCAGAATTCCTCATCCATGATTCGCACCCCTCCTCACAGATCCAGTCCCTCTACGCTGCTGGCTTTCTCCAGCAGCAGATACATTCATCCTGTGAGTGTACATATAGCGATAAGGAACAGGTGGAATTCAGGCCTCTGTTTCCTCTCTAGCTCCCTGTTAGAAATGGGGGTCTCTAGTTGGCAATGGTTTGAACCTTGTCCAAATAGGGACCCTTCCTTCTAGTCAGGATAAGGGAGTTACACTCCTAAAATAACCCCTGCTCACCCCCTTGGTAGCTTGGCATGAGTAGTCAGGCTTATCTTAGAGGCAGTGTGTAAAGCATTTGCACATAACCAACAGTAATACAGTGTAAGCACTACAAAAGGACACCACACCAGTTTAGAAACATATCCAATATTTTTATATACTTAAAACAAGACCAAAAACGATAAAAATCCACAATACAGTACTTCAAAATCTTCACTTATCAAAATAACCTTGAAATACAGTTCCTTGAAGTCGATTGCTCCGTCCGGGGCTATCACGGTGTCGTGAACAAACAAATCCAAAATGTTCTGGCTGACCGCGGCGTTGCGGGCCAGCTTTGGTGTCCGGGAGACACGCAAAACAGTACCTTTAGAAATGCAGGGCGTCGGCGACCTCTCGTTGAGCTTCCGAAAGCATGGCGTCCGCAGGCGTCGGTTCCAGAGGTCGGTGCAGGAGTCGTCGGGCCCTCTAAGTCACACACGTTGCAGATCGAACTCCTCGCGGTTGAAGTCAGGAGCGCTGGTGTCGGGTGCTGTGGTGCGGCATGCGATGCCCTCACGTCGCGGTGCGAGCAGCGGCTCGATGGCGGCGGATGGTATCGTCGGTGAGACCAGGGTCGCGGTGCGAAGTGATGCGGTGCTCATCGCAGTGCTGGCAGGTCACGGTGCAAGCAACACCGTCGTTGTTGCTGAAGCGCTGTCGTCGGCTGACGAACTAGAGTCGATGGCGCCGGCGTCGGTAGGCCAAGGCTGCGGTGCAGGATGAGGAGCATGCATCGTGTAACTTACGAGCGGTGCCCTCGAACCACGGTGCAAGCAGCGGCATCGATGTCGGCGTGAAGTGTCGTCGTCGAGGATGCCAAGGCGGCATTGTGAAGCGAGGCGATGCGGCGTGCAATGCCCACAGGTCACGGTGCGAGCAGCGGCTCGGTGGCGGCATCAGATGGTGTCGTCGGTGAGACCGGGGTCACAGTGCGGCGTTGCGGCGGTGCCCTCTGCCGTGCCTTCAGGACACGGAGTTGACAGCGGTGTCGTAGACGGCTTTGGATTGTTTTTCTTCTGTTGCAGCACAAAACACACAGTCCCCAGTGCTGAATGCAGAAGAACTTGAAGTCTTTGCTGTTCCTGAGACTTCTTGAACAGGGGGCAAGCTCTACCTCAAGCCCTTGGAGATACTCAAAGAAAGAAGTTGTAGAAAGTTCAGTCCAGTCCTTTCACTGCCCAAGACAGAAGCAGCCACTGCAGGCCAACACAGCAAAGCACTCAGCAAAGTGGTAGTTCCTCCTCACAGCTTCTCCAGCACTTCTTCTTGGCAGTCTTCTTGATCCAAAAGAGTTCTAAAGTTCAGGGGTTTGGGCCCCACTTTTCATAGCCCAAAATCCTTTGTCCTCTCAGGCAGAGAGTGTCTGTGCCCAGCCAGAACCAGTTCTGTCCTCTCTGGTGTAGCTTCGCAGCAGGAGGCGGAGACAGCATTGTCAAAGGCAGACAGGGCCTATTCAGGTGCAATGGATATCTCCTCCCACCACTCTAAATGCAGACTGGGCCTATTCAGGTGCTAGTGACAACTCCTCCCACTACTCTGAATGCAGCCCAGGTCTATTCAGCCCATCCCTGACCCATCTAGACTCTCTGGAGCCACGGCTCCTCTCCAGCCCCTGTCATCCAAAACCCAGACAGTCAATCCACAAACCCAGCAGAGGCACACTGGATGGCTGAGCAAGAAAATACCTACTTTCTAAAAGTGGTATTTTCAAACACAGAATGTAAAAATCATCTTCACCAAAAGATGCATTTTAACATTCTGAGTTCAGGCATACTAAACTTTATTTCTCTACCTAGTTCCCAGGGCCAGTTAAGTTTATAAGATGTTATAAACAAACTCCCCATTCTGTCCTATGGGAACAAGTAGCCTTGCAATAGTGAATAACGAAATTGGCAGTAATTCACTATCAGGACATGCCACACACACCAGGGCATGTCCTACCTTTCACATGCACTGCACCCTGCCCACAGGGGTACCTTGGGCCTACCTTAGGGGTGACTGACATGTAAGAAAAGGGAAGGTTAGGGCCTGGCAAGTGGGTACACTTGCATTCAAAAGTAATGTCCCACGTTTAGTGGGTCATGGTCAGGTTGTACAGCCGTATACACATTGGTATCTTAAAGTAGTACTCATCCACCAAAGTAATCAGTTTTTTATCCATTTTATTTTCTTATGCTTTTCCAACTTTTTTTCACTTTTTTCATCACGTCAAAAGATGTAAAATTTGTAAGTTTGCTTTTAGCATATTAATATTCTATGTATTGCCCATCCAGGCCTATACATAAACGTATTCCGAATTTCCAAATTCTCCACTCAATTCGATATACATCATACTCAATGCATTTCGGTTTGAAAAAAAAAAACCTTCATCAGGAGTATCTACAAGTTAAAAAATACGTATATCAATTACATTACATATATAGCCCCATGGTATCAAGATGTTATTTGCATGACTTCCCATACTTCTGTTATCCCATCCAGTTTCTACTAAAAGTGCCAATCAAACCAATCCCATTCCCCTAAAGATATCACCCTTCTCAACAACAAACTGCAAATCATATCATGTGGCCCCCAACTAACCCCAATGGTGAACATTGCATCCTAATTTTTTAAAAGAAGACATATCCTCTAACCCGTGCGCCCTAAAATTCTAACCTCTAACCCTTATCCACCTCTAATCACCTCTAACCCACTTAACTTCTCCCCGAGAATACTACACCACTACCCATCTCAAATTCAAACACCTTGTCCAACCCCGTGCATACCTGATGTAAAACGCGCAGCGATTCGCCTTCCTCATCCGCGCTTGTTGTATCTTTTTTCGCGACCATGCTAACTCTCCCAAACTTTAAATAGATGTTACTCGCCCCACCTCTGCGGTCATTGGTGTAACCATCACGTGTATTCCCACCACCTACTCCTCCCAAAACGTGTGATCCATTTATGTGTTGAACTACATTAACCACAACCCTTTGCGAAAGAAACCTCTACTACAATCACCCTCAATTATATAAAGACAAGTGTAATGAACATAAACCTGTGTTTGCATGCCAAGTAAACATAATTTGAAATTGGCCAGTCCATATTAATGACTTTTCGGTAATCAGAGCGAGGTGATCTTCCTTTGACGTGAAGCACACTGTTAGCTTTTGCTCTCAGTTTATTAAATGTCCTTATGTTGGGGTGCTATCAGGTGATGAAACAGCACGTTATGATGACAAGACAAAAGTATCCTGAAGCACACCCAGTTTCTTCTTTTGTAGTTCGTATTTCCTTCATTTTATTCCGTTTAGCGTGCAGCACCTGAAATAGTGTGCCGTTCCTCGCACCTGAACATAATGCATTCAAAAGTAATGTCCCACGTTTAGTGGGTCAGGGTCAGGTTGCACAGCCGTATACACATTGGTATCTTAAAGTAGTACTCATCCACCAAAGTAACCAGTTTTTTATCCATTTTATTTTCTCATGCTTTTCCAACTTTTTTTCATCACGTCAAAAGATGTAAAATTCGTAGGTTTGCTTTTAGCATATTAATATTCTATGTATTGCCCATCCAGGCCTATACATAAACGTATTCCGAATTTCCAAATCCTCCACTCAATTCGATATACATCATACACTTGCCAAGTCGACATGGCAGTCACAAACTGCGCGCAGACTCTGCAGTGGTAGGTCTGAGTTACCTTTTCAGGGCAACTCATGTGTGTGGCACAATCAGTGCTGCAGGCCCACTAGTAGCATTTGATTTACAGGCCCTGGTACACTCAGTGCACTTTACTAGGGACTGACAAGTAAATCAAATATGCCAATCATGGAAACACCAATCCATAACACAATTTACACAGAGCATATGCACTTTAGCACTGATCAGCAGTGGTAAAGTGCCCAGAGTCTTAAAACCAACAAAGACAGGTCAGGAAAAAATAGGAGGAAGAAGCAAAACGTTTGGGGATAACCCAGCAAAAAGGGCCATTTCCAACAAAACCCCCTTCCAGCCTAAAGCCAGGGTAGACCAATCCATACCTCGATGGGCTTTCCTGCTTGGGGCGATAAAACATGGAACCTGGCCCGCAACAGCAGGGGTTTATTCCCGTTCTACGCCTCCCTGAACCCATTTGAATCCCTCTATCCATACTCTCAGGGCCCACTAAGCTGACCCATCGGGAACCCTTGTCCTCACCTGTGGACCCCATCTGTGCAGCGCCTAAACTTACTTTCCTCACAGATGTGTCCCAACAGGTAGATATTACCCACATGGCCAACACAGTGGTGTGGCCCAGTCCAACCCCGGGGTGTGACTCCTGTCCCCCTCCTAGGGGCAACTCAGTCCACCAGGACAGCAAGCCACAGTGGCCACTGACAGCTGTCAGTGATGAGAGCCAGGCCTTATGCCTTTCAGGCCTCTTTAACCTCTGTGGCGTCAGAGAGTGGGGGGCAGTAGCCCCAGGTGCCTGGCACCCTTTGTCCACTCTCCCTCCTCTCAGGTCAGGGATGACATCCTGACACTGACCCTCCAGTCCAGGGTCTGTACCTGGTGGCTGGACAGGAGACTGGGGTGGGCTTTCGCACCCCCAGTCCTCCTCCCTGGGGCTCTGTACCCTCCCACCTAGAGCGGTACCCCCTTCCAGAATTGTCAGGGCACCTGTGGCAGGCGTTCTGCACAATTCTTCCACCAGTTCAGGGGTGCTATCCTGCAACTGGTCCACTAGCCCAGGGTCTGTACCCTGAGGCTGGACACAGGACTGTGGTGGTTTCTTCCACACCCGGTCCTCCTCCCTGGGGCTCTGTACCCTCCCACCTGGAACGGCACCCCCAGAAGACATACCGGTAGGGGCACTGTTAGCAGTCGCCCCTTCCTCCAGGTCAGGGGGGACACCCTGAACCTGGTCCTCCAACCCAGGGTCTATACCCTTAGGCTGGACCTGTGCCTGGCAACCCAGGACTTCCAGGGGAGTACACCAACCCCCCCCCCCCCCAAGGGAAACATACTCCTCATGAGTTGTGCAGGGGTCTGCCTGGCGCAGGTCTCCAGCCTCCTGTCCACCTGACAGAGCATGAAGACCCCCCCAGGCCAGAAGTGGCCTCACCAGGGTCAGTCCTGGGGTGCTCTGACCTCAGAGCTGGCAACCCCTGACCCACTGGCCTTTCCACTGGGGACGGCGTCCCCCCCTCACCCTTTTCTCTGGACTCATGCACCCTCCCAACTGGAGCGGTGCTGCCAGACACCAGAACCGATGGGATGCTCGTTACAGCAGTCCCCCCTCCCCAGTTCCCCAGACACTAGGCACTAGGAGATCCCCCACAATGGATGGCCTTCTAGTACAGCCTAGGCTTCCCACCTGGTGTTCCCTCATGGAACCACCCAGGTTCTGGGACTGGGTTTCGGGCACCTTGGGCCACAGCCCCTTCCCACTCCTCCGCGGAGACAGGACGTGAGTCCCTACACCCCTCTCACAACACCGGGACCTATCTGGGCTACCACAAACCTTTCCCACCACTCTCGGTTGGAAAATACCTGAGCCACTTCCTTCAGGATCACCCCCAGATGCTTCTCCAGACCCTCTGGAATCCACCAAAAGGTCTGCCTCCAGGGCAAGCTCCCTGGGGTCAGAGAACTCACACTCCACCGGGTGTTGGCATAGCTCTGGAAAACAGGGACTTAAAATATGCTCTCCAACAATTGAATCACACAGCCCCACACGGGTGTTAACCAAACTACCCTTCACCCAACCATCCAGTGCCTCAGAAAAGTACCCCACATCATTCTCACAAGACTGGTGAGACAGTGTCTGACTGTTGCTGTCCCTCAACCCATACTCTTCTGGCTGGTCTCCATACTCACTTACCAGGGCTTCTATCATGGGGGAAACCCTCTCCCTGCACCTCTCATCTAGAGTCAGTAGAGTGTCCCTCACACTACCAGGAATATGATCCCCTGTGCCAGTTCCCCAATCCATCTCAGGGACACTGCCCACCACTGGAGTAACCTCACAATCCTGAACCCCCTGGCGTATGTCAACCCCCTCCTTGAAGCAGGGCACCCAGTCTGTATGTGTGTGTACCTCATCCTCACTACTGGACCTACTACTTTTGCTGCCACCATCTGAACTGGACTCCACCTCCAACCCAGCCAAGCTCACTTCATGAGCTGCACACTTTTTCTCTTCAGCTAAGGCTCGCTCCATCTCCTCACACTCCTGATCTAGCTGCCTCAGCCTCCGGTCACAAGCACAAATCCGATTCCTCGCCTCGCGAGCCACTCTTTCCCAGAACGTTTCCTCCTCAGGGCCACTGCCCTCTTGGTATTCTGGCTGGGGATCCTCCCCCTCAGATTCCTCCTCAGAGTCATCTGATAGTGTTGCCTCCCATCATAGCACCTCATAGTTATGCAGGGCTGCCTCAGATCCTGCCTTGTGGATCTCCGCTTCACAGGTAGCCCCCTCTCTTTGCAAAATACTTTTAGTTCCCTCATCTTGTAGCTGTGCAGGTGCCAAAAGTTGATTTCCATTTTGCCAAGGCCCCACAGGTGCAACAACTAACCAGAGTTCCACAACCAAATTCCAAAGGGAAACAGGGAAAAACAGTATATGGTACGTAATGGTCTGCGATATGGTAGTAGTGCACACCAATCACTGTAAGTCAAGTGCAAACGCAAGTCCTATCCTCACCGCTGACAACCAATGTTAGAAATGTGGGTCTCTAGCTGGCAATGGTTTGCACCTTGTCCAAATAGAGACCCTTCCTTCTAGTGGAAGAGGTGTGGCGCAGCGGCCAGGGCGACTGACTCCGGAACCTGGGGCTCACGGTTCGGTCCCCGGTGCCGGCGGCAGATCAGCCCAGCACCATGTGACTCTGGGCAATAGCTCGCTTAATCTTCCCGACGGCCCCCAGCGCCGGGACACCTCTCCGGAGGTAGCTGTGCGCTTTACAAATACTGGGCATTTATTTACATTTAGTCAGGATAAGGGAGTTACACTCCTAAAATAACCCCTGCTCACCCCCTTGGTAGCTCGGCACGAGCAGTTAGGCTTATTTTAGAGGCAGTGTGTAAACCATTTGCACATAACCAACCGTAATACAGTGTAAGCACTGCAAAAGGACACCACACCAGTTTAGAAAAATATCCAAGATTTTTATATACTAAAGACAAGACCAAAAACAATAAAAATTCACAATACAGTACTTAGAAATCTTCAGTTATCAAAATAACCTTGAAATTCAGTTCCTTGAAGTCGATAGCTCCGTCCGGGGCTATCACGGCGTCATGAGCAAACAAATCCAAAAAGTTCTCGCTGACCGCGGTGTCGCAGGCCAGCTACGGTGTCGGGGAGACATGCAAAACAGTACCTTAAGAAATGCAGGGCGTCGGCGACCTCTCGTTGAGCTTCCGAAAGCACGGCGTCTGCAGGCGTCGGTTCCGGAGGTCGGTGCAGGAGTCGTCGGGCCCTCGAAGTCGCACGCGTTGCAGATCGAACTCCTCGCGGTTGAAGTCAGGAGCGCTGGCGGGCATTGGGTGCTGCGGTGCGAAGTGCAGCGGTGCGGCGTGCGATGCCCTCAGGTCGCGGTGCGAGCAGCGGCTCGATGGCGGCATCGGATGGCGTCGTCGGTGAGACCAGGGTCGCGGTGCGAAGTGATGCAGTGCTCGTCGCGGTGCTGGCAGGTCACGGTGCTGGCAGGTCACGGTGCAAGCAGCGCCGTCGTCGTTGCTGAAGCGCTGTTGTCGGCTGACGAACTGGAGTCGATGGCGCCGGCGTCGGTAGGCCAAGGCTGCGGTGCGGGATGAGGACGGTGCATCGTGTAACTTACGAGCGGTGCCCTCGAACCACGGTGCAAGCAGTGGCGTCTATGTCGGCGTGAAGCGTCGTCGGGGTTACCAAGGCGGCATCGTGAAGCGAGGCGGTGCGGAGTGCGGTGCCCACAGGTCGCGGTGCGAGCAGCGGCTCGGTGGCGGCATCAGATGGTGTCGTCGGTGAGACCAGGGACGCGGTGCAGCGTTGCGGCGGTGCCCTCTGCCATGCCTTCAGGACACGGAGTCAACAGCGGTGTCGTAGACGGCTTTGGGTTGTTTTTCTTCTGTTGCAGCACAAAACACACAGTCCCCAGTGCTGAATGCAGAAGAACTTGAAGTCTTTGCTGTTCCTGCGACTTCTTGAACAGGGGGCAAGCTCTACCTCAAGCCCTTGGAGATACTCAAAGAAAGAAGTTGTAGAAAGTTCAGTCTAGTACTTTCACTGCCCAAGACAGAAAAGCACTCAGCAAAGTGGTAGTTTCTCCTCACAGCTTCTCCAGCTCTTCTTCTTGGCAGTTTCCTTGGTCCAAAAGAGTTCTAAAGTTCAGGGGTTTGGGCCCCACTTTTTATAGCCCAAAATCCTTTGTCCTCTCAGGCAGAGTGTCTGTGCCCAGCCAGAACCAGTTCTGTCCTCTCTGGTGTCGCTTCCCAGCAGGAGGCGGAGACAGCATTGTCAAAGGCAGACAGGGCCTATTCTGGTGCAATGGAAATCTCCTCCCACCACTCTAAATGCAGACTGGGCCTATTCAGGTTCTAGTGACAACTCCTCCCACTACTCTGAATGCAGCCCAGGTCTATTCAGCCCATCCCTTACCCATCTAGACTCTCTGGAGCCACGGCTCCTCTGTCATCCAAAACCCAGACCGTCAATCCACAAACCCAGCAGAGGCACACTGGATGGCTGAGCAAGAAAATATCTACTTTCTAAAAGTGGTATTTTCGAACACAGAATGTAAAAATCATCTTCACCAAAAGATGCATTTTAACATTCTGAGTTCAGGCATACTAAACTTTATTTCCCTACCTAGTTCCCAGGGCCAGTTATGTTTATAAGATGTTAGAAACAAACTCCCCATTCTGTCCTAAGGGGACAGGTAGCCTTGCAATAGTGAAAAACGAAATTGGCAGTCATTCACTATCAGGACATGCCACACACACCAGGGCATGTCCTACCTTTCACATACACTGCACCCTGCCCACTGGGGTACCTTGGGCCTACCTTAGGGGTGACTGACATGTAAGAAAAGGGAAGGTTAGGGCCTGGCAAGTGGGTACACTTGCCAAGTCGACATGGCAGCCACAAACTGCGCGCAGTCTCAGCAGTGGCAGGTCTGAGTTACCTTTTCAGGGCTACTCATGTGGGTGGCGCAATCAGTGCTGCAGGCCCACTAGTAGCATTTGATTTACAGGCCCTGGCACACTCAGTGCACTTTACTAGGGACTGACAAGTAAATCAAATATGCCAATCATGGAAACACCAATCCATAACACAATTTACACAGAGAGCATATGCACTTTAGCACTGATCAGCAGTGGTAAAGTGCCCAGAGTCCTAAAACCAACAAAGACAGGTCAGGAAAAAATAGGAGGAAGAAGCAAAACGTTTGTGGATAACCCTGCAAAAAGGGCCATTTCCAACACTCCCCCAGATGTTGAAGGATAGGCCATCTATGGGCAGTTCTTGTCCAAAGATGGCGATCCTGACCGATAACACATCCTTTTAGTTGCTTTTTCTGTCCTTTTACTTACTAAGCCAGATGTCGGTACATCTCAACACAGACACGTTATTGACCAAAAAGAAGTATTTTAATCTCCTTCTCAGCAGCCTTTTAGCAGTGGTGGCTCCGCCGCTAAGGCGGAGGAGTATCGCCCCACTGCTCACAAGGAAAAATAAATTATAATAACGCATCGGTATTATGATTGTATTTTTCCTATTGCAGTCAGTGGCGCAGCGGGGCTGGGCAGTGTAGGGGAGTAGTGGTTTGCACTCCCTAATTGCGCATGACTGCTTGGCCAGCCCTCTTGGGCTGGCCAAACAGTTATGCACATTTTGCATCTTCCCCACCAGGCTGCAATACACAACCTGGTGAGGAACATGCACAGGCTCCCTGTCGCCATCTGAGTGCCGAACTACGGTGCTCAGACCAATCACAAAGCTGCATTGCTGCATTGTGATTGGCTCAGGAGAGCCTGTGTGGCCGGGTGCTTCCTGCTGCCGACCGGGACTGGAGACCGGAAGATGAAGAGGACGGAGGAGAGGCGTCCGTCCGTCCGTTTCAGGTAAGTCCTTTTTATTTTTTTCCATCCCTCTCCACATCACCACCCTGCCCCACCACCCCCGTCCAGTAGTAGCCACTACTGCCTTTTAGGGTCTCTCATGGAGATCAATTTCTAAGCCACCTCCAAAGCTGAACAAAAACTCCTTCATTAAATTCACACGTCGCTCTGGAACAACCCTAAAGAACACCCAGGATCTCTCTTTCCAACTTAAGGCATGAATGCTGTGCCTTTAGCCTTCCAGCTCAGCATACACATAGAAGGATGGACACGTCTTTTGTGGACCAAAACTAACAAGAAGGCTATCTGTCTGCTGACAGACCCTGTCTAGTCCCAATAATGACTAAGTAAGTTGAGCTTTCGCCGTTGCCACATGTTGCAATCTGAAGCTCATGAGTTCCAATCCTGGGAAAACTCACACAGCCTTCAATCCTCCCAAGGGCAGTAAATTGAGAACCATTAAATTGGGTAATAGTAATATGTGCCATTTACATGTCTTAGACATGGTAGAAGTGTGGTTTGAAGCACTATATAAAAACATGTTATTATTATTATTAAATGTCCAGCTTATTTTCGTGAAATGGTTCTGGGAAAAAATAGGACATAATTCTCCTCTTCCCTATGGAATTTGAATGCTACATTGGACACAGTCTCTTATCTAAACTCAACGCAATCCTACATTGGAAGTTGCACAAATAGGGTTGTTTATTAATCAAAGAGAGTAAATAAATGCCTTGCCAGTGCTATATTTGGTAAGGAAAACATTTTCCAAGTTAAAAGCTGAAAATAAACCACCCCAAAAGGTAGCCTCCTGCAGTGACGATAGTATCAAGGACAGCCCAAGGCAGATCATTTACCTATTTCATTAAATGTCCTTACTTAGCAGCCTGCTTTCTGTGCATTACGGTTGCTGGCTTCATGATGATATTGAGGGACTTATTTATCATACTTTCACGCAGTGCAACGCAGCAAGCCATCTTGCTGTGCAGCGCTGCGTGAAAGAGCAGGAATGCGCCGTTCCTGTGCTTTCCTTGCGCTGGCGCACTTTTGCTGCCTAGCGCCAGCGCAGGCACTCTTACACCTTGGTGCAAGGGTGCCTGCGTTGTAAGCAGGATTGTTTTTTGCAAGAAGGGACACCTTCCTGCACAAAACCCATCCTGAGAGGCTTTCCTCTTTCTATTGCAGCACTTATAGAAAGAGGAAAAAACATGGAAAAATAAAGATATTTCTCCTTGTTGAACCTGTATTGAGGAGGCGTACCATTCAGACGCATTCCCAGGTTTACCAATGTTGGTAAATCTGGGAATGGGTTAGAATCCATGGGTGGATGCGGGGAAACACCTATGCTCTACCCATGACACATCTCCCTGTCGCAGAGTAATGCAAGGCAGCGATTTTCACTGCCCTGCAGTACTCTAGATTTATCAGGCCACTCAGGGCCATGCAAGGTGGCCTGGTGTGGCTTGATAAATCTTATTTAGGTTTTGCGTCATCCTTGCACACGCTTGCGTGGTGCAAGGGCGTTGCAAAACCTTGATAAATATGCCCCTCAGCGACTACCTGTGTAATTTGTACCCACGCGCAGCTCTGTCAATGCCAAATAAACATGCATTCCCACACGAGGACTCCGTAAAACACACAGATTTGGTAATTCACTTCAATGCTGACGCACAGCGCCACCTGCTGTTTCTGTACTGGTGCTCTCACACAGCTGTTTCAATTCTAGGCCTGGGCGTGAAATTCCACTCTGCTCGTGGAGTTAGCGGCGTTCCTCTAACTCTGCGCTCTGTGTAGTGCGTGGAGTACCGAAAAACTCAGCGGAGCATAGTTTTTTCCTCGCTTGCAAACATTACGTTGGCGAGCGCAAGCGAGGAGAATCTTACTCCAGACCACCTCCCGGGAAGATTTCTCAATGCGGGCGGTCGCGGATGGTCATTACCGTTCGTGTTGAGAAATCTTCCGTTCGTATTGAGGAAGCTGCCGCTCTAGTAGCCCCACTAATGCCACGGCCCCATTCAAATTCTTCGTTCTACTTCTCCGACGCTAATTCCAATCAGGACTCCTGATTGGAATTAGAGTCGGAGAAGTAGAACGAGGGACGCTGAAGGGGGTGGGAGGGGGTGGGGGCGGGGCTGCGGCAGCACTCAGGGAGTTGAGTGACAGCAGCGAGACAGTCACAGCAATAGTGCGCATGTTCGTTTTTGGGCTGGTAATTTTTACGATCAGCCCGAACATGCGCACTAGCCTTCCCCTTAAGAGACCGAGGGTTGCTTCATGCTGCAGCCCCCGGTCTCCTAATGGGCAGGGAGTATCCCTGCCCTCAACCAATCCTGGCGCAGCTGGAGCAGCGTCAGTAGAGGGGTTGGCAGTGATGTCGCGGCTGTTCCTGTTTGTTGAAGAGCGCGGGACCCCGGCCCAGGAGCAGTCGAGCAGAGGTGGCGCGGACCGGTAAGTTTTCTTTTATTATATTTTAATTTTAAACTTCCCCGGCCCCCACCCCCCGCGAGTTTTGCGAGCATCGACTTTTAAATCTTTCTGTCAGGGGAACCTATGCGAGAGGAATTCCGTATTTATCCCTGATTATTTGTGCGTGCGAGCCAGCACATGTTACCAGCAGAGTAAGCGAACTTAACTTTGTCGTAGTGAATGTGTGATACGGGTGACTTTGGGGCAATCAGATTTGTACCTGTTAAAAGTGTGTAAGCTTTAATTAATGTAGTCTCTCACTTCTAGGTTAGGATAGCTCGGTCCAGTGTCTTGAACTCACCTGCTAGTGCTAGGTACCCCCTTCTTTCTTTTTCACTGGTACCATTTTACCTCTCCTCTGGGCCTTGAGGGTTTTGAAAAGTGACAGATACAGAACTTTACTCCTCTGGGGTTGGATTACCCGTGGACTTGACACAAGTGATATATTTTCGCCTCGGCTTATATGCCTCAGTTACCTGACTGGGCTCTGGCTCGGCTCGTCCCATGAATTCTTGGGCTCACCCACCTCTACTTTTTAAATGGTAGTGTGACACAAACTAAGTGGGACTGTGACTGGAATTGGAAGTGGGAGGGTGACAGGAGTTGGGGTGGTCGAAGACTTTGGGTGTGTGGCAAGGACTGGGAGGGTGACAATGTGTGTGGCAGTGGCTTCTACTGGTGGTGTCCTCTTTGACAAGGGCTCTGTAGGCCTGCTCAGGGTTTGCCCTGCGGTCACCGCAGAGAAACCTGACCTGATGAGCAGTGGCTGCGGTCAGTCCTGGGTAATGTTGGGGGCATGGCTGGACTGGGAACCAAAACCGGCCCTGGCAAACAGCTCAGCCGGCCCGGGGGGAAGGTGATTTGGGGGGTTTGTTGGTTGGAAGCACCACTTCCGTCTCACCGCTCCCGCTTTTGTTACAGGGGGCCAATATTGCAGCAATGCTGCAAAACCAGCCCCCAGTAACAAAAACTGCCCCCCAGGGGTCCAAAACCGGCCCCCACCCTGGCAGCCCACCTGGGAAACGCCCGGTGCCTGCTACGGCACCCTGGATGAGGGTGGCGGCCTGCTGGGAGGCAGCAGGACATTAATGGGGACAGGATGAAATCCCCTCGCTTCTTATTTGTGTCGGCACTTCACACTACTAGGAAAATCGACTATGAGGCTTGCGGAGTCGGAGACCCAGGTTAGATTAGGCGAAAGGCACCCTCTCAGCTTTTCACTCCTGTCCTCACAGGATGCCTGCACAACCTCTTCTACAGTGGATCTCAGGGAAGCAAAAGACTGCTCTTTAAAGTGGGCAGGGCTTCAAGAGAGGGGGGTCTATTATAACCAGATGGTCATTGACTAACTAAGGGCATCATTCATAGCTTGGCGGCATGAAAGGTCCTCCTTACATCAGTGCATCACCTGTCCCAATGTACCATTTATTCTCCATCCCCATGCAGTGTCATGTCCTCTAGGAAAGGACATTGTTATATAAGTAGGTCAGCGATCTAGCTGGTCCAGACAGAAGTGAGATGACAGGAACTTCCTGGGTGGAGACAGCAAGTACTAGTTTTCCCTCTCACTACATCAAGGGAAGCAGAGAAAAGAGAACGTGTGGAGAGTGCTCCACATCAGTAGGCCATGTATAAAAACTGAGGAATTAATAAAGATGAGTTAATAGCCTTATGCCAGGTGCTGTCTTTTATGCAAAGTGCTAATCTTGCCAGCGCTGTGAAGAGAAACCAATCCAGAACAGGACAACTGGCAACGAGGATGGGATCGAAGATCAAGATAAAGCTAAAGGAGGCAAGTAACATAAGAAAGTACCAGTGCACAAATTACCTGCAGCTAGCAAGCACCGTTAAAGAAAAGCAGGAATTCTCTGATCTACAAGCCATACGTGTTGAAGCTGTGTGGTGGCCATTTTGAAGTCAGGCAAGTTGAGGGACAGTCCATTGAAGTCTATGTGGTGGCCATCTTGAAGTCAGGCACCCTGAGGCAAATCCACTAAAATCAATGAGGTGGCCATATTGGAATCAGGCAATCCAGGAATAACTCACTGAAGCCTATTGAGACAGCTGTACTAAGGGCAGACACCAAGCCAGGTTGGCTTCTGGAAGGAATACACATAGCTGGGGGGCATCAAAGCCAGAACAGCTCTACAAGGAACGTGTGAAGCTGCCAGAAAGAATACGGCAGTCACCTATGAGTGAGCTTTCCCAAAAACAACTATACGCAAGATCTCCACTGAAGAGTGCCAGCAAATAATACATAAATTATAGTAAGCAGTCCTGTGGCATTATCTTACTAGCACATTCCAGCACCATGCCGGTGGGAAAAGGAACACAAAAAGCTATCCCCTGCATTGAAGTGCCACCTCCAGTGACGCAGACCGGCACCCAGAGTTTGGGTCCCAAATGGAACCGGTGGCTGGAGTCACTGGATGAATTTCTTGCAGCAGCCGGTGAGCGAAGAGACAAAAAACGTCTGCTACTACTACTTCAGCTGGTGGGGCATGAAGGCCGACGCCTAATCAGAACATTTTCAACAAAGGAAGCAGAGACATATGAAAAACTCAGAGACACTACGTGTCCATTCCAACACAAAGAAAGATGTGGATCAAGATGCCTCATCTTCAACTCAGTCTGGCAGGAACCAGGTGAATCATTAACAAATTTCATTACAAGGTTACAAAGTCTGGTAAAATACTGCGATTTCAATACATTCACAAATGAGGAAGCAATTCGCCTCAGGGTAATTGATGTCTGTTCAATACCAGACACGAAGCACAAGATCCTTCAAAAGCAGCTCTCACTAAAGGAAATCATCAGGAGGGCCAAAGCGGGAGAGCGGGCCAAAGCAAGAGAATTGCACCTCAATGGAAGAAAGGAAGACAAAAGAAATATGATGTTTCTCATGTCAGTGAGTAAAGCCCAAGAGACCAAAAGAGCCAGAAAGAGTGAGGGCAAAGACAGACCAGAGACAAGATTTCACAATAGACAAAGTGACATGAAATAATCAGATTCAGCAATACAATCGTCAGAGGAGGATGGCAAACAAAAGACCTGGACAATCCGGGATCGTGACAGCCAAAATGAAATAACTTCAAGGAGTCATTCATCAAACTTTCCAGAGTATTCTGATGAAGCATCAAGCAGTGGGACAGATCACACAAATGGCACAGACGTCAGCATGACCAACAAGCGAGAAGAAAAAACCAACTACAGAAGATTGGGCAATCTAACCAGGCTCTGGAAACCGGTATACAAACACACCCAAGCCAACAACTGTTTATCGAGCTTCTTAGACTCTTCCAAAGAAGCATCAAGCAGTGGGACATATTACACACATGGCACAGATGACAGTGCGCCCAACAAGCGAGAAGAAGAAACAAACCACAGAAGTTTGGGCAATTCACCCAGACTCCGGAAACTGGTATACAAACGCACTCGAGACACCCACAACAATAAGGAGAAAACTGATAGGAGACCGTTAATACCACATGAGAGGAGCAGAGACAAAATGCACTGGGGCCAAACAAAAGAAACAAACACTCAGCTATCAAATTATCCCGCCGTTGCAAGAGCACATACGACACTTCAAGAGATGTACCCAAAGAAACATCTCAAAGATAGCTCCGACTCAAGGAGCATTTCATCACAGACCATCAGCTCAAGAGATTCACCAGTCAGACCACACCCAAAAGAACTTCCTCCAAGGAAATCACCAAAAGATACATCTGATTCAGAAAGCATGTCAGCACAATCACTCAGGTCAACAGAATCATCTGGCACGTCAAGATCGAGAAAACGCCCATGCCGTCAATTACCCAAATGCACAGTGGAATCAGAGAACTTTCTCCCCGTTCAGAGCAAAACATCACATGTTGATGACTCAGAACAATCACTTACCCCACAACACAACCTGTCATGTCGGTTATATTCAAATCAAGACATGAACATTAAACCTTCACCTCTGATGGGGATGGCCCGGCTGACTCAAAGAACTCACAGAATAAGAACAAACGTATGGGAAGTTAGCCAGAAATGTTGGGGAAATGCTGTCTCATCACTCTGTAAGAAAGACAGAAAGTTGTTGACCGAGACATGTCATTCTCAAGGAAAGGGGGATGAGAAAGGAACATGCAGATGCCTGGATGGTCAAAGATTTCAACATTCCCAAAGGCAACTGGGAGTGGGTGAGGCAAACAAAACAAGTAAACAAGTCCAAGAGCCGACCCCTGTTCTCGTGAAGCATCTTACCAACAAACACCTTTCTCAACAGAAACCCCTCTCAACATCCACAGAGCTAACAAACCAATCAAGGAGCCCAAAGGATGCTCACCTCATCAACGAACACTCCCAGAAACAGACATCACTCTCAACAACCGCATAACCACTCTCAACATTCACAGAGCAAAGAAACCAACCAGAGAGGCCAAAGGATGCACTGAAGAGATTGACTGAATTTCTTTGTAAGTGGGGGGGAGATGTCATGTCCTCTAGGAAAGGACATTGTTATATAAGTAGGTCAGCAGTCTAGCTGGTCCAGACAGAAGTGAGATGCCAGGAACGTCCTGGGTAGAGACAGGAAGTACTAGTTTTCCCTCTCACTACATCAAGGGAAGCAGAGAGAAGAGGACATGTGGAGAGTAGCTCCACATCAATAGGCCATGTATAAAAGCTGAGGAATTAATAAAGATGAGTTAATAGCCTTATGCTAGGAGTGTTATGCTTGCCAGTGCTGTGAAGAGAAACTAATCCAGAACAGGACATGCAGAAGTGTTGTGAACTGCTTCTTTTCTGCCAGAAGAGCCTCCGCATGTGTGGGATGTCACCTTTAGGGCAGAGGCCTGCACCCAAATGGGGCAAAAGGGGCCTGCGGAGAAAAACCGCACCAAGGCCCAGGAATGTGGTGGGTTCTAAAAGACACGAACAAAAGACCGGAAGTAGCAACCCCACACCCAAAGAGGGGGTAAGGAAGGAGAGGAAGGAGGGCAAGGAGTGAAACAGCACCAAAACAAAGAAAAGGATGCAAACCCTGCGTGCATATGGCATGGCAGAGCGGGATTCAAAATTACCCCTAGGGACACGAGAAGCCCATTTAAAGGACCCCCGTGGCCTGAGGCTCTCACTGTTGGGATGAGCAGAGTGGCAGGGGAGCTGTCTGAAAACGTAAGCCCACGGACAGCATGGCAGTAAGGAGATGAGCTTAAGGAGGTTTTGAAACGCCACAGCTGACCACGACGGAGTGGCAAACCAGTCTACTTACCTTGGGATACCTTACAGTAGGGTAAGGCGGTCAGAGATGGAGGTTCACAGCATTCGCAGCCCAGGCCTGCAGGATGGCGGACCACACCGAGCTGGCGAAGGTAGTGAGATAAGCCTAAAAGAGGTTGTGAAATTACCCCGCACTGAAAGTAAACTCCAGCTCAAAGACTCCAATGACATCGATAACGGTCAAAATGATTTATGGCGTGATTTATGACTGTATGACAAGCCAGCACTAATCCTATCTACCCGATTTACGGTGTGAATTTTGATGACATGACTAGCCGTTTGGCGTGATTTATGCTGATACTTAAAAGTTGATGCCAATTACAGTGGCAGTGATTGATTTATGACATGCAAGCAGGCTGAATGATTTATGACCCCAAAAAAAGTTTACGTGGGGTCCATGTTGTGAATCCAGTTGAACGATAAAGCTGCGGCCAAATACTTACAAAAGCATACAAATGGTGTAGTGCTGTATTACAATGTAAGTGGCCGCATGCGAGGTTTACTGCATTGAAAGGACCACCCTATTCAGGGCAGATGTTCTGATGGAGACATGTACTGCATGACATGGTGGGCCAAGTAGCACTTATGGGAATAGGAGTGGTGGATCTGGGTAGGTTGAAGGAGCAGTGGCCCTGATGTGCGGGGGTAGTGGATACATGGCCTCTGCCAAGGTAGTGTTTGCACGCTATTCTCTGGGGTCTAAATGGCCATGTAAGTATTTAGGAAGGATCACCCTCAAACCACCCCATCAAAACCCAACAGTGCTCATAGGGGCTAGGTTCTGCTGTCAGAGATGGGTGTCAGGGGCAGGGAGGGTGTCATGGCCTGGGAATGTGACAGTGACTGCAAGCGTTTAAGGGACTAGCAGGATGAAAGGCTGGTTGTGTGGCAGGATTGGGATCGTGAGAGGGAATGTGAGAGTCACACAGACTGGGATGGAGGCAGCCACAGGTGTGACAAGTATGAAGAGGGTAACAGGGATGCAGAGGTTGGCAGGGCTTGTGAATATGACTGGGACTGGCAAAGACGCAGGGCTGGAAAAGGTGACAGAGACATGGAGGCTGACAGGAAACTGGAATGTGGAATGGATTATGAGGGTGGCACTATGTGGGTGTGTTAGACCTGTGATACTTAGGGTGGTCTTCTCCAATCTTTTTTGCTTTCGACCTCATGTTTTGCTGTATCTTTTTTTTACCTTAAGACTCTGAGCACTTTACCACTGCTGTCCAGTGCTAAAGTGTGTGTGCTTCTCCCCTAAAACATGGGTGTAACTGGTGTATACATAATTGGCCTCTTTGATTACTAGTAAGTCCCTTGTAAAGTTGCATAACATATATCCAGGGCCTGTAAGTCAAATGCTACTTGTGGGCATGCAGCACAGATTGTGCCACCGACATAAGTAATCTTTCAAACCTGTCTCAGGCCTGCCATTGTTGTGAAGTTATTGCCACTTCGACTTGGCATTTAAAACTACTTGCTAAGCCTTAAACTCCCATTTTACCACATATAAGTCACCCCTAAGGTAGGCCCTAGCTAGCCCCAAGGGCAGGGTGGTATGTAAGTAAAAGGTAGGACATGTACTTTTATATTTTGCAAGTCCTGGTAGAGACAAACTGCCTATTTTGTTTTTCACTAGTGTGAGGTCTACCCCTTTCATAGGCCAGCATTGGGAATTCCTTAATACACTTTTAGGCTGTAAATTCTGATCAAAGAGGAGTAGCTTTTTCATGTTTCATGTCTTTTCGGATGGTAATGATAAATCCTCCTTACTGGTGAAGTTGGATTTTGAAAGATGACTTTTCTTTGCACTTACTGCTCTATGTGCCTGACAGCCTGTCTCTAATACACGTCTGGGGTGGGTAGCAGCTACACTTTGTGCATTTTATTTAGACAGCCACATCACAGGAAGGATAGGTATATCTGAGTACCCATCTACATACATCCGAATTCTGATGGCCTTGCCTGGGCAGGATGGAAGGCAGGGGCACACTTAACTTGAATAGGCTGTGCCCTTTCCCCACACGAAGGAGTGATTACTCCCCACAGATAGCCTTGCAGAACAGACTGGGTTGAAAGGGATCCTTGTGCACTTCAGAGAGCTACTTTGAAGTCACCCCCTACTTCAATGGCACTTTTGGGTATGAGTACTGGGTCTCTGACCCACTAAAATCAAACACTTCTAGATCTTGAACTGAATCTCTGTCAGAAGGACTGTTGTGCTGCTTAAAGGACTCAACTGGACTGCTTTTCTGGAAGGACTGGTTTTCTGTTTGTTGCCCTGCTGACTGCTGCTCTCTGACTCTGCTGAAGGAGAGCTGGACTCTGCCTTTCCTCCAAGTGATCTCCAAGGCCTTGCTGGCTAGCCTCCTGTTTTCTGAAGTCTCAGGGACACAAAAGACTTCCTGCAATTCTTCTGGTGCTGTTGGACTCTGCCATCTGTGAGTCCTACCCTTGCCTGAGGTGCCCTCTCCAGTTGTGGGCCTAAGGAGTGGGTTCTGCAGCTGTTTTGCTACAAAACTGACTCATCGTCACCTTTGCGCCAATCAGAACCAGCGCATCGCCGTTCGACACAGATGATGTTCGACGACAGCGGTTCTACAGCCTGCGCAGGTAGACAATGACGCTTTGTGCGGCTCAACGACGCATTGCCTGCTTCTCTGCGAAGCTCGACGACGATGCAGTGGCGGACTACATGGAAAAGATCGACAGATCGTGCACTCAGCGCTGACGCTTTGCTCCTTCCAAGAAACTTTCTCAGCGGGCCCTGCATGGGGCCTGTAGCCGGCCTACCCTCCATTGCGGTGAACCTGAACTTTGGATTTACCCTGGCGTGCATGACCTCAAGTAACCTTTTAGCGCTATTGACTTCTAAGCACTGTTTTTGCATTTCACCTTAAAAAATTAATAACTTGACTTCTACTGATTGGATTTTTGCCATTTTGGTCTTGTACTCTGAAAAATATTTTCTATTTTTCTAAACCTGTGTGGAGTCTTTTTGTGGTGTATTCAATGTGTTACTGCATGTGTATGTTGCACAAATACTTTACACCTTGCCTCTTTAGTTAAGCCTGACGTCTTTGTGCCAAGCTACCAGAGGGTGAGCACAGACTGAAAGACAGCCAGTACATAGTCAGGCAGGGGCCCCAACACCCCCAATCATTCTAAATATCCTCACCTTAGTCACCAACATATTGTCTGAAAACCCTAGCCTCACCCCAGCTGCTACTTACCTACTCCTCATAGATTTTCCACCACCTCAAATGCTATGGCAGGCCCCTGCCCCACCTCAGTCCCTACCAACTTGACCCCGTGCACCTGCCCAACTCATCGCTGCCCACCTGCGTCCAAAGCATCGTTCCCACCTCAGGTGCTAGTCAAATGCTCCCATACTGTCCAACCCTAACCCCACCCACCTGCTCCACCTCAGTCATTAGCCACCTAGCACCCACCAAACATCATTTCCCCACTTCAGGTATTACTGTCAAGCCATACAACTCTTCTCTGCCTAAGTCACTGCCACCCACCAACACCCCGTCAGCACCTACTTGCACCCACAGCCCTGTGTTCAGTTCTAGGAAGGGTTGTTCATCTCCCACTACACCTCAGAAGTGGGTACTTTAAAAGTTTAATCGAAGGGACCTTGTGTGTACCTAGTCTGTGTGAAAGCAAGTTAGCAAGAAGCATCCTCTATCGAATAGCTCGAGGTGTTTATGCTTGTTCATGACCACTGCCACCCCATCTTTTGATAAAAAAATTCACTGGGGCCAGTCTTCAAAGGTGCATATTTCATGCTATCATATTCTGATTTAGCTTTAGACACGTCCTGTAGACCAGACGAGGAAACCTTACTTGAAGTAGCTCCAATCACGTCCCACTGCCATCAGGAGACTGCAGTGTCCGATGTGCCCCACAAACTGGTTACATGTTCTGGTAGATGGAGTGCGGTTAGTGTATAGAATGTCACGTTCACCAGGTTCCTTACCTACTTATTTACCACACGCTATGCCGACTGGCATGTAGGGCAGGAAGAAAGAACTACCCACTTCTGTCTGTGTTGGGCAAGTTTCTGTACAAGACCCTCGCTGAGGTTCAGGGTCTTCATTTTTGTTTCCACAGTTCACCACCAGGTGTTCTTCCATTTGCCTTCTGGGGTACAGTGGAGAGCTGTTCTTGTGATGGAGTTCTGTTCTCTTCTAATGCTGTGTTCTATCCATCTCCATCTTTCTTTCTCATAATAATGATGTCCATGCTCTTTTGCTTGCAGCTGCTGAGCTGTTCCATTCCCCAGGTTCAAACACTGCCTATTGGAATGGTCAGAGAAGACCTGCAAACTGTGCTGGCAAAATCTTTAGCTACTGGTGGGGTTACCTTTGCCACTTGAACCTTGTATGTATTATATAAATACAAATAAATCAATTTGATGTTGTACCTAAAAAGATGAAGAAGAATTAGTTTACCAAAGCAACAATGGCAATGAAAAAAATTGCAGGGAGTGATACAAAAAGGAACTAAGGAAACTGACACCGAAAAAGGAAGACGAAGTTGCACAGCATGAGTAAGAAAAACACACCACTGCTCAATAATCTGGCAGCTTCTCTGAAGAGGAAAGCTGCATACAGCTTGCGGGAAATAGTGTCTCGTGTCTTGAAGGTTACTGTGCAGACAGAAGATATACAGTTAAAAGCAGAACTCCAGAGCTGAAGGTATGCTGTCAAAGAGGACAGTGAAACTGGGGGGCATACTTACAATATTTTGGTGTAGGGCAGTGCCACAAGCCTTCTAGCTGCACTTCCCTACGCCAAAAGAAAAGGGCAGGAATGCCCTGTATCTTCACTTTACCAGACTAATTGTCCAATCTCAGGCATAATCTAAGTCCCGATGATGATCCCTATATCAATGAACGGGATCTAAACGTCGTTGACACACAGTGCCATGACTATTGCATATATCATAGATTTAAAGATTTACTAGCAATGGTACCACAAATTGTGACGTAAACTGTGCATTATTTACTCGTGACTTTCTCTTAAATGTCTGAGTCTTACTGTTCCCCTCCTCTGTTGTCTCATGTTTCTCACTCCAGTTGAGTATCCCCCTTTTTTTGTTATGTGATTTAATAAATACTGTTATTTTCTTATTACACAAGCTTGCGGCATAGAACTTATTCAACTTTTGTGTCCATTGATTACTGAATTTTCATATCAAGGGACTGCTTGTTCCTCGATAAACAATCCTTACTCCATAGTCCCTGGCATACCTTTGGGTTCCCTTGTCCTTGAAAACACGTACCTACAAGATAAGGCACCTTTCTGTCCTGTCTTGCAGTGCTGGGACACAAACTGTAGCTGAGTGCCAACGTAGGCACCCTTGCACCATGGTGCAAGGGTGTTTGTGTTGTTGGCATGATTGATTGTTTTTGTGCAGGAAGGGACACCTTCTTGCATAAAAACAATAAAAGGAGGCCTTCTCCTTGTTCTCTGTGTGCTGGATGCAGCACACAAGGAAAGAGGAATGTAAACATTTCTTCTTGTTATAACTGCTTTGTGAAGGCATTTGTTTTTGGCGCTGCCCCACATTTACGCTATGTTGTAAATCTGCACCAGTGTCAAAAACTGGGTGTTGCGTGTGATCACCCACAGCAAGACCCATGGAATGCCCCTTCAACGCAGAGTAAGGCATTTCCTTACTCCATATTTACAAGGCCATGAAAAGCCACGTAGGGTGGCTTTGCGTGGGCTTGTAAATATGGGCCAGAACACTGCGCCTCTGGAGCTTCACAAACGTGACGCTCCAGCAGCGTAAAAGTGCAACAGGGGCATTGCAAATATGCCTCTAGGTGTGGTAACAGCATACCTCTCAACAGTATGCAGCAGCTTGGTGGGTGAGAGTTCAAGATGTGTTCTCGTCCATGCCAAAACTCGCTCTAGGTGGGTGCCAGTCATTTCCTAATTTGAGCCGGTGATTGCATGTCACGCCCATTGGCACTCATTTCTGGTGACTGGCACATTCTTTTCCTCTTCACGCTTTGACTTAGAATAAGAGAGTAGAAAACACACAATGGTGAAAGAAGAAGGAAGATAAAGACAGAAAAAAACATGAAGAAAAGAGAAAGCAGGAATTAAAAAGATTCTACAAGAGTGAGATAAAGGGAAAGAGAGAGTCTGGTAGATTAAAGAGGCTTGAGGTGGAATCAAGACTATGCAGCCTTGGTATTCAGTACTCCTGACATTCAGTAGCACCCACTGCTGACTTCTGCGCAAGACTTTGTGTTCCAGCATTTATTCATTTTCAAATTTAGCACCGGTGCTGGTTTCTTTTCTGTGCACATTTAAAGGCCAGATTTAAACGCACATTGGACATTTCTAACCAAATTTCCGAGTGTTAGAAATGGGATTTTTGGTAGGCTTGGGCGTGGGCCAAAGCCAGGCAAAAACCACCACTCTAGTCAGGATAAGGGAGTTACACGTCTAAAATAACCCCTGCTCACCCCCTTGGTAGCTTGGCACGAGCAGCCAGGCTTATCTTAGAGGCAGTGTGTAAAGCATTTGCACATAACCAACAGTAATACAGCGTAAGCACTACAATAGGACACCACACCAGCTTAGAAAAATATCCAATATTTTTATATACCTAAGACAAGACCAAAAACGATAAAAATCCACAATACTATACTTAAAAGTTCACAGTTCCAAAAATACGCTGATTAAAAAGAGTTCCTTGTGTGGATAGCTCCGTCCGGGCTACCACGGCGTCGTGAACAACAAATCCAACAGTTCTGGCTGGTCGCGGAGTCGCGGGCCAGCTACGGTGTCGGGAAGACCCGCAAACAGTACCTGTGAGAGATGCAGGGCATTGAGGCCCTTGAAGTCACTCGCGTTGCAGGTCGAGCTCCTCTCTGATGGAATCAGGAGCGCTGGCGCCGGCAGGCGTCTGGTGCTGTGGTGCGAGCGCAGCGGTGCAGCGTGCGGTGCCCCCAGGTCACGGTGCGAGCAGCGGCTCGGTGACGGCGTCAGATGGCGTCGTCGGTGAGACCAGGGTCGCGGAGCGAGATGAAGGCGGTGCTCGCCACGGTGCTAGCAGGTCACGGTACAAGCAGCATCGTCGTCGTTGCTGAAGCGCTGTTGTCGGCTGACGAACTGGAGTCGATGGCGCCGGCGTCAGTAGGCCAAGGTTGCGGTGCAGGATGAGGGCGGTGCGTCATGTGACTTACGAGCGGTGCCCTCGAACCACGGTGCAAGGAGCGGCGTCGATTTTGGCGGGAAGTGGCGGTGTCAGGAAGGCCAAGGCGTCCTCGTGAAGCGAGGCGGTGCGGAGTGCGGTGCCCACAGGTCGCGGTGCAAGCAGCGACTCGGTGGCGGCGTCAACAGGCGTCGGTGAGACCAGGGTTGCGGTGCGGGGTTGCGGCGGTGCCCTCTGCGGTGCCAAAGCTTCAGCGTGAAGCGAGGCGGTGCGGAGTGCGGTGCCCACAGGTCGCGGTGCAAGCAGCGGCTCGGTGGCGGCGTCAACAGGCGTCGGTGAGACCAGGGTTGCGGTGCGGCGTTGCGGCGGTGCTCTCTGCGGTGCCAAAGCTTCGGCGTGAAGCAAGGCGGTGCGGAGTGCGGTGCCCACAGGTCGCGTTGCAAGCAGCGGCTCGGTGTCGGCATCAACAGGCGTCGTCGGTGAGACCAGGGTTGCGGTGCAGCGTTGTGGCGGTGCTCTCTGCGGTGCCAAAGCTTCGGCGTGAAGCAAGGCGGTGCAGAGTGCGGTGCCCACAGGTCGCAGTGCAAGCAGCGGCTCGGTGTCGGCGTCAACAGGCGTCGTCGGTGAGACCAAGGTTGCGGTGCGGCGTTGCGGCAGTGCCCTCTGCGGTGCCTTCAGGACACGGAGTCGGCAGCGGCGTCGTAGAGTTGGCGTTCTTCTTGCTGCAGCACAAAACACACAGTCCCCAGTGCTGCGAGTCGAAGAACTTGAAGTCTTTGCTGTTCCTGAGACTTCGTGAACAGGGGGCAAGCTCTACCTCAAGCCCTTGGAGAGACTCACAAATTAGGTTGCAGAAAGTCCAGTCCAGGCCTTTCACTGCCCAAGACAGAAGCAGCCACTGCAGGTCAGCCCAGCCAAGCACCCAGCAAAGCAGTCATTCGTTTTCGCAGCTTCTCCGGCTCTTCTTCTTGGCAGTCTTCTTGTCCAGATGAGTTCTAAAGTTCAGGGGTCTGGGCCCCAGTATTTGTATCCAAAAATCAAAGACCGCCTAGACAACAACGCACACAACAGCAAAGAGCTCTTCAACATCGTGAAGGAACTCTCCAACCCCAGCTCCAACACCAACGACATCCAGCCGTCGCGAGACCTGTGCGACTCACTGGCCACCTTCTTCCACCGCAAAATCGCCGACATCCACGACAGCTTCAACACCACGACCGCCCCGGCAACCACCGAGACCACTGCCCCCACAACCACCAACCGCCTGCTCTCCTGGACCAACATCAACGACGAGGACACCAGCGAGATCATGAACACCATCCACTCCGGTTCACCGCTAGACCCGTGCCCTCACCACATCTTCAACAAAGCCAGTACAGCCATCGCGCCCCATCTCCGGAAAATAATCAACATCTCCTTCGAGACAGCAACCTTCCCGGAAAGCTGGAAGCACGCCGAGATCACCGCCTTACTCAAGAAACCCAAGGCAGACCCCAAGGACCTCAAGAACTTCCGACCCATCTCTCTGCTCCCGTTCCCGCGAAGGTCACCGAGAAAATCGTCAACAAACAACTGACCCGCTACCTCGAGGAGAACAACATCCTGGACCCTTCCCAGTCCGGCTTCCGCAGCAACCACAGCACCGAAACCGCCCTCATCGCCGCCACCGATGACATCAGGACCCTGCTAGACAACGGAGAAACAGCAGCCCTCATCCTCCTGGACCTATCAGCCGCCTTCGACACGGTCTGCCACCACACACTACGAACACGCCTTCACGACGCCGGGATCCAAGAGAAGGCCCTGGACTGGACCACATCCTTCCTTTCCGGCAGAACACAAAGCGTCCGCCTCGCCCCCTTCCGATCCAAGGCCACCAAGATCATCTGCGGCGTACCCCAAGGCTCCTCCCTCAGCCCAACGCTGTTCAACATCTACATGGCACCCCTCGCCCACGTCGCCCGACAGCACAACCTCAACATCATCTCCTACGCCGACGACACCCAGCTGATCCTCTCCCTCACCAAAGACCCTCACACCGCCAAAGCCCACCTCCACGAAGGAATGAAGGCCGTCGCCGAATGGATGAGGACCAGCCGCCTGAAGCTGAACTCGGACAAGACGGAGGTCCTCATCCTTGGTTCCAACCCTTCAGCCTGGGACGACTCCTGGTGGCCAACATCACTGGGAACAGCCCCGCCACCCACCGACCACGTACGCAACCTAGGGGTCATCCTCGACCCCACCCTCTCCATGACTAAGCAGGTCAACGCCGTTTCCTCATCCTGCTTCAACATCCTCCGAATGCTCCGCAGGATCTTCAAGTGGATCCCCACCGAAACAAGAAAAACAGTCACCCAGGCCCTCGTCACCAGCAGGCTGGACTACGGAAACGCCCTCTACGCAGGAACGACGGCTAAGCTCCTGAGACGGCTGCAACGCATCCAGAACGCCTCTGCACGTCTTATCCTCGACATCCCCCGACGCAGCCACATCACACCCCACCTGAGAGACCTGCACTGGCTCCCTGTCAACAAGAGGATAACCTTCAAGCTCCTCACCCACGCACACAAAGCACTCCACAACTCCGGACCAGCCTACCTCAGACGACTCAGCTTCTACACCCCCACCCGCCAGCTCCGCTCGACCAGCCTCGCCCTCGCCACAGTCCCCCGCATCCGGAAAACGACCGCCGGCAGCAGATCCTTCTCCCACCTCGCCGCCAAGACCTGGAACACCCTCCCCACCAACCTCCGACAGACCCAAGACCTACTGGCCTTCAGAAGACTCCTCAAGACCTGGCTCTTCGATCAGTAGCAGCACCACCCCCCTCTTCCCCCAGCGCCTTGAGACCCTCGCGGGTATGTAGTGCGCTTTATAAGTGAGATGATTGATTGATTGATTGATTTGATCTTTCAGGCAGAGGGTGTCTGTGCCCGGCCAGAACCAGTTCTGCCTTCTCTGGTGTGAATTCCTGGCAGGAGGTGGAGACGGCATTTGTCAGAGGCAGAGCAGGCCCTTTGAGGTGCAAGGAAATCTCCTCCCCCTTCACCCATCGTAACCCAGGTCTCTTCAGCCCTTTCCTGACCTACCTAGACCATCTGGCGCTCCTCCTGCTCCCCCAGCCTTCTGTCATCCAAAACCCAGACAGGCAATCCACATTCCAGCAGAGGCACACGGATGACTGAGCAAGAAAATACCTACTTTCTAAAAGTGGTATTTTCAAACACAGAATGTAAAAATCACCTTCACTAAAAGATGCATCTTTAGATTCTGAGTTCAGGCATACTAAATTCTATTTTCTTACCGAATTCCCTGGGCCAGTTATGTTTATAAGATGTTATAAACAAACCTCCCATTCTATCCTATGGGGAACTGGTAGCCTTGCAATAGTGAAAAACGAAATTGGCTGTAATTCACTATCAGGACATGCCACACACACCAGGGCATATCCCACCTTTCACATACACTGCACCCTTCCCACAGGGGTACCTTGGGCCTACCTGAGGGGTGTCTGACATGTAAGAAAAGGGAACGTTAGGGACTGGCCAGTGTGTGCACTGGCCAAGTCGACATGGCAGTACAAACTGCACGCAGACTTCTGCAATGGCAGGTCTGAGTTACTGTTTTCAGGGCTACTCACGGGGTGGCACAACCAGTGCTGCAGGCCCCCCCCCCGAGTAGCATTTGTTTCACCAGCCCTGGCACACGCAGTGCACTTTACTAGGGGCTAACAGGTAAATCAAATATCCAATCATGGAAACACCCATCCATAACACAATTTACACAGAGAGCATATGCACTTTAGCACTGATTAGCAGTGGTAAAGTGCCCAGAGTCCTAAAACCAACAAAAACAGGGTCAAAAACAGGAGGCCAAAAAGCAAAAAGTCTGGGGGTAAACCCGCTGAAAAAGCCAAGTCTAACACAACCCCCTCCCAGCCTAAAGCTAGTGTAGACTAATCAATCCCTTGATGGACTTCCCTGCTTGGGGCGATAGAACATAGACCTGGCCCACAACAGCGGGGGCACGTTCTGGTTCTACGCCTTTCTAAACCCAGTTGGATCCCTCTATCCATACTCTCAGGGCCCACTAAGCTGACCCATGGGGTACCCTTCTCTTCACCTGTGAACCCCATCTGTGCAGCGCCTAATCTTACTTTGCTCACAGATGTGTCCCAACAGGCCGACAGTGCCCACATGGCCAACACAGTGGTGTGGCCCAGTCCACCCCGGGGTGTGACTCCTGTCCCCCTCCCAGGGGCAACGCTGTCCACCAGGACAGTAAGCCACAGTGGCTACCGACAGTTGTCAGTGGGGAGACCCAGGCCTTATGCCTCTCAGGGCTCTCTAACCTCTGTGGCGTCAGAGAGTGGGGGCGGTAGCCCCAGGTGCCTGGCACCCTTTGTCCACTCTCCCTCTTGTCAGGCCAGGAATGACATCCTGGCACTGACCCACAAGCCTAGGGTCTGTACCCGGCGGCTGGACAGGAGACTGGGGTAGGCTTTCCCACCCCCGGTCTTCCTCCCAGGGGCTCTGTACCCTCCCACCTGGAGCGGTACCCCCTTCCAGAATTGTCAGGGCACCTGTGGCAGGTGCCTTGCACAGTCGCCCACCAGTTCAGGGGTGCTATCCTGCAACTGGTACACCAGCCTGGGGTCTGTACCCTGAGGCTGGACACAGGACTGGGGTGGCCTCTCCCACACCCTGTCCTCCTCCCTGGGGCACTGCATCCCCCACCGGGAGCAGTCCCCCTCAACTCCAGAATTGTCAGGCCACCTGTGGCAGGCGTTCTGCACAATTCACCCACCAGTTCAGGGGTGCTATCCTGCAACTGGTACACCAGCCCAGGGTCTGTACCTTGAGGCTGAACCAGGGACTGGGGTAGGCTCTCCCACACCCGGTCCTCCTCCCTGGGGCACTGTACCCTCCCACCTGGAGCGGCACCCCCCAGAAGACAAATTGGTAGTGGCACTGTTAGCAGTTGCCCCTTCCCCCAGGCCAGGGGGCACACCCTGAAACTGGTCCTCCAAACCAGGGCCTGTACCCTTAGGCTGGACCTGTGCCTGGCAACCCAGGACTTCCGGGGGAGTACACCCCTCATGAGTTGTGCCAGAATCCACCTGGCGCAGGTCTCCAGCCTCCTGTCCACCTGACAGAGCATGAAGACCCCACAGGCCCGAAATGGCCTCACCCGGGTCAATCCTGGGGTTCTCTGACCTGAGAGCTGGCAACCCCTGACCTACTGGTCCTTCCAAAATTGTCAGGGCACCTGTGGCAGGTGTCCTGCCCAACTCGCCCACCAGTTCAGGACCTCCCTCCAGCAACTGGTCTCCCAACCTAGGGTCTAAACCCTCCAGTTGAACCGGGGTCAGAGGCGAGGACTCCCTCCCTCTGCACCCCCTTCCAGAGTTCTGCACCCTCCCACCTGGAGTGGTACCCCTAGAAGACAACCCGGTCAGGACACTGCTTACAGTCGTCCTTCCCTCCAGGTCAGGCAGGACCTGAACCTGGCTTCCCAACCCAGGGACTAAACCCTGCAGCTGAGCACCTGCCCGGCGCATCAGGACTTCCTTGGGAGCACGCATGCCCCCTCTGAGGGTAACACATGACTCATGCGTTGTGTGACAGTCTGCCTGGCACAGATCTCCTGACCTCTGTCCATCTGACAGTGTTCGAAGATCCCCCAGGACAGAAGTGGTGTCACCATGGTCACTGCTAGGCGGCTCAGCCCTTCTGGCTGGCCCCTGACCCACTGGTTCTCCCACTGGGAACACATCCCCCTCTCACCCCTCACTCTGGACTTCTGCACCCTCCACTTAGGAGCGGCACCGCCAGACACCAGAACCACTGGAGCTCCGTTTACAGATGCTCCAGGTTCTCCTGACTCTAGGAGATCCCCCTCAACGGATGGCCTATCAGTACAGCCTAGGCTCCACACCTGGTGCTCCCTCCTGGAACCCCCAGTCTCTGGGACCGGGTTTCGGGCACCTTGGGCCGCAGCCCCTTCCCACTCCTCCGCGGAGACAGGACGTGAGTCCCTACACCCTTCCCACGACACCGGGACCCATCTGGGCGACCACGAACCTTTCCCACCACCCTTGGTTGGGAAATACCTAAGCCACTTTCTTCCGGGTCCCCCCCAGATGCTTCTCCAGTCCCTCTGGAATCCACCAAAAGGTCTGCCTCCAGTGCAAGCTCCCTGGGGTCAGAAAACTCACACTCCACTGGGTCTTGGCATAGCTCTGGAAAACAGGGACTTAAAATATGCTCTCCAACAATTGAATCACACTGCCCCACACAGGTGTTAACCAAACTACCCTTCACCCAACCATCCAGTGCCTCAGACAAGTACCCCACATCATTCTCACAAGACCGGCGAGACAGTGTCTGACTGTTGCTGTCTCTCAACCCATACTCTTCTGGCTGGTCTTCATACTCACTTACCAGGGCTTCTATCATGGGGGAACCCCTCTCCCTGCACCTCTCATCTGGAGTCAGTAGAGTGTCCCTCCCACTACTAGGAAAATGATCCCCTGTGCCAGTTCCCCAATCCACCTCAGGGACACTACGCACCACTGGAGTAACCTCACAATCCTGAACCCCCTGGTGTATGTCAACCCCCTCCTTGAAGCAGGGCCCCAAATCTGTGTGTGTGTGTACCTCATCCTCAGTACTGGACCTAACACTTTTGCTGCCACCATCTGGGCTGGGCCTAGCCCTACTGGCTTCCCAGTCCAGCTCTCTCATTTTAAACTCATGGTCTAAGATCATCTTCTTTTCCTCCATGGCTATTCTTTTGTCTTCCCTCTCACTTTCCATCCTGAGTTTCTCTAATTCGAACTTCCTTGCTTCCCGCCTGTCCTCCAGCTCCTCTGGGGACAGGCCACTGCTGCCTTGCCTGGAGGGTCCCCCCCCCTCCCAAAAGCACAACCACCCTAGGAACAGGCTCCTCCACCTCTCCATTGAGATCACCAGATTGCCCACTGGCATCTCTGGCTGCTACCCAGGCCCTCAGCGCCTTTTGTAGCTCATCCTTCCTGGTGAGGCCTCTGACCTGGACTTTCAGGTTCTTGCAAATCGATTTTAACTCCTTGACATTGTAGGCTTCCAATCAATCCTCCTCAAAGGCAATTTCTACTGATGCCATTGATGATACTCTACATTCAGGCATGTTGAAGTAGCAAGTTCAAACTGGCAAGATCAAAAATAGGCCAAAAAGAAAAAGAACCTTTAGGTGGTACGTAATGGTCTGCGATATGGTAGTAGCGCACACCAATCACTGTAAGTCAAGTGCAAACACAAGTCCTATCCTCACCGCTGACAACCAATGTTAGAAATTGGATTTTTGGTAGGCTTGGGCGTGGGCCAAAGCCAGGCAAAAACCACCACTCTAGTCAGGATAAGGGAGTTACACGTCTAAAATAACCCCTGCTCACCCCCTTGGTAGCTTGGCACGAGCAGCCAGGCTTATCTTAGAGGCAGTGTGTAAAGCATTTGCACATAACCAACAGTAATACAGCGTAAGCACTACAAAAGGACACCACACCAGCTTAGAAAAATATCCAATATTTTTATATACCTAAGACAAGACCAAAAACGATAAAAATCCACAATACTATACTTAAAAGTTCACAGTTCCAAAAATACGCTGATTAAAAAGAGTTCCTTGTGTGAATAGCTCTGTCAGGGCTACCATGGCGTCGTGAACAATAAATCCAACAGTTCTGGCTGGTCGCGGAGTCGCGGGCCAGCTACGGTGTCGGGAAGACCCGCAAACAGTACCTGTGAGAGAAGCAGGGCGATGAGGCCCTTGAAGTCACTCGCGTTGCAGGTCGAGCTCCTCTCTGATGGAATCAGGAGCGCTGGCGCCGGCAGACGTCTGGTGCTGTGGTGCGAAGCGCACCGGTGCAGCGTGCGGTGCCCCCAGGTCACGGTGCGAGCAGCGGCTCAGTAACGGCGTCAGATGGCGTCGTCGGTGAGACCAGGGTCGCGGTGCGAGATGAAGGCGGTGCTCGCCACGGTGCTAGCAGGTCACGGGGCAAGCAGCGTCGTCGTCGTTGCTGAAGCGCTGTCGTCGGCTGACGAACTGGAGTCGATGGCGCCGGCGTCAGTAGGCCAAGGTTGCGGTGCAGGATGAGGGCGGTGCGTCATGTGACTTACGAGCGGTGCCCTCGAACCACGGTGCAAGCAGCGGCATCGATTTTGGCGGGAAGTGGCGGTGTCAGGAAGGCCAAGGCGTCCTCGTGAAGCGAGGCGGTGCGGAGTGCGGTGCCCACAGGTCGCGGTGCAAGCAGCGGCTCGGTGGCGGCGTCAACAGGCGTCGTCGGTGAGACCAGGGTTGCGTTGCGGCGTTGCGGCAGTGCCCTCTGCGGCGCCAAAGCTTCAGCGTGAAGCGAGGCGGTGTGGAGTGCGGTGCCCACAGGTCGCGGTGCAAGCAGTGGCTCGGTGGCAGCATCAACAGGCATCGTCGGTGAGACCAGGGTTGCGGTGCGGCGTTGCGGCGGTGCTCTCTGCGGTGCCAAAGCTTCGGCGTGAAGCAAGGCGGTGCGGAGTGCGGTGCCCACAGGTCGCGTTGCAAGCAGCGGCTCGGTGTCGGCATCAACAGGCGTCGTCGGTGAGACCAGGGTTGCGGTGCAGCGTTGCGGCGGTGCTCTCTGCGGTGCCAAAGCATCGGCGTGAAGCAAGGTGGTGCGGAGTTCGGTGCCCACAGGTCGCGGTGCAAGCAGCGGCTCGGTGTCGGCGTCAACAGGCGTCGTCGGTGAGACCAAGGTTGCGGTGCGGCGTTGCGGCGGTGCCCTCTACGGTGCCTTCAGGACACGGAGTCGGCAGCGGCGTCGTAGACGTCGTTGAGTTGGCGTTCTTCTTGCTGCAGCACAAAACACACAGTCCCCAGTGCTGCGGGTCGAAGAACTTGAAGTCTTTGCTGTTCCTGAGACTTCGTGAACAGGGGGCAAGCTCTACCTCAAGCCCTTGGAGAGACTCACAAATTAGGTTGCAGAAAGTCCAGTCCAGGCCTTTCACTGCCCAAGACAGAAGCAGCCACTGCAGGTCAGCCCAGCCAAGCACCCAGCAAAGCAGTCATTCCTTTTCGCAGCTTCTCCGGCTCTTCTTCTTGGCAGTCTTCTTGTCCAGATGAGTTCTAAAGTTCAGGGGTCTGGGCCCCAGTAATTGTATCCAAAAATCCTTTGATCTTTCAGGCAGAGGGTGTCTGTGCCCGGCCAGAACCAGTTCTGCCTTCTCTGGTGTGAATTCCTGGCAGGAGGTGGAGACGGCATTTGTCAGAGGCAGAGCAGGCCCTTTGAGGTGCAAGGAAATCTCCTCCCCCTTCACCCATCGTAACCCAGGTCTCTTCAGCCCTTTCCTGACCTACCTAGACCATCTGGCGCCCCTCCTGCTCCCCCAGCCTTCTGTCATCCAAAACCCAGACAGGCAATCCACATTCCAGCAGAGGCACACGGATGACTGAGCAAGAAAATACCTACTTTCTAAAAGTGGTATTTTCAAACACAGAATGTAAAAATCACCTTCACTAAAAGATGCATCTTTAGATTCTGAGTTCAGGCATACTAAATTCTATTTTCTTACCGAATTCCCTGGGCCAGTTATGTTTATAAGATGTTATAAACAAACCTCCCATTCTATCCTATGGGGAACTGGTAGCCTTGCAATAGTGAAAAACGAAATTGGCTGTAATTCACTATCAGGACATGCCACACACACCAGGGCATGTCCCACCTTTCACATACACTGCACCCTGCCTACAGGGGTACCTTGGGCCTACCGGAGGGGTGTCTGACATGTAAGAAAAGTGAAGGTTAGGGACCGGCCAGTGTGTGCACTGGCCAAGTCGACATGGCAGTACAAACTGCGCGCAGACTTCTGCAATGGCAGGTCTGAGTTACTGTTTTCAGGGCTACTCACGGGGTGGCACAACCAGTGCTGCAGGCCCCCCCCCCGAGTAGCATTTGTTTCACCAGCCCTGGCACACGCAGTGCACTTTACTAGGGGCCAACAGGTAAATCAAATATCCAATCATGGAAACACCCATCCATAACACAATTTACACAGAGAGCATATGCACTTTAGCACTGATTAGCAGTGGTAAAGTGCCCAGAGTCCTAAAACCAACAAAAACAGGGTCAAAAACAGGAGGCCAAAAAGCAAAAAGTCTGGGGGTAAACCCGCTGAAAAAGCCAAGTCTAACACCGAGGCATTGCTTATCTTTGGTTGATCGCGTTTTTTATACTAACACTGTTTTGATCCACGACCTCAACAGTATTTATCTGTAACTATATCAAACGCACGAGGATCTATGGGCCTGATTCACAAAGGTAAATGTAAATTTTAGTGTAAGTTTACGAGTGTTTTCTATTCACAAAGGGATTTACGAGTAGTACCTTTACAAGTGCGGAGTCTCCGCACATAAAATAGGTCTTTTTATGTCCGGAGACTCCACACTCGTATCGATACTACTCGTAAATCCCTTTGTGAATAGCAAACAATCGTAAACTTACACAAAAGTGTAAGTTTACCTTTGTAACAGTCCCTGGATGTCTGAGCCCCCACACCAAAAGTGAAAGGTTCCGAACCTGTTGCTTTTGTGATGAGGATCCTCGACACTGAAATGCTGGTGCTCCAGCAACTGAAAAACATGGACCAGAAAATTAAATATAAGTAGGGCTCCCGGTTTTATGGTATTTATTTTTTCGACATTTCCGTCTGCATTTATCCATCATTATTTTTTGCTCATTTTGTCTGTATTTATCCATTTTTATTTTGTGTTTTATGTATAAATGAATCTACAATGAGTATTATTCCACATTTTTTTAACTGATAAATGTATATTCGCATTTGAATGCCCAAAAGATTTCAGCAGTATACAGTGCAATAGCGTTATCTGAAAACACTTACATTGTAGAACAACATAAATAACTGTAGATCTGCACCTAATCAAGCCTAATTAGGAAATCTATTGTCTTTTTTCATGTCCCCTACCTCGCAATCTGTACACCTACTGACCTAGCACTCCTGATTGACAGTAGAAAAAATCATCCAAAGAAGGCCTATTTTCTGTATTGTTCTGCATTTAAAAATAAATGCAGTCAGGAAATTAAATAGTTTTATGTCTGTATTTATATGTAAAAATCAGTTAAAACGGAAAACTGGGAGCCCTAAACATAAACAATAAATATAAGCAAATGTAATCTGGTTCTGAATACATATATGCATACGTTGTTTTGAATATGTTTATATGGACGTGTAGTCGAAATATTAATAAAAAGAAAATTGCTCGGAAAGTTCGCAGTTGGAAAGTACCATTTTTAACCAAAATGAGTTACAGTCCTCAAGAATGACTGCTGAGCAAGTAAGATAATTCAGTACAATTAGGACCGTTTTTTTACGCTTTTCCTGTCTGTAAAGTTAACTGGCTTGCTAGTATAACATGTGGACACCAGATGGCGGTGTCCTACAATGAATACTTTCAAATAACATGTGGAACCTTTTAAGACATTTGCCAAAGGACGTGTGTGATACATCATTTGGGAATGTAGAGAGGAGCCAACTGGCTCGAGTGATGGAATTTCTAACAAAAAAAAACATCAAGTCACAACGCGCTCTCATTAAACAGACTTATGTTTTAGATCTGGTTCTGCAGCCAGAACGCTTTAGCTGTCGAGAAGACCTCAAGTCACCCAAGTGTGCAAAAATTACAATAGGAAGATAAACAGAGAGAGATTGTGCTTGCATCAGCCTCTTTATGGCCACTGGACATTGTCTTTCATGTATGTTGGTAGTTTGCCTTCGCTAGGTTGGGCTGCCCATCAAGGCCATGGTGCTTTCTGGACAGTTTGTGTTCCCTTTACATTGTGAAGAAGGGCTAGGCTAGACTGCAGATGCGGCATGAACTGTAGCTTGCAATTAATCACACTTGCAAGTTCATTTGTTTTACTTTGCTGTCATTACATCTTGCTGCAGTTACCTTTTTTTTGTTCTCAAAAAAAGTAAAGATTTGAGCCCAGAGCTTTTCTTAAAGATGCAATAAAAGTACTAGCCTTTTGTGCATGCTGCACTTAAATTGCCCTTGGGCACAGTTTAAGGGAGAGGGTGTGGGCTTATGGCTAGGGTGGTCGACCTCGACCCAGGGGAACAGGGTGGGAGTCTCGGCAACGACGCTCAACATCCTGTGATTCTGGGCAAAACACCTAATCTCCCTGTGCCTAACAAAAACAAGCATTTACAATGCAATAGGTCTCGCAATGACATTATTTTGAGCTATTGACATTGTAAATGGCAATGCCTTTAAAAAAGTTAAAAGGCATTGTTATTTACAATACCAAAAGCAACACCTATTGCATTGCATAGCGCGGTGTCCGTGAAGACGGCACCGCGCTTATTAAAGTAAAAAAAAAAAAGAAAAAAAGTGTGTTGGGGGGGGGGGGCAGAGCCCTGTGGTGACTCACTGGAGAGCGAGAGCCTTAGTGAGCCAAACAATGTGACTTTAAACATAACATATGACAGAGAATACATTTAGAAAGGCGCCATGTATGTTTACACACTCTTAGTATGGCACAGCACTCAATTAACAGACTCAACTGAACGTTGTGCTGCTATCAGTTAAGGTAAGGCGCATCCTGAGGGCCGCACCTGACCACTTCCGCCTTGAAGGATCATACACTGTTATCAGCATTTGGTCCATCCACTTCCTTCACTTGACCATACGCCCTTAGCGCAGCGCCTAATTCGTCCCTTCCCCTGGGCGAAATATCCTGAGAGCAGCGCCTAATTTATTCCCTCTCCCGGTGGCAAAGTACCCTGAAAGCAGCGCCTGAATCATGCCTTCTTCCGAGGCACAAAGTACACTGAGAGCAGCGCCTTATGTATCCCTTCTCCCAGTGGTAAAATACCCTGAGAAGTGAGAACAGCGCCTCAACCATCCCTTCCTCCAAGGCACAAAGTACCCTGAGAGCAGTCATGGACCTCAATTCACCAAAAAGCCAGGAATAACGGAAGCGACACCAAATGCCATTTTACCTTTTATTTTCACTCACATACTAGTGCTTACACATGCAACATACACACACACTGTCTCTCACGTAACACACGAGCAGGCACACGGCACACATTTAAAATCGTTTTTTCCTTATCTGAGCTGACGGGGATAGTTATATTCCAGTTTTTTGTACTCCATTAAAACTAGGGGTGGGCGGAATTTGCGTAGTCGCGCTACGCAAAGTTCCGCGAAACGGTAAAAAATCTCTGCGAGCATGCAAAAGTTCTGTGAACACGCGGAATTGCTTGTTCCGCCCGTTCGCGATGCTTTTTTCCTGTTCGCGAACGATGTTTGCGTGCTCGGGGAGAAATATCTTGCGAACACCCATTTTGAAAGCGCGAACAAGCAAAAAGTTCTGCGAAGCCGCGGATCGCGGAATTTTGGGTAATTCCGCGTTCTCCGTGGAACGCGAAATTACCCAAATTCCACGAGCGGAACGGAATTTACCGCCCAGGCCTAATTAAACTATAGACTGCTTTAGATGACAGTGGCACAGTGGAGTCTTTGTGACGCGAAAGCCTGTGCATTGTTCCTTCCATGCACATTATATTCACTTGGTCCAATATAGAGTAATAAAGCTTCAGGTGATTGGTTTTTAGACGTAACTAGCAGGACATCACACCCCTCACGACGACAAGTGCCTTGAAGACAAATTAATGAATGTTGTGGTGGGATAAAAAAAAATAAAGGAGCAGGGTCCCCACCACATCACTGGACTTTGTGTCTCACAAGAGCCCGGCACTGAGTGATGCAGCTGCCTAGGCCTGCCGAATGCAGTATTCGTGCACAGAGGGGGCGTTCTTCTGGTCATCTTGTGCATCTGTGCCAGGAGCTCCCAAGGGTGCAGAGAAAGTGCCAAAGGCCACCTATAAAACAGACTCCCTGAAGTAGATGTGTCCTCTATCCCATCCCCCGCCCACCGGAAATGTCAGCTCTAATTTACTAAACAATGGCTCATGGCGCTGCAGAACATCCCGAGGGCCATATGATTGTGGTTCAACTGCTCAGCCTGATGCCACCCCCCTCCTCCAGCCCCTCTGCCCCGACCCCCTCGACCCACCCCCACACACACCCCGGCGAACAGTGTGCACTTCAGCGTTGTGACTGAACCATATACTTTATTTTTCGTGCATACATGAAAACGGCCTGATCAAGGGCTTGTTTCTTGTGAACATTTTATATTACAGCAAGTAAGCAGCCGAACACTGAGTGTAACACTGCCGCACACCTTAAAAGACAGCATCATGAACGTTGTGTGTATGTGTGCTTGTGTGTCGACGGACGGACGGATGGATTGATGGATGTATATATACATTGGGGGGTGGTCGGAAGAACAGTTAGAGAGATGCTCTGGTGCCATGGCGTACGCTTTAAATGAAGTGGACTTGAGTAACTTCTCCAAGGGACACCAGGTTTACGTTGCCACGCCCCCAGCGCTCTCCGAGCCTAAAGCCCTCATGGGAACAGATTCCTTTTCCACCGATTCACTTTCCCTCGTATTACACAGGGGTTTTGTCTTTGGTGTACATAAACGCCCCCTTAATCTGCTCTCTGAGCTGGGGATAGCAGCAGTGGCGGCGTCTTAAAAATATCAGGATTTCAGTGTAATTGTACATTGATCTCTCCTGGTAGCAGGAGGCCAGGTGCTCTGGGGCCAGGGCTGACCCACTCTTTCCTGACAGGTTTTATTCTGCCTCCGATAGATGAACATCTCTTTTATGGATGAGGCTGCGGCTGTAGCTTCTGAAATGCCAACGTTTTCCCCCAAGACTGACTCCAAAATGTCAGTGCGGGTTTATCAAAAGCCATTGTGAATTGACACTCTGAGTGAGCGCGCACTGCCTTCTTTTGAAGCCACATATGGACGTTTTTACCGCCTGCCAGGTGTACAAAGAGACAATAAAGTCTCCTAGGAATGAAATCACAAAAATGGAAAGGAACGTCTTATAGTGATGTCCATATTAACAATTTATTATTGTATTTCTTCAGCAAACAATCAGCAGGCCAAGTTCCAATAAAATATTCCAATTTTTATTCCAAAATTGTTGCAGATGAATCAATATGTCACATATTCATGAAGTCTTTTCAGCCTACGCGTTTCGTCCTATACCGGACGTCATCAGGGCTGAAAGAAAATATATATACACCAATCAATACATTGAAAACAAATTTAACAAAAACATTCACCATGTAACCTGTATATGACAGTTCTAGGTATCTTATGAACCTGCACTCACTCCAACCTTATAAAGCCTGCCTGTCTCCATTCTAATATTAACCACAACCCAGGATGAACAGCAAGATTTAATATTCTATACAATAATTGCTAATTATCTTAAAAGACATAGTTCATTATATAACTCTTAAACCCCACGAGACCCGTTGCAACAACTAAATTCATTTGTTGACCCTGTATTACCCATCCTACAAACCATTTCACCCCCTAGTGACCAGTAATTTATAACATGACTTAATATCCAATTGAATCATCTGACACATACCTCTTTATTCAAATATTACAATCAGTATTGATAGATTTCAGTCTTAATAATTATTCAGTTGGTTTCTTCTTGTACTCCATTCAATTAAGTCTAAATGATGAACAATTCTAAAAGAATATATTATACAAAAAAGAGTCACATTAATAACTCTACTTCCCATGTGTTACCCAATATCTCTAAGTTCAAAAAAAGGGGGAAACATAGAACATACCTAATTATATATATTAATCGATCACCCTCTTCTGGCTCTCCAGACAATTCTAGCCAGAATAATATTCAATTCTGAAAAAATATGGAAAGGTTGTAGCTTCTGAAATGCCAACGTTTTCCCCCAAGACTGACTCCAAAATGTCAGTGCGGGTTTATCAAAAGCCATTGTGAATTGACACTCTGAGTGAGCGCGCACTGCCTTCTTTTGAAGCCACATATGGACGTTTTTACCGCCTGCCAGGTGTACAAAGAGACAATAAAGTCTCCTAGGAATGACCTTGCGTGGAAGCTGCAAGCACACTCAGGCTCTTGAGAGCGCACGAGAGGGAGGGGCCGCATCTGTTCACGCGCAGCCTCTGCCGGGCAGCGCTTTCATAGGGGCCGTTTATGCCACTTTCACGTTATTAGTGGGCAGTGCGCTGCATCTTCAGCCCGCTGACCTCCCCACACACGCGCCTTGAAAGAGCCAGGGTAGAGGTGGACTGGTGTGAAAATAAAACTCACAATCATGCATGTGATAAGAAAAGTTCGCTCGAACTAAATTATTAAATTCAAATAGTTTTTATAGGACATTGCGCTCCATGTGCCCTGGACTCCGCACTGTTGGACACTGTGTGTCGTATTGGCATGGCGCTGGCTCCTCTGCACGCCCCTTCCTATTGTGGTAGTGCCCACCAACATAAAGTAGGCACTAGATAACACCATTTACGTTGTTTGGAGACCAGTGCCGCAGTCTGCCTGAACACACATGCACCTTTGCACACACTCATGCACAGTGTATGCACTGCTGCAGCGTCTGTGCTTGTAACAAGGTGCAGTGCCCCGTCACTCGCTGCATGCCAGCTTGCAGAATGATCCCCTCCCCCCGCCTTGGCCGCCATAAACACAACATGCCTCCTTGCTTGGTCATAGGAAGCGCACGACTGGTTGGCATGTGCAGTCCCATTGAACATGCCAAACTGAGCTCTCGGCCTGCAACCCTGAAAATTCAAGGATACATTTGGAACTGAAGCACAGCGCAGTACTGGTGGTGTGCAGAGAGATGGAACGTGCCACAAATAACTTATAAACTTGTGTTCACTTCACACACAGTTGCACAGAATCACAATCGCAAATTAAATAAGTGACCTTTGCTTTGATTGTCCAGCAGAGAGGCCAGGGGTTGGATGGCCAAGTTTTCTGAACACCTTTTTGACCCACTGACAGGCACTGTGAGAAATTGACACAGCCTTCAGCCTTTGCTCTAAAGCTCTCAATGGTGGCCCGTTAAAAATGCCCGAATGCGTCTCAGTTCAAAGTATGCACTGTACAAGAAATATGCTACACAACAAAATACAGAAATACAGCATCCTGGAAATAATGGGCACTCTTAAGGAATGCAAGATTAAGTAAAACATGTGAAATATAAACAAAAACTATATCACTGACATGGAATACCTTAATGTTTTATACATTCATTGTTCAGAAATCAGTAATTTCCCAGTTGTGGATGGGTGGATTGGTGGATGCAGGCATGCAGGTATGTATGGATGGATGGATGGATTATTGGTGATGTGGATGGATGGGTGGGGGAGTGAATAAATGTGTTTGAGGAGGATGGATGGCTGAATGGGCAAATATGCTGATGGGTGAATGAATGGATGTGTAGGCTATGGGTCGATGGATGAGGTTGTGGGGCGAATAGAGGGATGCAGTAAGGAAGGGGTGTGACAGTCAGAGAGAGGCTGAATCCGCCTGATCCAGTGCTGGTTGTAAAATCATTAATACAGTGTAGATTGGGCCCGATGGACCCCCGGACACTACCGCTGCGCCGCGCTCTGTCGCAGCAGTGCACAATCGCTGTGTAAGCACCAGTGTCTGCAAGAACAACCATCTGGCCACAGTGGCCCATATGCTCTGAATGAGGCGGTTAAGAAGGGCAACTTATGTGAGGCAACAATGCGGCACCACATCCATACAAACAGTTCATATCTCCCAATCAGGCCAACAAGTACCGCAGGGCCTGGGCCCGACACGACCCCTGTGCCCTATAGCAATTACACCAATGGAAGGGACACAGGTTAACTGTGACTTCGTGCCTGGGCCTCACATGGCGGATCCCCGCTGCGTACTGGCAGCAACATGCCTCCACAGCGCACGGACATATGCAGCCAGCCAGCTATTTCGAACAGGCTAGTGCCAGCACCACCAGGGCTGTGTGTGGTGCAAACTGCAGGGGGGCCAGCGAGGGCTGCCGCTCACATGTGTGGTGGTGGCCATGGTTTAATCTGCGAGTGGGCCCCAGGTGTCTCCGCCGAGAGGCCTGTGCCTGAAACGACTCTGACCCTCGCAGCAGAACACACGTCAAGTCTCGTACATACCAGGACACCCTCGCAGTGCGGCACCCACCGGGGCAGGCAACTGGCTTCACGGGCCGGCCTAGGCCCAACCGGCCCAGCCCTACCACCACGCACAATCAAGGCCACTGGCTTATAATTCAGGATGCCGTATCCTCACCTGTCTCCGCGATGCAGGGACAGTGCCACGGAGCTCCCGCAAGCGACAACGGGGCACCTCAGGAGAAACAGGCACAAAACGGAGGATGTAGAATTATGCGCAGTATTTTTACAGAACAAGCTTTTTCCTCCGAAAGTCGAAGCGTTGTACATAGCAGTTGTTATGCAGTTGTTATGCAGACTCAAAGGCACTCATCTTATCAGCATATGAAAGATGAAATGCGAAGCGGCCACAGGGTTATTCGAGCCTGTTACTGTGGTTTCCGCAAAGAATCTAAGCAGTAGCCAGTTAACCCTCTGAACTATCTCACCAACTGTGAAGGTAAAAACTGTGATCTTTCTCCTGCTCTTCGCTGTCACCGCTCGTTAGGTGAATTCAGCGCTCGGGAAGTGTAGAAGACAGAACAATCCACTCGAGGAGACCGGATCCTGCAGTGTGGCGGCCCGGCTGATTGTGTTTATACGTAAGGAGCAGTAAACAGAAAGCCGAGCTCCCCGGGGAGAAGCAGGCGGTGGAGCACAGGGGAGCGGGGGATTAATGATCCGGGAGGAGGGGGCAGAGGTGACTGCAGCGCCTGCAATCATTCTGAGCCACAGAATGAATGAAGCGTGCCATACTTCAAACTCCACTGGTAAAAAAAAAATCCATATAAAAATCCTTTAATACGGGATACCTGTGCCAACCAATCACAGAGCCGACTGGTGCATGCTGCAGGCGTGAAGGCAGCGTGGTTGCAGAAAGCCCGGAGCACTGGCTCGCGTGCTTCACAGCTGTCGTGAAGACTTTTCTTATCTGCTTGTTAAATAAACAAGTAGATAAGAAAAGTCTTCACAGCAGCCGTGAAGCAGGCGAGCCAGTCCGGGTGGGCTGGACCAAAAAGCCAAAGGGAGGCAACGAAAAACCCTCCTTTCCAATGGGAAGCCAGCGTTTACCATAAACGCTGACGCTACCCAATGGAAATGAGGGGCGGGGCTTCAAGCCCTTTTGTAAAAGTCCTTATTAACAATAAATCTCGCCGAGCGCGCTGCACATGTGCGCAGCAACGCTAGGCGAGACCTAAAAAATGAATGCGTCCGTCTGTAATGCAACTGGTGCTCATGTAAAGCGCTCTGATTACTTCGGGTCAAGTTCGCACTGTATAAAACACCGGGAAAAAAAAATAAACGTGCATGCACATTAGGTTTCTTAGAAATGGAATTAAAGTGCTTGCTTTGTGTCTGTGTTCTACTACAATTACCACATTAACACCCACACAACTCTCTTGCTAAGAAAAAAAACAACCAAATACTAATTGCTAACAACCACATTTCCGTAAATAATTTGATTTGCATACACATCATACACTATCTTCAAATGCAAAATTTTTTCAAGCTCCAAGAAAAAAACGCTTGCCTCATTTTTTTTGCATGAGACTACCATAATACTATTATATTAGTTACCATTTTCTTGAAATAACACCCTTGCATTCTTAATATATACCCATTTAAACTTCTAAAAAAGCTTTTCTTGTACTAAATTCTAAATGTTTGTGTATCTTATTGTATATTATCAATTTGAATAATCCTCCTTTTTTAATACAATTTTCCATTACCTTTTAGAGACCTGACCAACTTTTTCTACTCTTAAAATAGAGCGTTCCAATTATAAACCAAATTACATAACAATGAAAAACCGTAATTCTATGCAACAGATATGAAGGTGGTGGCAGGAATCTTGAATCGATCTCTGCCACTTGTAATCGCTGGAGGACACATTCCAGGTTGCTTTTTTCTACCCATAATGCTGCTCTAGAAAGAGAGCCAGCATATGCAGATCGGTCTTGGCCCTGCTCCAATAGCAACACTGCAGCCTGAACTGCCAGGTCACGCCCCACTCAGGCGGGAACACAAAGTGCTGCCACCGACAATCAAAAATTCTTATAAAAAAAAAATTTCATTGCAAGATTCCCATGCTTTATTTGTAGACTTTGGATCATCCCTGGGTCCGCAGACCCTTTTGGTCTTTGGATTCATGACTCCAGCATAGGATTCACGAATCCTGTAAAAAATGAAGAAAAAAGTATTTAGAGAAATACTACTGCACTTGGCTGACGGCCACACGAAGGGGGTGGGCGCATTTGGTGGGGTGGACGCAGGGACCGGTGTGGGCAACCCACCGTTGGTCAAGGTGGAATGCCATGCATAGCTAGGATTGGCTGCTGTGGGGAGCTGAGTGCAGGTCTGGGCCAGAGGCCAGACAATGTTGCCAACTCCCCCCCCGCGCACATAGTCAAGACCTTGCACAGCAGAGGTCAATGCGCAGCTGGGGCTGGCCACTTTCAGAGGGTCGGGTACTCGGCTTGGAGGTATGGCCGCATGGCCAACCCTGCAGCACATGGCCGAAGGCTGTGCACAGTGATGATTGACCACCCGGGGAGGGTTGGGTGGACAGCCTGCATAGCATTATGGGACTTATACATTTGTGTTTACCCTTATAAATATGAGATCACAATTTTAGCATACGAAGTGTTCACTACAACACCAGGACAGGCTGATGGTATCACATTTAACATGTTCTCAGCAGTGTTGGCTGAAGATGCAACATGCAAAATGTTCCCACAAGTCCCTGGCTGAGAGGCAGCATGCCACATGCTCCCACTAGTGGCTGTCTGAAGGTGCTACATGCTCCAATCAGTGACTGGCTGAAGGTGCTACATGCTCCAATCAGTGACTGGCTGAAGGTGCTACATGCTCCCACCAGTGGCTGTCTGAAGGTGCTACATGCTCCAATCAGTGACTGGCTGAAGGTGCTACATGCTCCCACCAGTGGCTGTCTGAAGGTGCTACATGCTCCAATAAGTGACTGGCTGAAGGTCCTACATGCTCCAATCAGTGACTGGCTGAAGGTGGCTGTCTGAAGGTGCTACATGCTCCAATCAGTGACTGGCTGAAGGTGCTACATGCTCCCACCAGTGGCTGTCTGAAGGTGCTACATGCTCCAATCAGTGACTGGCTGAAGGTGCTACGTGCTCCAATCAGTGACTGGCTGAAGGTGCTACATGCTCCAATCAGTGACTGGCTGAAGGTGCTACATGCTCCAATCAGTGACTGGCTGAAGGTACTACATGCTCCCACCAGTGGCTGTCTGAAGGTGCTACATGCTCCAATCAGTGACTGCAGGCCCGTAGCCAGGAATATGTGTTTGGGGGGGCTTGGCCCCGAGCAATGACAGCAACATAAGAGTGTTTCAGTGGATGGGAAAATAAGCTTTCTCATTGAATTGTTTAAAAATGTTTACATGTTGGTAAGATTGTAAAGACTGCTGGAAGAAGGACATTCAGTGAGAGTAAGTGTATACATTTTGGGATAGTGTAGGAAGGGCTCACAGAAGGTTTTTGGTTTTTATAGTGAACACAAGGACCATTTCTGTGTTAACCGTCACAGAAACAATAGATTTGCCAAGCACTCCCTTGCCAAATCACAAAAAGGGTTTAGAAATGTATACCAAATCGAAATTTGGAAGGGGTGGGTCCAGCATCCCTGTTGCATTTAAAAATGCTATGTAATAATTGGGTCGCAAACCATTCTTAGGTTACCAACTCTTCAAAGGTGGTTGCAACCCATTCACAAAGGTGAAGTGGTCATCTTAAGACACTTTCCTGTTGTGAATGTAAAACAAAAGTTTGGAGTGGTAAGTGGTCCAGTGGAACTTTAATAAACAAGATTTTAAATGCAGCACTGTTTCTTTCAAGACAAAGGGGCTACATTTAAAACAAAAAAATATTGAAAACAAGATCAGACATGGTAATCTGCTGACAGCAGGCCACCATTCCTCTAATGGCCATCCACTGGAGTAAATCACAATTTGCTACCGAATTCATGAAGAGTAATGGGGTAGGTAGGATTGTGCCTCACTCCAAATCCTTATTGTGCAAACCAACCTATTAATACATAGGTCGGTTCACCAAATAATTTAGCTGCCACAAAAATATATGTTGCAAATTATGTGCATCTGGCCATAAGTTTCTGTTATGAATTGCTACTAATAATTGCATAGTAAATGTCCTTTGCAGAGGGTTTTACAAATAAGAGATTTCTATTATTATCACTCTTCTTTTTGTTATTGGTTCAAAGAGATAGGGAAACTGTTCCTTCCCCCCTTAGATCTCAATACAACATACACAAAGAACAGGGGCAGGGATTTTTTCAATGGTCGCTGTTGTTCCTTTGGGGGGGGGGTCTCTCTCCTTGGGAGTAACATTTTTATATTTCCAGCAGCAGAAAACAAATAGGCCTGATGCAATGGCCTAATGTCTGCAGCTAAGTGAGGCGGTGGTCAGGACTGCCAACTGGCCCCAAAATGCAGGGCTGACTTCATTTAGTTGTGCTTTTTAGCCAACACCTTTTTGGTATTCTGGAATTTGCAGACTCACTTTTCCAAACAATGTATGAATTGCATATTGAAAGTGTTGTTGGCTATAAGGTGGTCTGGCTCAAGATGTCAACGGTGACAGTTGACGGGTATTTGTGAGTAAGTGTGAAATAGATAGGCTATCTTATTCCAATTAGACAACTTCAATCCATGTAATGAATTCATCTCATAGAGTCCTCAGGTTTTTCTTTTGACTTGTGCACGCTTGGTGTTATGTGTGAGTGGTCTTAGGTACCCCACCTATGTTCAAGAAAGTCAAAATGTTTAAAGGCATCCATTTGTTGTGATTGTGCATCTACAGTACTTTAAGTTTAAAATGTTTTCTCCTCTGCTTTGTGTTGTTTTTCCACCCATGTGTATAGCATAGTGTTCAAGTTAATGGGTTATATTCATCCCGTGTAGCCCCTTGCTTCCTCCCTGCCTTACGCTGACTCCCTCCACCTCAAGGGCTGGTCTCTTAATATCTCTATTGACCTGCAGGTGAACTAGTTGAGCCTGCTGCAGACCAGACCTTCCTTCCTCCCCCTGGTAAATGTTTCTCAGCTCACTTATTTGATCTCTCCCTTCAACATGTCCATCTCGGCATCAAACTAAAAGGAAGAAGGATAAAATTGTCTGCCTGTGGTGTGTTCCCTGTTTGTGCCTGATAGATGCGAGGGCTTCAGCCAGGGTTTGGTTCCCTTCCATCTCTGTTCTCTTATTCTCCGAGTCCCTCCCCACTCCACCCTGGGTGACCTCCATACACTACTGTTTTGGTGGTTGATTCCATGTCACACATGGATAGACTCCTTTGTAGTTTACCAATCCCTCCAATGGATTACTCCTTTGTTTCTACTGAGCAAACATTATACATCAATCTTTTGATCTTTTGTGCATCACCTCCAATTAGTTGCTCTTCTGTTTCTCCCTGATGCTTCTAGACAGACTTCACATAATACGCTGAAACCACCAATCCCTGTATAAATGCCCGTGCCACATTTCTCTATAACCATTGAGTTGGGACAAATCTAGTCATCTATAATAAACAAACAACATAGCTGCTCAACTATATCAGTTACTACAGTTGAGTTCAGACATCAGAATGCCTGCTGCCAGCAGCCAGTATAAAAGGCAGTTTAACCAATGAAAATGGGAGCTGGGTATTCCTTTTAATATATTTTTCTAAAAAGAAAAGGTGAACAGCAATGAAGAGATATTCATGCAAAGGTGTTTATTTTTTCCCACACTGTAGGCCATTGCAAGAAAGTTAGAATTTCTGCAAGTTTCTACACAATCTGATCCACAGCCTTTTTAACCTGACTTGCATTAAACTGATTCTATTATATTTTTGAAAAAAATTAGTATGTGCATTTGGTGTGCTTAATTTCGCACTAAAGATTCTGCTTTCATACTTCTTATCTGTAATGAACATGAGAGCAAAACACCAAGGCCCAGATAACCCAAAATGTTGTGCTACTTTTGTGTAAATTTACTTTCCAGCGCGAAACTTTAGTTCGCTTAAAGAAATGCATAGAAGCCCTTAGTTTTGCATTACTCGGCAAAGGGGGGTGTTGCATGGGTTGCAGGCATTAAAAACGAGAAATTCTTTTATTTCTCCTAACTGTTCCCACTTGGCATGTGTGTTGCACTGCAAAGGGGTTATTGCATGGGTTGTATATGTGCATTCTCATGCAACCACCCATGTTTTTTTATGGAAAAACCCTATTTACTTACAATAGTAGGCAGGGTTTTGTGCCAAGAATAATGCCATTTTGAAACAGGCATTAAAAGGAGAAATGCTTTTATTTCTCCTAACTTTGCATGTGTGCTGCACTGCACAGCATACATCCGAAGTGGGACAAGTTTTAAAGTTAGTCTATGCATAGTTTTTGTACTGAAAAGGTGCCCTTCCAGTACAAAACATATGCAAGACTCATGCGGATGCCCTTGCAAAATGATGCAAATGTGTGCATGGTACTCAGCAGCCTGATTGTGCGTTGCCACTAGGAAGAGAGGAGGAGAGTCCCATATCTCTGTAGATATGGTGCTTTTCTCCTCTCTCCTTGTCACGCGACACAGTGCAGCAAATTTGGTTGCTGTGCTGTATTTTGTAACATCTTTGTTTATCTAGGTCCAAGGTTTTAAGATGTTTGCAGGAGGGGGGATGTTATACTTGTCCTTCGGCTTTGCTTCTCTATATCGTCTGGGAACTCCTTGGCGACTTGCAATATCTTTATAATGTACGCAGGGAAAACATTATCCTATTATTAATACTACTTGTGATTTAACAATGCCCCCAAAATACGTATGGTCTCCGGTTGGTAGTTGGTCAGCGCTGTATTCCATGTCCATTCTGATGGACATGAACAGTGGGTTCCATCTGGAGTGCATGCAGGTGCGGCTGAGTGTTTCTTACACCCTCTGCAACACTTATGTGCAGCTAAACTCCATGTGACATGTGCCCACTATGTCATCATATTTGAATAATTTTTTTTATATTCTTTAATTTTTACAGTTTTATATCTCGCAAACTCAGCCCGAAGGTATTGGAGTGCTTTACAAGAGCACCAGTTGCTTTAAACAATGTCACATTTATTTATTTATTTATTTTAGGCACAGAGAGATTAGGTGATTTGCCCGGAATCACAGGATGTTGAGCCGATGCCGAGACTCGCGTCTACAGCACGTCCTCTACTATTATACCTCGCACTCTTCACCTAACATGTCCAATAAAGGTCAAACCACAAAAGCACCCTTTCAACCATGCACCAAGCAGCTGATACAAATTGCGTGCTTCAATACCTTTGTCACTGGGATGGAGCTGTATATAAATAATGAAACCAGACTATCCAGAAACGTGATTTAGACCTTGCGAGGGACAGTCTCCTTGCTACATAAAAAAACAGTACAATTCAATACAATCGTTTTCCAAAGTCTAATTTACATTTTATGAATTCTAACATTGTGTCCCAAACTACCGATTGGTTTTATGCTTTCATTTATCTTGTTTCTAGGTTCATTTATATTTAATGTAGCCCTGCCTTGCGTTTTTAATTCTAATCTGCAGTTCATGCATTCCTGAAAGTGATTCCCAGCAACACACCTGCATTTTAATTTCCAGATGTAATACCAATATGAGCTTCTTACTTTTACTCTAGTCCAGGTTGCATGTGTTATACTTGTGAATTGTACAGTTCCCAGCCACTTATTGGAACACAAATTATCACGTTCTGAAATTGGAGTGTTTAAATGGAAGAGGAAGTTAGATTCATCATTGTCATAATAAGAATGCTAAGTATTTTTCTTAAGAAATATTTATTCTTAACTGGAGCACACTTTAGCTTACATTCTGTGTTTCTTCCGAGGCAAAAAATGCGTGGATTGTACTACGCATTTCTTTCAAAATCTCCTTTTCACCTGCATACTTCCAAGGACGTTTGGGGGGGGGGGGCAAGCATCAAGATGGGGGTGCCGGGCCCTGCTGGGCCCCCCCGTGGCTACGGCCCTGAGTGACTGGCTGAAGGTGCTACATGCTCCCAGCAGTGACTGGCTGAAGGTGCTACATGCTCCAATCAGTGACTGGCTGAAGGTGCTGCATGCCCCCACCAGTGGCCGTCTGAAGGTGCTACATGCTCCCAGCAGTGACTGGCTGAAGGTGCTACATGCTCCCAGCAGTGACTGGCTGAAGGTGCTGCATGCTCCCACCAGTGGCCGTCTGAAGGTGCTACATGCTCCCAGCAGTGACTGACTGAAGGGGCTACATGCTCCCAGCAGTGACTGGCTGAAGGTGCTACATGCTCCCAGCAGTGACTGGCTGAAGGTGCTGCATGCTCCCACCAGTGGCCGTCTGAAGGTGCAACATGCTCCCACTTGTGACTGGCTGAAGGTGCAACATGCGCCCACTAGTGACTGGCTGAAGGTGCAACATGCTCCAATCCGTGACTGTCTGAAGGTGCTGCATGCTCCCACCAGTGGCCGTCTGAAGGTGCAACATGCTCCCATTAGTGACTGGCTGAAGGTGCAACATGCGCCCACTAGTGACTGGCTGAAGGTGCAACATGCTCCCAGCAGTGACTGGCTGAAGGTGCAACATGCTCCCACTAGTGGCCGTCTGAAGGTGCTGCATGCTCCCACCAGTGGCTGTCAATCAATCAATCAGGGGTTTGTTAAAGCGCGACTACTCACCCGTAAGGGTCTCAAGGCGCTAGGGGTGGGGGTGCAGGTTCCATTCCATCAAGGAGGGGGTCTGTCGAAGAGCCAGGTTTTGAGGTTTCTTGCGAAGATGGGGAGCGATGTTGTCTGTCTGAGGTGGAGGGGAAGGACGTTCCATGCTTTGGCCGCGAGGAAGGAGAAGGAGCGGCCTCCCGATCTGGTCTTTCTGGTGCGGGGGACCACGGCGTAGGAGAGCTGGGCTGATCGTAGGGTCCTTTGGGGTGCGTGGAATTTGAGTCGGCTGTCAGGTATGCTGGTCCGGTGCCGTGGAGGGCCTTGTGTGCGTGGGTGAGCATCTTGAAGGTGATTCACGCCTCGATGGGGAGCCAGTGGAGTGTGCGCAGGTGCTGGGAGATGTGGCAGTGTTTTGGCAGGTTGAGGACCAGTCTTGCGGCGGCGTTCTGGATGTTCTGTAGCTTGCGGGTGAGGTTTTTGTTTATTCCGGCGTAGAGTGCGTTGCCGTAGTCGAGTCTGCTGGTGACCAGGGCATGAGTGACGGTCTTTCGGTGTTCAAGGGGGATCCATTTGAAGGTCTTACGAAGGAGGCGGAGGGTGTGGAAGCAGGAAGACGAGACGGAGTTGATCTGGCGGTCCATTTTGAGCTCGGAGTCCAGGATGATTCCCAGGTTGCCTGCGTGGTCCGTGGTGGTTGGCGGGTTTCCGAGGGCGTGGGGCCACCAGGTGTCGCTCCAGGCGTCTGGATTTGGGCCCATGATGAGTACTTCTGTTTTGTTGGTGTTTAGTTGTAGGCAGCTGTTTTTCATCCATTTGGCGACGGCTTCCATGCCTTCTCGAAAGTTGCGTCTGGCGGTGTTGGGCTCGTTGGATAGGGAGAGGATGAGTTGGGTGTCGTCTTCGTATGACACGATGTTGAGTCCGTAGGTTCTGACGATGGGGGCGAGTGGAGCCATGTAGACGTTGAAAGGCGTCGGGCTGACGGAGGAGCCCTGGGGGACTCCGCAAGTGGTAGGTGTGGGGTCCGAGAGGAAAGGGGGGAGTCTGACCCGCTGCGTCCTGCCGGAGAGGAAGGAGCGGATCCAGTCGAGGGCCTTGTCCTCGATTCCTGCGTCGTAGAGTATGCGTATTAGGGTGCGGTGGGAGACTGTGTTGAACGCCGCTGATAGGTCGAGGAGGATGAGGGCTACTGTTTCTTCTTTGTCCAGTAGGGTGCGGATGTCGTCTGTTGCGGCGAGGAGGGCGGTTTCCGTACTGTGGTTTTTTCTGAAGCCGGATTGGGAGGAGTCGAGGATGTTGTGTTCTTCAATGAATGTGGCGAGTTGGCTGTTGATGGCTTTCTCAATGACTTTCGCTGGGAACGGGAGCAGGGAGATGGGTCTGTAGTTTTTGAGGTCGGCGGGGTCCGCTGAGGGTTTCTTTAGGATGGGGTTGACCTCAGCATGTTTCCAGTCTTCGGGGAACGAGGCGGTCGCCAGGGAGCGGTTGATGGTGTGGCGGAGCATGGGTGCGATGGTGTCGGCGGCTCTGTTGAAGATGTGGTGGGGGCAGGGGTCTGTGGGGGCCCCTGAGTGGATTGACTTCATTGTCTTCAGTGTGTCTTCGGTGGTGAGGGCTGTCCAGTCGTCAATCGCTGGTTTCCGGGTGTCGGGGGTGGTTGGTGAGGGTTCAGTGTGTTGGTTGTCTTCGTCGAAGTTGTCGTAGATGCTCTTGATTTTGTGGTGGAAAAAGGTGCTGAGTTTGTCGCAGAGGTCTTGTGAGGGAGGGATGTCGGTAGACTCGCTGGTGGGTTGGGCGAACTCCTTGATGATGCTGAAGAGTTCCTTGCTGTTGTGCGCTTGGGTGGAGATTCTGTCTTCAATCGCTTTTTTCCTCGTTTCTCTGATGAGTTGATGGTGGGCGTCGGTGGCGGCTCTGAAGTTGTTGTGGGCTTCTGTGGATTTGGTGTTCCTCCAGGCCTTTTCGAGGCGGCGGCATGTGCGTCTGGACTCTCGAAGTTCAGTGGTAAACCATCTGGCTTTCTTGGCGCAGGTATTGTTTTTCTTGAGGGGGGCTATGGTGTTGGTGCTGTCCAAGATCCATCTATGCAGGGTTCGGGCTGCGGTGTTGGGGTCATCGTTTTCCGTGATGGTTGGGGTGGAGTTGTTGAGTGAGGAGGTGAGCTGGTCGTCGGTGATTTTGGTCCAGTTTCTTCGTGGGAGCAGGTGCTGGTGTCTGTGGATGGTGGGTGTTTTGAAGGTGAAGTGGACGCAACGATGGTCGGTCCATGGGAGTTCGGTGGTGTGGCTGAAGGGGATGGAGTTTCCTGTAGTGAAGAGGGGGTCGAGGGTGTGTCCTGCTGAGTGCGTGGGCTCGGTCACGATCTGGCAGAGTCCAATGTTGTGGAGGTTGTCCAGGAGGGATGTGGTGTTGGGGTCCAGTTGGTTGTCGAGGTGGAAGTTGAGGTCTCCCAGCAGGGTGTAGTTGGTGGATGCGATGGCCTGCGGGGAGATAATGTCCGTGATGGAGTTGGCGAAGGGTCCGCGGGGTCCAGGGGGTCGGTAGATGAGGGTTCCTCGGAGGGTATCGGTGGGGCTGGCCAGTATCTTGAAGTGAAGGTGTTCCATCAGTTCTGTGGGCTCGTCGGGGAGTGTGCTCAGGCGGAGGCTGGATTTGTGGATGATGGCGATTCCTCCTCCTGGGCGGGTGCGGCGGTCCTTCCTGGAGATCTTGTATCCTTGGGGGATGGAGATGGCGATGTCCGGTCCCGAGGTGGTGTTGGTCCAGGTTTCGGTGAAGAACGCTACTTCCGGGGTGGAGCTTTCGAGGAGGTCCCAGATTTCGGTGGCGTGTTTGTGGAGGGATCGGACGTTGAGGAGGATGCATTGCAGGGTCTTCGGTTCGGTTGTGTTCTTGTGGGCGGGTTGTGCTGGATCCGTGTTCTTGGCGGTGCTGCAGGTGTGCCGGCAGCGGTGACAGCTGAAGGGTCCGTGGGTGTCGGCTGGTGATGCTAGCTTGCAGTTGTTGTTGCGGCCTGGGTTGAGTGCGTGGAGTGCTGCTGGGTCGTAGCATTGGCAGGGCGGAGGTCCAGGGTTCCTGGCGCTGGTCGGGTTGCGGACGGGCGCAGACGGGCTTGCCTTTGACGCGCCTTCGGCGCTACATGCTCCCAGCAGTGACTGGCTGAAGGTGCAACATGCTCCCACTAGTGGCCATCTGAAGGTGCTGCATGCTCCCACCAGTGGCTGTCTGAAGGTGCTACATGCTCCCAGCAGTGACTGGCTGAAGGTGCAACATGCTCCCACTAGTGGCCGTCTGAAGGTGCTGCATGCTCCCACCAGTGGCTGTCTGAAGGTGCTACATGCTCCCAGCAGTGACTGGCTGAAGGTGCCACATGCTCCAATCAGTGACTGGCTGAAGGTGCCAGTGGCTGTCTGAAGGTGCAACATGCTCCCACTAGAGGCTGTCTGAAGGTGCCACATGCTCCCACCAGTGACTGGCTGAAGGTGCTACATGCTCCCACCAGTGGCTGTCTGAAGGTGCTACATGCTCCCAGCAGTGACTGGCTGAAGGTGCAACATGCTCCCAGCAGTGACTGGCTGAAGGTGCAACATGCTCCCACTAGTGGCTGTTTGAAGGTGCTACATGCTCCCACCAGTGGCTGTCTGAAGGTGCCACATGGTCCCACCAGTGGCTGTCTGAAGGTGCTACATGCTCCAATCAGTGACTGGCTGAAGGTGCCACATGCGCCCACTAGTTACTGGCTGAAGGTGCTACATGCTCCAATCAGTGACTGTCTGAAGGTGCTACATGCTCCAATCAGTGACTGTCTGAAGGTGCAACATGCTCCCACTAGTGACTGGCTGAAGGTGCTACAGGCTCCCACCAGTGGCTGGCTGAAGGTGCCACATGCGCCCACTAGTGACTGGCTGAAGGTGCAACATGCTCCCACTAGTGACTTGCTGAAGGTGCTACATGCTCCAATCAGTGACTGTCTGAAGGTGCTACATGCTCCCACCAGTGGCCGTCTGAAGGTGCTACATGCTCCAATCAGTGACTGTCTGAAGGTGCTACATGCTCCAATCAGTGACTGGCTGAAGGTGCCACATGCGCCCACTAGTGACTGGCTGAAGGTGCTACATGCTCCAATCAGTGACTGTCTGAACGTGCCACATGCGCCCACTAGTGACTGGCTGAAGGTGCCACATGCGCCCACTAGTGACTGGCTGAAGGTGCTACATGCTCCCAACAGTGACTGGCTGAAGGTGCAACATGTTCCCACTAGTGGCCATCTGAAGGTGCTACATGCTCCCACCAGTGGCCGTCTGAAGGTGCTACATGCTCCCAGCAGTGACTGGCTGAAGGTGCTACATGCTCCCACTAGTGGCCGTCTGAAGGTGCTGCATGCTCCCACCAGTGGCTGTCTGAAGGTGCTACATGCTCCCAGCAGTTACTGGCTGAAGGTGCAACATGCTCCCACTAGTGGCTGTCTGAAGGTGCTACATGCTCCCACCAGTGGCTGTCTGAAGGTGCCACATGCTCCAATCAGTGACTGGCTGAAGGTGCCACATGCTCCAATCAGTGACTGGCTGAAGGTGCCAGTGGCTGTCTGAAGGTGCAACATGCTCCCACTAGTGGCTGTCTGAAGGTGCCACATGCTCCCACCAGTGACTGGCTGAAGGTGCTACATGCTCCCACCAGTGGCCGTCTGAAGGTGCTGCATGCTTCCAGCAGTGACTGGCTGAAGGTGCCACATGCGCCCACTAGTGACTGGCTGAAGGTGCAACATTCTCCCACTAGTGACTGGCTGAAGGTGCTACATGCTCCAATCAGTGACTGGCTGAAGGTGCAACATGCTCCCACTAGTGACTGGCTGAAGGTGCTACATGCTCCCACCAGTGGCTGGCTGAAGGTGCCACATGCGCCCACTAGTGACTGGCTGAAGGTGCAACATGCTCCCACTAGTGACTGGCTGAAGGTGCTACATGCTCCCACCAGTGGCCGTCTGAAGGTGCTACATGCTCCAATCAGTGACTGTCTGAAGGTGCTACATGCTCCAATCAGTGACTGTCTGAAGGTGCAACATGCTCCCACTAGTGACTGGCTGAAGGTGCTACATGCTCCCACCAGTGGCTGGCTGAAGGTGCCACATGCGCCCACTAGTGACTGGCTGAAGGTGCTACATGCTCCAATCAGTGACTGTCTGAAGGTGCTACATGCTCCCACCAGTGGCTGTCTGAAGGTGCTACATGCTCCAATCAGTGACTGGCTGAAGGTGCCACATGCGCCCACTAGTGACTGGCTGAAGGTGCTACATGCTCCAATCAGTGACTGTCTGAAGGTGCTACATGCTCCCACCAGTGGCCGTCTGAAGGTGCTGCATGCTCCCACCAGTGACTGGCTGAAGGTGCTACATGCTCCCACCGGTGACTGGCTGAAGGTGCTACATGCTACCACCAGTGGCTGTCTGAAGGTGCCACATGCTCCAATCAGTGACTGGCTGAAGGTGCTACATGCTCCCAGCAGTGACTGGCTGAAGGTGCAACATGTTCCCACTAGTGGCCGTCTGAAGGTGCTACATGCTCCCACCAGTGGCCGTCTGAAGGTGCTACATGCTCCCAGCAGTGACTGGCTGAAGGTGCTACATGCTCCCACCAATGGCCGTCTGAAGGTGCTACATGCTACCAGCAGTGACTGGCTGAAGGTGCTACATGCTCCCACTAGTGGCTGTCTGAAGGTGCTACATGCTCCCACCAGTGGCCGTCTGAAGGTGCTACATGCTCCCAGCAGTGACTGGCTGAAGGTGCTACATGCTCCCACCAGTGGCCGTCTGAAGGTGCTACATGCTACCAGCAGTGACTGGCTGAAGGTGCTACATGCGCCCACTAGTGGCCGTCTGAAGGTGCTGCATGCTCCCACCAGTGGCTGTCTGAAGGTGCCACATGCGCCCACTAGTGGCCGTCTGAAGGAGCCACATGCTTCCTTTAGTGGCCATCTGAAGGTGCCACATGCACCCATTAGTGGCCATCTGAAGGTGTCACATGCGCCCACTAGTTGCCGTCTAAAGGTGCTGCATGCTCCAATCAGTGACTGGCTGAAGGTGCCACATGCTCCCACTAGTGGCCATCTGAAGGAGCCACATGCTCCCATTAGTGGCCATCTGAAGGTGCCACATGCGCCCACTAGTTGCCGTCTGAAGGTGCTGCATGCTCCAATCAGTGACTGGCTGAAGGTGCCACATGCTCCCACTAGTGGCCATCTGAAGGAGCCACATGCTCCCATTAGTGGCCATCTGAAGGTGTCACATGCGCCCACTAGTTGCCGTCTGAAGGTGCTGCATGCTCCAATCAGTGACTGGCTGAAGGTGCTGCATGCTCCAATCAGTGACTGGCTGAAGGTGCCACATGCTCCCACTAGTGGCCATCTGAAGGTGCCACATGCACCCACTAGTGGCCGTCTGATGGTGCTACATGCTCCAATCAGTGACTGGCTGAAGGTGCCACATGCTCCCACTAGTGGCCATCTGAAGGAGCCACATGCTCCCATTAGTGGCCATCTGAAGGTGCCACATGCGCCCACTAGTTGCCGTCTGAAGGTGCTGCATGCTCCAATCAGTGACTGGCTGAAGGTGCTGCATGCTCCCACCAGTGACTGGCTGAAGGTGCCAGTGGCTGTCTGAAGGTGCCACATGCTCTAATCAGTGACTGGCTGAAGGTGCTGCATGCTCCCACCAGTGACTGGCTGAAGGTGCCAGTGGCTGTCTGAAGGTGCTACATGCTCCCACCAGTGGCTGTTTGGAGGTGCTGCATGCTCCCACCAGTGACTGGCTGAAGGTGCCACATGCTCCCACTAGTGGCCGTCTGAAGGTGCTACATGCTCCCACCAGTGACTGGCTGAAGGTGCCAGTGGTTGTCTGAAGGTGCTACATGCTCCAATCAGTGGCTGAATGAAGGTGCAACATGTTGCAGGTAGTGATTGGCTGAAGGTGCTACATGCTCCAATCAGTGACTGGCTGAAGGTGCTATATGCTCCCACCAGTGGCCGTCTGAAGGTGCAACATGCTGCAATCAGTGACTGGCTGAAGATGCTACATGCCCCAATTAGTGGCTGAATGAAGGTGCAACATGTTCCAGGCAGTGATTGGCTGAAGGTGCTACATGCTCCGGCCAGTGACTGGCTGAAGCTGCTACATGTTCCCACCAGTGGCTCGCTGAAACTGTAATATGCAAATTGTTCCTACCAGTGCTTTACAGAAGCCAACTGCTGGCGATATAAAAGGCACCATTGTTTCTGAAGCCTTCAAAGAGAAGCCAGCATTTCTACCAATAAACATTTACCACGCTCTCTAGGATGGGGAATATCTGACCATTCTCACTGTCTCCTCCAAGCCTGGAGGAATGGTGACAGCCCCCAAAATGCGGCAACCATCTACGTCATCTGTGCCTTCGAACAGCCTTGCACGCAAATCGTGGAGACGTTCAGGACTGAAGTTATATTGGACTGACTAGTTTTTTAACAAGAGTGTCAAAGAGGCCGGAAAAAGGCCTGTGTCGCTGCATATTTAACAATATGGAAACAGTTGTCTCTTTAGGGGGCAGCAGCCCATCTTCCCTCCCGTTAGTGCTCAGGTGTCTCCCGAGTTCAGCAGTCTAGTGTTTTGCTAGTGAATAAAAAAAGCCTAAAACCCTCTAAAGTCTTCAAGGTACTCATTAGCTCCTCCAGTTAATATTTGTGCCTGCATTCTGGAACGTGTAGTTCTTTGTAACATATTAGAAAATCAGAAGAACAAACCCATAATGCAAAGTCAGAAACCCAGAGTTGATGAGGTATTCATGCATGAAGGTGAGGAACATAAGAGCTCTGAAGCACGTGGCATGAGTAACCCTGTGGTTTTGAAAATTTCAAGCCCCCTGGAGAAAAACGGGAAGCACAAGATAAAAAAAACAAAAGGGAAATGGCAGGATTGTACACAGAGTGTGTGGCTACAGAAGGCACCCATCAGTCTAAAAGCAGAATATGTGACAGAAATACTTGAGCTAATGCTTCTAAACTGCAGCCAGTGTCCGAAGGCAACAATCACATGGCCATTAGCTGGTGTCAGGGCCAGACTGGTACTCTGACGACTTCCGGGTACGCAGCAGGCTAGGGGTGTTTCATTCAGAGCTGGGTGGGCTACCACAACCAAATGTGAAAGCCCCGTTCTAGTCCCGGCCTTCTGCAATGTGACCTAGGTTGAACTTTTTTGCTAGGGCTGAGTTTGGTTGCCTGTCTGGCCCTGGTGGGCTTGTTAGGAGGACAATATTATAAAGATCAGCCCAAGCCCCCGAAAAGGATCTGACTGATGGCTCTGGAGCTGTGTTCCAGCAAAGGCCTGGAGCCTGGCACAGACAGTGTCTGCTGTGGGTTTCCCAGACCCAAGCCAGTGTGCCGTCTCTGCTGTCTGTCTGCTGTAGCACAGGCGGTTGAAAGATCTACCTGGAGATTCTTTTACAAGGTGTGACAGCAGCCCTAGGGTAGGGCCGCCCTTAAATACGGAGAAGAAGAGTATTAGGAACTGGATGCTCCTCTTAGAGTTCCTTAGATAACTACCTCCAGGGCCGGACTGGGAACCAAAACCTGTCCTGGCAAAGTGCTCGGCCGCCCCCCCGGGGGTTTGGGGGTACGGCTGAGCAGTTTGCCAGGGCCAGTTTCGGCCTATTTTGTTACAGGGGCCGATATTGTAGGTCTGCTGCAAAACCAGCCCGGTAACAAAAACGGCCCCCCAGGGGCGCAAAACCGGCCCCCACCCTGGTGGCCCACCGGGGAAACGCCCGGTGCCCGCTACTGCCAGTCCGGCCCTGACTACCTCCCACCATAACTCGACTGAATAGACGTGTTTGGATTTGCCTGTATGAAGTAGAAGTGCATGGAGGCAGCAGGTTTGAAACACTCCTTTAGTCATGTATAACAAACATTAGGAAACAGCATAGAAGTACAAAGCCCAGGAGAAGGCAACGAGTCCCAACAACACTCTGGAGTCCCCACTCCTAACATTCCAGCCAGCCTCAACTAACAGTCTGGAACCCCAACATGTCATACACACATGTCACGCATACACAAGACACAGACTATACCACACATCTTCCCCTTCACCCACATTTTCCCATCACATGACAGAACTCACAACACAAAGAACAACAACACACACACACGCAAAAACACACAAAACAAAAACTGTTAATCTATGAACCTCCTAGGTAATCTCTTATTGCGAGAACTCCTTCTTGGTAGAGCAACCAGATTTCTGCTTTGATTGGGAATACTCTTGGACTGCGCATTTTCCACCAAACCTGAGTTCCTGTTACCCCCTCCTCAATACTCCCACTCACTCTAGCCACTGGGGATGAATTTCACCATTGTCCATTAGCCACCTGCACAGAATTCCCACACACACTTTTCACCTGAATAGGTTCCCTAAATTTAGACAAACCTTTTCTCAAAAGTAAGGGGTCTTTGATGCGATCCCAATCACCAACTTGCACTGCCACAGTATTCCTGTGTTTCTTCTTTCCATCTACCTCTTCCACATTAAGCCTACTGGCTTCATCACCTGCCACTCTGGCTTTCTCATCAAACACCTTCACATCAACACCCTCATCAATCACACCCGATATCCAATCCAGATGCAAACAAGATCTCCTATTCCTCCCACACATCAATTCAAAGGGTGCTTGACCAGTAACCTAGTGCGAAGGGGTGCGGTATGCCCAAATGGTGTCCCTAATAGCTTCAGCACAATCCACTCTGGTCTTAAGTGCACTTTGCACACATTCCACCAACACTTGTGCCCCATTATCAGACAAAACTTCAGCCGGAATACCTTTTCTGTAAAACACTTCTTTGAAGAATTTCAACACACTAGCAGTATTGGGCTCTGCCACACCCTTCACCTCCACCCATCTAGATAACTGATCAATCATTACAATAATATATCTCATTTGCATGGGTAGAATATGAAAGGGACCAAAAATCAATAGGCACTTTTTTCCAAACACTCCCTGGGCTCAAAGCAATAGTTGGTCGCGGAACTGAAGTAACAAGAGGCTTATCGCTAATGCAACACTGACCACACTCCCTTACCACCTCATCTACTTCCCTGTCCATGGATGGCCACAAACACCTTGTTCTTATTCATCTCATGGTGGCCGTCGTGCCCAAATGGCCAGCATGTTCAGTTTCAATAATCCTCTTCCTATAACTCCCAGGTGGAATCCATTTCTCTCTCCTGACCAAAACACCACTCTCAATGAATAATTCATTTGCAACCGTCCAATATGGCAGCTGTTAGACCTGGCACCATTGGCGTGGGTCTCCCTTCCATCTTTCGCTTTTTGTCTCCTCTGTGTTTGCTGGTGTTACATGCTCTGGGCGCTGTGCCACTCCATTCAGTGCTACAGCGCGAATGCTCCCTATTGTAAATTGACTGGATGAATTGGTATTCCCATAATTGGCTCATTTGATTTACCTGTTAGTCCCTAGTATAGTGCACCGTGCGTGCCCAGGGCTGGTAGACCAAAGGCTGCTGGTGGGCCTGCAGCGCTGATTGCGCCACCCACATAAGCAGCGCGTAAAGTGTGTCTCAGACCTGCCATCGCAGAGTCTGTGCGCAGTCCAGAACTGCCATTCTTTGACTGTAAAGTGAACTCACTTCCCAGTCCCTCAACCTTCCCTTGGCATCATGTAAGTCATCCCTATCCTATGGCAGGGTGCGTTGTATGTGAAAGGTAGGACCTGCCTTGGTCTGTGTGGCATGTCCTGATAGTGAATTACACTCCATTTCGTTTTTCACTATTGCAAGGCTATCTGTTCCCTTAGGCCAGAATGGGCAGTTTTGATTATTACATCCTATAATCCTAGCTGACCCAAGGAACATGTTTGGAAAGTCGAATTTAGTATGCCTGAGCTCAGAATATTAAAATACATCTTTTAGTGAGGATTATTTTTATATTCTGCGTTTGAAAATACCACTTCTAGGAAGTAGGTATTTTCTTGCCCAAGTCGTCCAGTGTGCTCTGCTGTTATGTGTATTGGATGTCTGGTCTTGGAGGGTCAGGGCAGGCTGAGCCCGACCTGGGTTGAATAGCGAGATCTGCAGCTGGAGTATGGGGAGGGGTGACCCTTTGATTTGAGCAGGGCTGGGCCTGGCAAGGTGAATGATGGCTCCAGCCCCCACTGTGCGTCTGATGGCAGACCCCCTCTTCCTCAAAGGCAGGATGCAGCCTCGTAGATAAAGTGCTCCAGGACCACACCGAACTGGTTCTGGCTGGGTTCAGTGACTTGTGACTTTTGAGAACAAAGACCTGTGGGGTATAAAGATCTGGGCCGAAACCCCTACAGGGTGTGTTACTTCTGGATGTCAAGAAGAACCTCTGTCCGTGTAACGAGAGGAAAAGACTTTGAAACTTTCATCCATCTTGCTGAAGCAACTACCCAAGGGCCTGATTTGAGCTTGCCTCCTGCTGAAGTCTCAGGGACATTAGACTTCACCTATCAGCCTTCTGAATTCCTCTTGAGAGCCTCTGGGTCTACCGCGAGGAACGCGGGCTGAGAATCATCACTATCGCTATTGCTATCGCTATTGTGGGCCACTGCAGCTGAGGAGCTGTTGCCGCTGAGAGCCCGCATTTGTCTGTGCTGCGAGAATCATCGCTATCGCTATTGTGGGCCGCTGCAGCTGAGGAGCTGTTGCTGCTGAGAGCCCGCATTTGTCTGTGCTACGAGAATCATCGCTATCGCTATTGTGGGCCGCCGCAGCTGAGGAGCTGTGGCCGCTGAGAGCCCGCCTTTGTCTGTGCTACGAGAATCATCGCTATCGCTATTGTGGGCCGCTGCAGCTGAGGAGTTGTTGCCACTGAGAGCCCGCATTTGTCTGTGCTACGAGAATCATCGCTATCGCGGGCCGCTGCAGCTGAGGAGCTGTTGCCGCTGAGAGCCCGCATTTGTCTGTGCTACGACAATCATCACTATCGCTATTGTGGGCCGCTGCAGCTGAGGAGCTGTGGCCGCTGAGAGCCCGCATTGGTCTATACTACGAGAATCATCGCTATCGCTATTGTGGGCCGCTGCGGCTGAGGAGCTGTTGCCGCTGAGAGCCTGCCTTTAATCACCGTCCCAGGATCATCGGGAGTGCACGCCGCGGACCGCTGCAGCTGGGAGCTGTGGCCACTGCGAGTCCGCCTGTCATCATCGCGGCTTCCTCCCGAAGCTGCGTGCCGTGCCCCTTTAAACCTCAGGTACATTGTGCATCCCCGGGTCGCGTAGACCCCGGCCTCGAACTAAGTTCGTTTCACCCGCTTTTGAGTGCTTTATTGCCTTTCCAGTGAACTTATCTTAACGTGCATTGTGGCTTGTTGACCGTCTTCGAGCCTTGTGTTAAACTGATATAAAGCTACTCCTTTTTCTATAGTTACTTGTGTGGTGTCCCTTTGTGGTGTCTTCACTGCGTTATTGTGTATGGTCACGAATGCTTCACACACTGCCTCTGAGATAGGCCTGTCTGCTCGTGCTACGTTACCACAGGGTTGAGCAGGGGTTATCAAAGGGTGTAGCCCCCTTACTCTGACTTAGGAAGAAGGGTCCCTTCTTGGACATTGGCGCCAGCCATTGCCAACCAGAGATCCCCATTTCTAACAGCAGCAAAGAGAAAACCTCTAACTCTTTTCCTTAGGCCAACCTTCCAACACCAATGTCATCACTTCCGTTAGGTCAACATCCCCATTTACCGCACAACACCATTCATGTACACTGTCACAAATTACAACATCTCCCACCATTGCTATCCTGCATTCTTCAATTTCTTCCTCCTCCCTGGAATTTTCTTGATCAACAACAGGTAGCCGCGACAAACAGTCCACTTTGCAATTCTTGCCTCCAGGAATATACATCACTTCAAAACTGAACTCTAGCAACTTCACAGAGAGTCTAGCAAGTCTAGCTGTGGATTTGTTTTAGTCTAGTTACCTTTAAGAATGTTCACCAAAGGGCAACGGTCTGTTTGAAGAAAAAATGATCTCCCCACAAGTACAGCTTGAATTTTTAACCCCCAGGTGCCTGCCAGCATCTCTTTTTCGATTACAGAATATCCAGTTTCCATGTCAGATAATCTTCTCGATGCAAAACCAGTGATTGATTCTGTAACACCATCCTTTTGCGAATTCCATACGCACTTGCATCCACCGTAATAAAAGTTCTGCTGCCAGCCATATACGGTTGCAGAGCAGGAGCAGACACCATACGTTCCTTGATAATATCAAAATTTTGTTGACTTATAGGTGACCAAGTGAATTCTGTATTGTTTTTTAACAAATGTCACTCTGTTGAATAGAGTAATTCCTGACAAAATTTGAATAGAACTCGCACATCCCCAAGAAAGACCTAAGTTGATCCTTGTCCTCGGGATGTGGAGCCTCTGCAATCGCCTCTACCAAGCCTGGATTAGCTTTGACCCTCCTCAGAAGAAAGAATGTGACCAATGCATTCTACCTCCTTGACCACAGAAACACATTTGTTTTTCCTCAAAGTTACACCATTCTCACACAACGCATTCAATATCAGTTTAAGAGTCCTGTTGTACTCCTCCAAAGTATTGGCAAACACCAGACTATCATCTTGGAAAGCCACAACATTATTGATCCCCTGCAAAATCCTAGTCATAATCTTCTGAAACACCGATGCAGCAGAGGCCAGGCCAAATAGCCTCCTGCAAAACTGGAAAGTACCATCAGGTGTAACAAAAGCTGTCAAATAAGGCAACTCAGCCTCCAACACCACCTGATGGTATGCTGCTTTCAAATCCAACTTCGTATGACTCACCACTGTGATTAGACTTTCTATGCGTGTCAGCGGGACATTTTCCACCCAAATAGCGCTGTTTACACTTCTCAAGTCGATGCACAGCCGTAACTCTCCAGAGCTTTTTGCAAGAACCACTGGAGATAACCATAAAGCGGCATCCACTGGCTCAATTATGCCATCCTGCTGCATTTTTGCCAATTGTTTTGTTAAATCATCTCTCACACTGAGAGGAACATTACATAGTTTGTGCTTAATGGGCACACATCCATCTTGAACCTTAATAACATGTTTGAAATTCTTAATTTCACCCACCAGTTAATATTTTAGGAAATTCAGAAACCCAATGAACATTTTCTTTGGAAACCACACACCGATATCAAAACATACCCTCAAGAGTGACAGGTAGTTCTCTACCAGGTCTTATGACAATGCCAAAATCAGCCTGGTGCCACCAACCAAGTACATTGATACCATTCTTTGTTACATAAACTTTCCCTTGGTTGTCTTATTAGAAAAAACAATGATTGCCCAAAAATAACCTTGCAAATGAATTCTGCTTCCTTCTTAAGCTGGTGTGACCACATCAGCAGGTAACAAAACCTGATCAGACCATTTTTAATTGAATTTGAAGACATCAGTAATGGTTCTTCTAGCTCCCTAATCAACTAACAAAGGGATAACGACTCCATTAATGGAAAATTCCACCAACGGATCACTGTGACAGTGTCACCCTCCCCTTATGCCTCCACCACATTCACAGCCAAGACCAATTCTTCCAATTTATTTTCTGCAGCCTGAAAATCATCATCTGGTTCCTGACTTTGTACAGCTCAAACCTGCCCCCTTTCAAGTTACCTACTGGCAGAACTTCTACCAGCCCTACAAACCCTTCCAAAATGCGCTAACCTGTTTCTCTTTCAGCACTTCTGTGATATTGCCGGACAGTTTATAAAAGAAGACAGATGGTATAGCGAACCACACCTGAAACATTGAGACTTGGAAATCCCTTGCCCTTTCGTTGAAGATGTGGCGCCAGATTGCACACTACCAGACTGCTGACCCTTATTAATGTGACCTTTGCTGGCACCCTCGTTAACACTAGCAATCTGCTGAGTATTTGTTTCCAATCATTTTGAATCCTCCTGTGAAGACTCAATGCTCTTCGAAATATCAATCGCTTCATCCAAAGTGGGATTCTTGCACGCTAACAATCTTTCTTGTTATCTTCTTAGAATTGTACCTTGCCACCAGTTGATCCCTAATAAGCTGCGAGATAAATTTATCAAAATCACAGTAGGAAGCCAACAATTTTAAAGAAGAAATGCATGTGTCAATGGACTCAGATGGTGCTTGTACCCAGGTGAAAAATTGATGCGTGCGCACCATGAGATTAACTCTGCCCTCAAAATGAATTTTTAACAGTTTGGCCGCACACTGAAACTCACCCAACTCATCGGCTTCAGCTGGATTCAACTCTGATAAATGATCAAAAATATTTTCCCCTTCCACCCCAGATAATAATACAATAAATTTATTTTCCTGTCAGTGTGAAATTTCTGACCATCAATGGCCCCAAAATAGGCATTAAACGATCTAATCCAGAGTCTCCACTTCAGTGGTGGTTCCACAGGCTCCTGGAGAAACGGTGAAGGTGGAGTGACAGTTTGCATCATGGTACACCACAAGCAGTTACACACAATATACAACAAATAAACAGAGTTGTAAAAAAAAACCTATTGAATAATACCCTGTAAAGTAAATCCGTGCTAACAATAGAAACAAGTAAATAAGTAGAAGGGAACCCAAGGATTGATAGGGACCAAGGGTAGTAAGTATTTTCAGGAACAAAGGTCCCTAAACACAATAAATAGATAATAATGCTCTGGAGGCAAGAATAATGTCCAGGAGTAATCAAAATGGATATGTAGTACACTTTTAATCAAACATATATATGTGTGGAAGATCAACCCCACTGGGGTAATCCTCAACGGGTGTTAAAAACATGAAAACAAACTGGTATGAGACATTAAATGACCATCAGTTATATCCACAATGGGGGTCACTTATTTACATCAAAGAGAACACTACTGCACCCAGAAATCAAATACACATATTTAAAGGGTCAGAGCATTTAAGGCTAACGAAGTTTCGATCTGTGATTAATGCAGGATTATCATCAGACTTCAAAATACGTGCCTGATTACATACATGTCTTAACTAACATCTTAAGTATGATTAAGAACACCTGTAGAGGAAATTGGGAAGAAAAAAAGGGTAAAAATAGAAAAAAATGAATTCAGGCATATGAACCACTATGAGCAAGAGAATGCAATTCTACCAAAGTAAAGCGCGGTATACGTGATAAACATGCCTATAATGGTGTAATTGCCCTAGAGGCAGTGAAAAAGCCACCAAAACTGGACGAGAAGGAGAATAGACCACGAACTAGGTATACTGAAATTGGTTTCCTATCATGCAACGTGCGTAGAGCGACGGGTAATACCATGCGATAAGAAAAATTACCCACGAACCTATCATAGCTTCAAAAGGACAACATGACGTGTTTTTTTCACTTAGCCTAACAGAGGCAGTTAATCTAAAATAGAAAAACCAAATGATGCACCGTAAAAATCGGGCAAATTACAAGTCTACTGGTAGTGAGCAAGAGGAATAAAACGGACTGAGGTAGTATTTACATAAGTAAGTGTCAGCGCAATCCACGATGCGAAGAAGTTGTAAGCTTCATGGGGTAAGGTCCCACAGAGAGCAATCCTCAATTCCAAAATCGGGTAATCTACAGGAGGAGGCACAGTTCTTAAAAATAGGGCTTAAAAATAGGAATTCCAATGATCTCACTAATCTGGGGATCAGCGAGTAACACTTAATAAGTGTCAGTGCTGCGATGCGATGACGGGAGCCTTTGACCGAAACAGTGATTCGATCGGAGGAGTGAGTGAAACTGGCTTATAAGTGTGAGAATAGATGAAGGACTAAGTCGGCTAAGGTGTCTGCCATTTTGGATTACTGGCTATGGCTGCGAGAAATGGCTATTCGAATAGAGGAAGGGCTAGATCGATAATGGTGTCGGCCATATTAAGCAGGGCAGGGGTCATAATATTATGTGACTATAAGACATGCAAGTGACAAGAAAAGAAAAGAAATTTAGGGAAGAAATTAGGCATAGAGTTATGTCATTTCCAGAGGAAAACATATAATCAAGTTAACCTCTGTTCATGTAGGTTGGTAAAGCAATTTTTGAAAAAAACACAGAAAAATGTAGGCAAGGTCAACAAAATACACTACAAAAGCCAAGGCATGGCGAATTATCAGAAAACATGTATCCTCTCAATGAAAGGAAAATTTAATGCAAGGAATAATTTACAATTATTATATCTGGGAAGCTGCTTTTATCTACCAGACATAGGTGGTTAACAATATAAATCTTAAATCAAGGCTGTCCAGTCTTCCATTCTGTTTAATCTTCTATTGAAGATGTACGTTTTAAGGATCCATTTAAGTTTCACTTTGCTCCGAATTGTGGTGTTGTCGTCTCCTCGTTCAGGTAATTTTACAGCTTCAATCACTTGCCGCCTGATGTCATTTTCATTGTGTCCCGCTGTGTTGAAATGTTCAACCAATGGTGAGGTGGTCACTTTGCACCTAATGCGGCTGCGATGTTGGCAAATCCTTATTCGTATTTTATGAGTGGTTTGGCCAATATATATCAAATTACATGGACAAGTGATTGCATAAATTACATTAGAGGTATTACTGTTGGAGAAATCTTTAATACCAACGCGTATTGTATTGTACATAAATTCTTTTGATTAAATCGTGTAGTCACACACACTGCAATCACCACATTTGTAATGACCCACCAGTGGTATGGTTCCCCAGAAGTCGTGTAGTGTGCGGTGAGTTCTTGATGATAGGAGGCATGCTTTGAACAGATGGTCTTTAATGTTTTGGCCCTTTTAAAGGCAAAAAGGATGCGTTCTAATGTCAAGTTGCCAGTGTTTAGGGTGTACCAATTTCGAACCACTATTTTCTTTATAGTGTTGGAAATGGGTGAGAATGTGGTAACACAGACTATTTTGTTTGTCTTCTCCTTGGGTTTAGAGGAGAGTAATGCCTTAGGGGGCTATACCATGCCTTCTTCAGAGACCTGGTAATACGTTTCCAAGGATACCCCCTTGTCATCAATTTAGATTTCAATGTTTCAGCTTCCCCTGGGCTCTAGAAATCCTGTGTTAAGCACTGTTATCCTTGAGGAAGAAAACTTCGCAATCCTTTTCACAATCCTTGAGTTCTACTCGTCCTCAATATGAAGTAGAAGCACACCGAGGCAGCAGGCTTGAACATGAATACTCCTTTATTCATGTATAACAAACATAAGTGAACAGCATAGAAGTACGGAGCCCAGGAGAAGGCAACCAGTCCCTACGACACTCTCGAGTACGCCACCCCATCATTCCAGTCAGGCTCAACTAACAGTCTAGAACCTCAACATGTCATACACACAGTCACGTATACACAAGACACAGGCTATACCACACTGTATTTTTGGTCAGCATGGATAGATCTGCACTAAATGTGGCACTTGATTAGTGTATGCAGCTAAGCTATGCTATGCCATGTTCTGTGCACATCTGTGCAGGAGCAAAAAAGATGTGTATTCCTATTTTGGTTGCAATAGGAAGCTTTCCTTGCAGCTACAGCAAAAACCGCTGAACAGAGTCAAGTGAAACAAGCCAGGAAAGTAGAGCTTAAATCACAAAGTGAGCTTTTTGTGGTTAGCATTGAGTAGGCTCAGAGAAAGGAGCTGTGTGAGCTTGAAAGGATAAACGCTTTAGTATATCTTGTCAATTGAATATCAATTTGATGATCTACTTATACCTTTTGCACCCCTTGGGGAACATGCATGAAATTTGGCAGTCACTTAGCATGTTGGGATTACTCTTGTCATTTTCAAATTTATGCAGAGGGTGTAGGTACAAAACAGGTGACAAAAAATATTCATTTGGTAATAACATTGGCACCGTGTAATGAATCTGCCCAAAATTTTGCAAAAGCTTGAAAGAAATAGTTTTCTATTGAAAGTCAATTTTTTTTGCCAAGCTGTCAAATCTCTCAGCTGAAGGACTTCTGTCCGCAGGCCTTGGAAAGTGAGAGGATCTAGATCCCAGTTCCTGACAGTCTTTGTCTGCCAGATGTAAGGGCGACCCCTTCCAGCAGCCACGATGCAGCCGACAATTTGAGCGCCTAAGCAGACATTGCCTTCAAAAAGGAGCGCCAAGAGAGGAAAAAACCCCAAAGGGAAAAAAAAACCTCCAATGAAGTCTATAAGGCTCCTAGATGACAAGCATAAGAAACCGTGAGGGGCTTGGCACGATGGAGCCATGCCACAATTTGCACCTGCTGATCAGTCAATACACCATCGCTAAGCAAGGCTCCATCTGCATGGCCTTCATGGACCTAGCATGCGCCTTCGACAGCGTGGTGAGGTCCAAACTTTGGGAGACTGTGACTAATTTGGGGGTTGACTGCAACCTGGTTCAATTTTTGAGAGCTCTTCATTATGACTTGTCTGCGTTAGTGAGGCTTGGTCCCCCAGGAGAGCGGACAGACTGGTTCAAGATAGGGCGAGGGGTATGTCAGGGATGCGCTTTAGCCCCCCTGGTGTTCCTGCTGTATATCAACTGCTTAGGTTCTGCTTGTCTGCCAACATTTCTGACGCCTCTTCCATTGGCAGCAAAAAGGTCCTTGTCCTATTATATGAGGACAAAGCCGTCTTACTATCAAGAACCCCAAATGGCTTACATATCTTTTTCCAAGAATTGAATTTGTCAATTTCATGGGGTCTCTTGGGTTGGTTGCAAAACTTTTATAATAGCATGCAATCTTAAGCAAACCAAGATGTGGGGTGTTAAGCTACAAGGTCTCCCAGTGGCTTTAATGCAGAATGTTTCCTACCTGGGAGTTATTTTTGATGCAAAGCGGAACTGGGGACCCGTGTATGACTAAAGTTCACCAGAAATTTACGAGCTCGATTGTATATGTTTTAAACCTGGCTAGTCGGATTGTGAAAAAAACAATGGCCCCTCTAATGGAGATGAACAGGAGAAAGTGTGTCCCCATTCTAATGTATGGGTCAGGCATTTGGGGATACTCTAATCCTAAAGGATTACAGGACACCCAAAATAGAGTGCTGAGGAGATTATTGGGTGTTCCACCCGACATGCTCCATGTTCATTGCGCATCAGGAAGTAGGAGTGGAATACATGGACGATTCCATCAAAATGGCCCCTCTTCTTTTGTGGTGCCTGATATGCTCCAACCCACATGCCTCTTTTAACAGGGAAATTGTTAAATATTGTTTATCCTGTGACAGAGGATTGAATATTCCATAGGTTAATTAGGTTAAGACTACACTAGCAGACTTGGGTGAGCCACAGCTATTTTATGAGCCTGAGAATCTATCCAAGTGTGACATGGTCCAGGTAAAAACCTTGTTTAAGTGAAAAAACACAAATTTAGAGAGGCCAATGAGTATACTAAGATTTCTGTTAGGAAGTACACTGTCTTACACAATACGTCTGGCCTGGAACCGTATCTGGAGTGGATTGATCTCCCCGGGAAAGAATGTTACTCACACACTTTCGTCTGGGCTTCTCAAAATAGCATTTGGGCTTCGCTCTGGGAAAGTTTGACCCCTCCACATTTTTGTTTTGCCCATGTGATGAATCCTCACCCCAGAGTTTGTTAAATGTTATCCTTTTTTGGAAATTCTATTCTCATCTTAGCAAACGGTATTTAGTACCCATTATTAGGAAACGGGGCATCCAAAGTATGGTGGCAGCTCTGGAATGCCTACAATTGTTAGATTCCTCATCAAACTGTGTTAATATATGCTTCTTTCTGAAAAGTGCTATCAATAGGAGGAACTCAATGTTGTCCTAACTAATTGGCGTGTCTTGCTGAAGGGGGCCTGTAGAATTTCTAGAACATCATTTTATCCTGAACTATGTACTTTTCATATGATTAATCATGATATACCATTATGTCGTATTCAAGTTCTTCATATGATTTGGCACTTGCACTTTACCTGATCATTGGTTAGCAGGGTGAGGGTTATTAATTAGTGTGTTGACACCACCCTACATGTGATATGTTGATGATACCTTACTGATTCCATAACAACAGTCCTTTGCACACGCCGACAATATATATTCTGTATCATTGACAATAATAAAAAAAAACACACTTGCTCCTCCGTTGAAACAGTCACTTCAGTTTGATCTTGAGATCCTTAGCCAACACAGGTTTCGTCGCGCTTAATTGTTGTGCTCAGCGACTTCTTCAGGGCTAAGAAACAAACAAGTGTATAGAAGTTGGGAGTAAAAGATATCCATCACTAACATCAGATGTCCGTTACCCTTTGTGACAGTATGTTTATCGCAAAGAGCGGCTCAAGTATAGTCCTCGAGCTTGTGGAAACCCATTCTGTTTTACTAAAACATATCACCATTGCTGTCTCTAGACAGACTTGTGCAGTTAAAAGATGATCGCTATTGCCCCAAAAATTGTCAGCATATGAAAATAAGCCCATTTCTGGTGACTTATTTAGTGACATCCAATCTCTGAACATTTAGCAGTGACTCTTCTAAAGTGATTTAAGAAACATGGCACCCCCTCAATGTTGCCTCAGATAAAAAAAAAGTATATTTATAATCTAAGAAGTACCTCTAATCTCTTTGTATGGATCCTATATGGAGAAAAGGTACAAGGGAAGAAAATAACGTGGTATTAAAATAACGAATCCACTAGGACTGGTGAATAGTGATAATTGTGGAAAGATATTGTAGGGAAACCAACCTCAGTTCCAGTTGTATTTCCGACTCGGAATGGGTTCGAGTACTCCAGTGATATTTGCACAGTATAGGGCAACAGTGATTACTGTGTCCAAGATTTAGTGTATTCCAGAATTCTTACCTGGGGATAAACGAGAAAGGCAGACAGAAAAGTCCCAGTTACAATTGTGAGTACACCCCACTTAAGTAAGGGCTTGTTATCGTCCCATTTGTAGCTGACAATAGGAAGTTCCACGTACCTTAAGTGTGGATCTTGGGTGTATAAGTCATAAATCCATCATGAAGAATGACGACGTGGTATAGTAAAACCACTCTTTGGGGGCTAAGTGAGTCCCTCTTGCCAGCAACCCAGTCTTTGCTGCTTAAACGCAAACCCTAAACACAATAAAGGGAAGATGGGGATTTTGTTACAATCACTATATATGTCCTCCCCATGTAATACTATTAAGGAGCGTACCCCAAGTTAAGGGTGCGCGTCTCAGGAGTGTAAAGTATGCCACCGCTGAGTGCTACCGGGTATCCTAACATGGGCGCTTACCTCTGTTCAGTAGCAGGGCTGCCTCCGGCGTGTCCACAGAAGAGTTTGCCCTGCTGAGGTTCCCGCCTAAATACTGGAGAGACCGCAGACATAGTCATAGGACTACACCCGCTTACTCTAACAAATCAAAGAAATGGCGTCGACCATCTTGAAATGAAGTTAATGTTTGAAAGTACCGCTGCCTCCAAAAAGCTAAGTGGATGGTGCAGTCCTGAACCCAAAGTGTATCAAGGATCATATACCAACGTACTGGGGTATCTGCACGGTCACAAATATATTGTGAGGTGCCATTCTGTCTAACGTCCAATTTATAAGTGATGAAACAGATGCATAATAGTATGAAGAAAACTGTCGGCCATCTTGGAGCAGTGAAGCTCCACAATCTAAGTTAAATCCTATGTAGTATTGAGTGAATGAGTAATGAAAAGTTATATTGAGGTCGAAACCGGTGCTAAACTATGGCAACATTGAAGCGGAGTCAAGGGAATACATTCCAAAGCTCGTGAAATTGTGTCCAAAACGCTCCAGGACAAGACGTGCAAGCAGGAGTAATCATAGGACGGTATTAGACACTCACAGAACCTACAGACACAGTTCTGTGAATTATCTTGAGAATGCACTTTTTGAGACTTGTAATATATAAATCAATGCCTGAATAAAAGCAAAGTGTTGGAACATACATAACATATTCATACAATACGAAAGTTTGTTAAGGAAGGTCTACACGTTTAATTTGAAAAGCAGGTTGCCAATCAACTGTTGACATTGTGAGAGCAAAGAAATGTCAGTCAGCATAGAAGAGGCGGCCCTGCTACTGAACAGAGGTAAGCGCCCGTGTTAGGATACCCGGTAGCACTCAGCGGTGGCATACTTTACACTCCTAAGAAGCGCACCCTTAACTTGGGGCCCAGAATACTATTGTCAATCAGTTAATCTCACGAGAAGGTGTGCATCATCAGTTTCTAGAGCGGAGGAGCGTTTGCCGTGCGGACTCACCGGGGTCGAGAGGCACTGACTACCCGCCGACTGATTGCCTGCCTGAACTGCTGGGACGTGGTGGAGCAGCAGTGGACACCAGTGTAGAAAACCGCAGCTGCCGTGTGGAGCGGGCTGGAGGACGGACCTGCCGAGTCACGGCGGGTTGAGAGGCTGCGGCGCTCCCTGCTCCTGGGAGGCATCAGGAGGTGCTGTTGTGGTCCATAATTGCCTGAGAGGACTCCCAGTGGGGAGAGCAGAGTTTGCCTGGGCGCACCGGGCTTGAAGCACTATCGAGAGCGGCTGAAGCGTGAACAGAGCCGATCTGCAGCAGAGAGCAGCATTGCGACTAGCTACGTCACACCAGGTACCGAGCTCCTAACGTGCGGAGGTCCCCACATAGAGGGAGTCGTGGCCTCTGGCGACGAAACTACACGCTGGCTCTTGTGGCATATGTGGAAACCTGCTACTGCAGTAGAGCAGCAGTAGAGTGGCAGTAGGCGGCAGAGCAGTTGAGCGGCAGGACCGGCGTTTCCAGCTCCCGGTGTTGTCGGATCAGTCCACCAGCTCGCCGGGTATGTTGAAAACTGAGGACCCGGCGAAAATCCACTGATATTCAAGCGGGGGTGAGCTGCGGGCTGCGGGCTGCGGGGAGGAGCCAAGCTGAGCGGAGCCCGTGCATGCGTGCGGAGACCAGCAGAAATTAGCTGAGAGTGCAGAGGCCGACTACAGGTGAGAGCTGCAACGGGGAGCTGCATCAAGAGTAGCTGCTCTGTGTTCTGTGTGCCGTGCTCTGTGCAAAAAGAGAGGAGAGGAGAGAGTCTCCCAGGGGGGAAAGCTGCAGCTTAGGAGCCTAGGAGCCAGGAGTCAGGCCTTCTTCTCTCGTTTCAGAGCTCAGCCCTGAAAAAACAGCCTCAAAAATCAGTTCCCTGATCACGGGTTCCACGGCTTCAAAGGTGGGCCGTGGGGGGCGGAAAAAACTAGAGATCAGTGCCCAGAGGTCGCCCTCTCCACCTTAAACCGACCATTACCCTCCATTGCCATTATAAAGGCAGGACCTAGCGCCGCAGCAGCAGCATCAACCCTCCCTGCCAATTATACAACCATACAAATTTGCCAGAGCACTGATCTAGGGGCCATTCTAACAGGCTCTTCATTACAAAACGGCATTAACGGCACAAACAGTACAAACAAATAACAGTACAAACAAACAAATCAATAACAACAATTAATCAATCAATCAAATCAACAATCAATCAATATAACAAATATAATAGGCACACCAAAATAAAATAAAATCTGATTCGAATTCAAAATACATCTATCATATTTTTCACGACAAAACAGACGAAAGACAAAAGACAAACATGAGATCTGGAAAAGAAAGGCGGTCTGTTACAAAAGTTATTAACAACAGGAAAAGGAAAAGTGCAATTTTAAAAGAACCAACCAGAACTCAGGTGACAACATTAATAATGCCGGGCCCAAAAGCAACAAAATTTCATAAGGCCTCTGACACACTGGTAGATATAGAGGACGTAATGAGTACCCCAGCAAATCAGAAAAAAAATTATTTTCAGCCCAAAATATACTCAAAATTCTCTTTTGTAAAAGACGCTGGGGCAGTGTTAAACCTCAGTATCAGTAAGCATCTGGGCCTCCCTTCCCCACTGCATCCAGAAATGGAAGAGGAAATGGAAACACTATCAAGGAAGGGCACTACACCAGAAGGCAGGGGTGAGGTATTACATAGCACAAAAACCAACTATGAAAAAAAAGAAGAAAAAAAAGATATAAAAGATATAAAAGATATAACAGATATAACAGATCAAGAGTGGGCACAAGTGACAGAATGGGATGCCCTGCAAAACGATAAAAACTGTAATAAACTTATCGGGAAACGGAATAATGAAAGAACTAAGCCCATAGGAATTTTGTCTACCTCCTTCTCCCTGAGGCAAAAAAAACACCACCAATAATTCCACTGGAGCCAGACATTAAAATTTGGTCCCGCCAGAACACAACAACTTACACAATCGCTGCATCTGCAAAATCTGTAGATTCACAAGTCCACTCAATTGTTCCTGAGATAACTCCAACTAGAATGACTTTCTCCGACAACTCTCCAATCAAAACAGTAGAAGTTAAGAACTTGCAACTAAGTCCGGATGCCAACGCCCTTGATTATACAAACGAAAGAACTAATATGACTCCACAGGACAACGGGGACCAGGGAAAGGCATCAGGAACTAACAACACAGATATTAACACCGACAATAATACCAATATCAAGTTCAAGTCGTTAACTCCAGCATTTATTGGACTTCAATCAGAACCAGTATTCATAACATCAGGCAGTAGTATAGGGAAGGCCGGGGGGAACAAGAAGCGACAGTCAGTAACGCGTCCTCTCTTACGAACGAAGAATGGGAAAATCTGGTCACCACATACTCCTCCGAGGTTAAAGGCGACACAGTCGTCCAAGAATCAGGAAGAGTTACAAGGGGGTCGGCAGAGGACAAAATATGGGCATCTCTCCTAAACACAATGCAACTTACAACCAAAGCTATGGAATACTACTCGGACAAGATGGACATACAGCTAACCCTCCTTAACTGTTTAGCCCTGCATGTTACAAGCATCGATAGTAAGTTGTCGGAATTGAACAACTTCATCAAAAGAGCTCAAACTGAAACAACAATAATTCCTCCGAGCTGTACTTGCTACTCAATCATCGATAAACTTGCATCATTAGTTGCAGTGATGGGTGACCTCTTAATGGACCTAAAAACACTAACATAACGAACATAGGCAAATCAAAATTCAATAACAACAAACAAAAAGGAGACTTCACAAATGATAAGGCAATGCTCGCCCAGGATCATAAAGAGCATCCCAAAATTGATAAGAACAAGAATGCTCTGGTCTCTCCCTCAGCTGTGGCCAGAATCGAACAACGGCCAGGTGTAGAAGCGGCCACTGGCCTGGTACAACAAAAGGTTCCAGGGATCCATGATAGGGACAACGAGAGCATACATCTGGGCTCTGTCTCTACAAGTAACTTGGATGATCCAGAACAACTAAGGGCTGAGCCGAGATCCAGCAACTGCAGCAAGCAGACAAGGCCATCAGATGAAGGGGAAGTCTCACCGAACAAATGGCAATCATCCAAAAAATGCCGGAAACAAAGGAGGAAAGGGAGGAATAAAAATCCAACTATTAAATCCTTCTTTCAAAGAGTAAGCAGGGAGCCATCAATCATACAGTCTGAGGTGAGTGTCCCCGTTGCCTTTTGCTCAACAGTGTCAGAAGATGCAGGAAATGCACACTTAAGGGAACACAAACTTCCAGAGAGTATCAACATAACTGAACGGGCAGAAAATAACCTGGCACCAGCAACAACGCCCCCCGACAATAGCTGCCGTAAAGGTTGCCATCATGCAAATAGAAACAGCAGATTTTAAACCAATTGTGGAAACAGCAGAAAAACCGGGCCCAGTTAGACTCAGTTGCCCCGAAACTGGGAGGAGGAATAAAGAGCTGAGCACTGAAACAGCGGATAGAGAGGAAAAAGAAAAACAGATACCCCTAAACACAGGGGGAAGGGAAAAGGACCCGTGCAGTGCAACTCTTTCAAATAATTCCCGACGGGAAACCTCCCAGTCAATTTTGTTCATCCCAGAATATAAACCTAAAGGGCGGGGCGATACCCTCAATAGAGGGAATATTCTCCGAATATTAACCGCCATTAGCAACCTGGCTGGGATCGGCACACAAGACCTGGAATCCGTTGAATTTAAAACGTTCAAACACCTATCGGAGCATGAAGCAACAAAAACTACCTGGGCAAATCGGGAAACAGTGGAGAGAATTCTTAAAGAGGAGCACCAATTAGAAGCCTGGAGGATCCGACTACAGATTTATCACGCAGTCGGGTACCCAGAACCCCTACTCCGACAACATCAAGGGCCTAATGACTGCAGGCCAAGTAATAAGGGTAATTTTCTATCTATAATCTCAGTGCTTAAAGGGGCACGCAGTACCTCCATTGAGGCCATGGAGAGCAGCGGAGCAACCATCTGGAACGCACAGGACAAAAGAGGAGAGGACGTACCAAATGACTGGTCATGGATAGCAAAAACCATAAACTGCAGACCCGAGAATCAATGACAGAGAGCAGAAAAGGCAAAAAATATTTCTAATTTAAAATTCTGCTCCTGGAATATAAATGGGCTTGGTGCTAAAACCTCTGACAAAGTCTTATTGATGTACCTCCAACAATTCGATTTAATTCTTCTACAAGAAACATGGCTGGAAGATCCGTATCACCTACAAGGTTTCAAATCATACCATCTCCCGGGAACCCGAAGTTCGAAATTTGGTCATTTGAAAGGTGGCCTTACGACTTATGCCTCAATTAAAACTATAACGTCAGTGAAGGAATTAACAAGCAGAAACACTCCAACAAATGGAATAAAAACAATACAGATAGAAATATCAGGCCTCAGAGTCAAACAACAGCTAATACTTGTTAATACCTACATTCACCCCAATAATAAAAAAACAGGCGCAAAACTTCTGGTAGCCGATCTGACCAAGCTAGTCACTGAAGAGGCGTCTTCAAACTTCATCGTTTCAGGCGACTTCAATATGTGCCTCATAGGGAGTGCCGACTCGGACAGGCCGGCAGCAGACCGCCATGTAGCATGGGGGATCCCACGCCAGGATGCGTGCAGGTGGGGTAAGCAATCTAAGATCTCGACAGACCTTTTGAACGAACTGGAGAACCTGTCCTTGGTAGCATTAAACGGCCGATCCGCGGGCGACCGCCCACAAGCCGCAACTTTTCATAATGCACTCACAAATACTGCAATAGACTATACTTTCACTTCTTTATCGCTGTTTAGTTCAATAAAAGGTTTTAGGATTGGAACGCTGGATCACAGCGATCACCAACCTCAAGAGTTCACACTCGACGCTCATGGAACGGCAACTACTCACCCAATTGAAAATTTAAATTTAAAGGTCACATCGAATCACCGGCGAATTAAATGCAATACGAGCGACCCAGAAAAACTTCTGGCCCTATCGAAAAAAAGATGGGAGGAAAGTAAACAGCTGAGTGAGAACAGTTTTACAGCTTGGGAGAACTTCATTAAAAGTTTCGACCCTGCCAAGTCCAAAAATGAGTCAACAAAAGAAAAAGCAAGGTCAAAAAACGAATGGGGGCTCCATGCAACCTGGCAAGCAACCAAAGAATTTATCTCTCAAGACCCCAGAACGCCGAACTAAGGCAAATAAAGAGCGAAATCAACAGAGCTCTGCGCAGTCTCCACCTACACGGCCCAGTCAATAACATACAGTTCGAACTAAGGAGGCTAAAGGCACGCAGAAACAAAATCATATGGCTTGCTAAAAGGAAAAAGCTGACACAACATGGGCAAAATTGCTATATGATGCAAAAAATAACAACAGCACCAGGTTTTGGCAGACAGTCAACGGCTTAGAGAATCCAACAGCTCCGGGAATAAATTCACATATAACGGAGGACATTTGGGTAAAGTACCTACAGCGCCACTTCAATTCGGAAGCTGGCGAAATAAAACAAGACACTTCGCTGTACCAATGCGACCGGCAGTTCCTCAAACTCCAAGGACCGGAACTCGTCCCCTTCTTTTCAAACAAACAACTTGTGAATAGAATTTCAAAAAGCCGGAAGGACGGAGCGCCTGGGCCCAATGGTCTACCACCAATCATATATAAGCAAGATCCGGATTATTGAGCTGAAGTGCTACTACCCCTTTACAACAATATTATGGAACTCGAAAGAATTCCCGAATCTTGGAAGGGGTCAATTATTTCACCGATCCATAAAAAAGGCAGTATGACCGAGCCAAAAAACTACAGGCTCATTGCATTAATAGATATCGAAGCCAAATACTACGCAGGCCTCCTACTGAATGAACTTACCGATTGGGCACAGGAAAAAGCCTTAATTCCCATCAACCAAACTGGCTTCCAAAAAAGCATGGGGACCACGACAAATATTCTTGCTCTTTCGCTCTTGATAGATGCTACTAAAAACATCAATAAGCCACTATTTGTTTGCTTCATTGACTATAAAGCCGCTTTCAATAGTGTGGACAGGGGGATACTCTGGGCGAAACTCTCGAGGTGGGGAATAGCCACAAACCTCCTGAACCAGTTAATTTTACTTCACTCCGAAACATGGGTCCAAATTAAAGTGGGAGCAGGGGATTGCTTGTCAAGGAGAATCACAACTACTAAAGGGCTGAAGCAGGGCTGTGTCCTGGCCCCGACCCTGTTCAACCTCTTCATCTCTGATCTCACCATTAAGTTGGACAACTGTAACCATCACGCCCCGAACCTGGGGGGCTTAACTCTTTCAAATCTACTATATGCCGACGATCTGATACTTATCAGTCGTACTCCAGTCGGCTTGCAGCATTTGATAAATACCACAAGTGATTTTGCAGAGATGAACGGGTTAAGTATAAACCTTGAAAAATCCAAAGTTATGGTATTAAACAGATGGAACAACAAATACCAACACCGTTGGACGATGGGGGGTAGGTTGCTGGAGATGGCCGAGGAATATAAGTATTTGGGAGTAATATTTGACAGGAATGGCTCGTTCATTAAACAGAAAGCAGCCATCAAAGGCAGAGGGACTACACTGGCAGTTGCACTAAAAAACATCAAGCACAAAATAACTGGCCCCAATCTTCTTCCTCTGCTAGAAGTGCTCCGAGCAAGACTTTTACCTACGATCACTTACGGTAGTGAATCAATGAGAGGGAGAGACGAGGTTACCTTGGACAATGCGGTCACCAAGGCTGTGAGAATAATATTCAATCTCCCGCAGTTTACATCGCCAGCTCAAATAAGGCTAGAGTTCGGGCTCCAAAAGCAACGAATATCACGGAAGGGCGCTTATGCCAAGTGCTGGTATAAAATAAAGGGAGCCGAGCCAGGTACAATGAACTCATATTTGTGGAAGGAAATTACAAAGAAAAAAGACAGTCCGGCCATGGGTTACCTTCAATCGGCAATTAGGCTGCTTGCTTTACAGGACCTATGGGAAACCAGTATGTCCCAAAAAGTTTCAAGGACCTGGTAAATAAATCAGTAAAGATTGTATCCCACGAAGAAGACAAAGCAGCACTTAGCAGGAGGACCCATGGTTGGTTTGTAATTCAGAGCTATGTGAGGGCTAAGCCACAACCATACCTAGGAACAGGCTTCTCGAGAATCACCAAAGAAAGATTCTTGCACCTGAGGTTGGGAATTTTACCCGCAAAGTGTCACCTTCCACCATGGAAACGCACAGACGCAACGAACCACTGCAGATTATGCGGAGACATTAATGAGGATGTTTTACATCTACTATGTATCTGCAAAGGCTTGGGAGCGGAACGAAGACAGCTAATAAAGCCGCGCCTGATCGAAAGCCAGGTACGAACGTGCAGGCAGGCGGTAAAAGCTTGCTTCGAGATAGCCTGGCTGATGACGGCTGTAAGCCAGAAACCGTTCCCAGGATGCTTGTTTCCGGTCCAGGGAAGACATGGCTTGGCAGTTCGGGCTGGACTGTTCCCATGAGGCACAGGGTCAGACTGATTTGCATATGGCCATGTCTGAACTGGGGTGGCGGAGTGAGCTAAAGACTGATGATGGATTAAACCCAGATCAGTTGACTGGGGGTGAGTGCTTGCAATGTTCAACACTCCGTCCATCATCCCCTTTGGTTTTGCTATGTTACGCCCTAAGTTGGCAGGGTATGCCCAGACGTGGGTCCCTTGCTCACTTTGCCACTGGATTCAAGATAGCCTGGCTGATGACGGCTGTAAGCCAGAAACCAGTCCCAGGATGCTTGTTTCCGGTCCAGGGAAGACATGGCTTGGCAGTTCGGGCTGGACTTTTCCCATGAGGCACAGGGTCAGACTGATTTGCATATGGCCATGTCTGAACTGGGGTGGCGGAGTGAGCTAAATAATGATGATGGATTAAACCCAGATCAGTTGACTGGGGGTGAGTGCTTGCAATGTTCAACACTCCGTCCATCATCCCCTTTGGTTTTGCTATGTTCGCCCTAAGTTGGCAGGGTATGCCCAGACGTGGGTCCCTTGCTCACTTTGCCACTGGATTCAAGATAGCCTGGCTGATGACGGCTGTAAGCCAGAAACCGGTCCCAGGATGCTTGTTTCCGGTCCAGGGAAGACATGGCTTGGCAGTTCGGGCTGGACTGTTCCCATGAGGCACAGGGTCAGACTGATTTGCATATTGCCATGTCTGAACTGGGGTGGCGGAGTGAGCTAAAGAATGATGATGGATTAAACCCAGATCAGTTGACTGGGGGTGAGTGCTTGCAATGTTCAACACTCCGTCCATCATCCCCTTTGGTTTTGCTATGTTCGCCCTAAGTTGGCAGGGTATGCCCAGACGGGGGTCCCTTGCTCACTTTGCCACTGGATTCAAGATAGCCTGGCTGATGACGGCTGTAAGCCAGAAACCGGTCCCAGGATGCTTGTTTCCGGTCCAGGGAAGACATGGCTTGGCAGTTCGGGCTGGACTGTTCCCATGAGGCACAGGGTCAGACTGATTTGCATATGGCCATGTCTGAACTGGGGTGGCGGAGTGAGCTAAAGAATGATGATGGATTAAACCCAGATCAGTTGACACGGGGAGTGAGTGCTTGCAATGTTCAACACTCCGTCCATCATCCCCTTTGGTTTTGCTATGTTCGCCCTAAGTTGGCAGGGTATGACCAGACGTGGGTCCCTTGCTCACTTTGCCACTGGATTCAAGATAGCCTGGCTGATGACGGCTGTAAGCCAGAAACCGGTCCCAGGATGCTTGTTTCCGGTCCAGGGAAGACATGGCTTGGCAGTTCGGGCTGGACTTTTCCCATGAGGCACAGGGTCAGACTGATTTGCATATGGCCATGTCTGAACTGGGGTGGCGGAGTGAGCTAAAGAATGATGATGGATTAAACCCAGATCAGTTGACTGGGGGTGAGTGCTTGCAATCTTCAACACTCCGTCCATCATCCCCTTTGGTTTTGCTATGTTCGCCCTAAGTTGGCAGGGTATGCCCAGACGTGGGTCCCTTGCTCACTTTGCCACTGGATTCAAGATAGCCTGGCTGATGACGGCTGTAAGCCAGAAACCGGTCCCAGGATGCTTGTTTCCGGTCCAGGGAAGACATGGCTTGGCAGTTCGGGCTGGACTGTTCCCATGAGGCACAGGGTCAGACTGATTTGCATATGGCCATGTCTGAACTGGGGTGGCGGAGTGAGCTAAAGAATGATGATGGATTAAACCCAGATCAGTTGACTGGGGGTGAGTGCTTGCAATGTTCAACACTCCGTCCATCATCCCCTTTGGTTTTGCTATGTTCGCCCTAAGTTGGCAGGGTATGCCCAGACGGGGGTCCCTTGCTCACTTTGCCACTGGATTCAAGATAGCCTGGCTGATGACGGCTGTAAGCCAGAAACCGGTCCCAGGATGCTTGTTTCCGGTCCAGGGAAGACATGGCTTGGCAGTTCGGGCTGGACTGTTCCCATGAGGCACAGGGTCAGACTGATTTGCATATGGCCATGTCTGAACTGGGGTGGCGGAGTGAGCTAAATAATGATGATGGATTAAACCCAGATCAGTTGACTGGGGGTGAGTGCTTGCAATGTTCAACACTCCGTCCATCATCCCCTTTGGTTTTGCTATGTTCGCCCTAAGTTGGCAGGGTATGCCCAGACGTGGGTCCCTTGCTCACTTTGCCACTGGATTCAAGCAAGCCTGGCTGATGACGGCTGAAATGCCAGAAACCGGTCCTAGGATGCTTGTTTCCGGTCCAGGGAAGACATGGCTTGACAGTTCGGGCTGGACTGTTCCCATGAGGCACAGGGTCAGACTGATTTGCATATGGCCATGTCTGAACTGGGGTGGTGGAGTGAGCTAAAGAATGATGATGGATTAAACCCAGATCAGTTGACTGGGGGTGAGTGTTTGATTAGCTCAAGCGCTCCGTCCATCATCCCCTTTGGTATCGCTTTGTTCGCCCTAAGTTGGCGGGGTATGCCCAGACGTGGGTCCCTTGCTCACTTTGCCACTGGATTCAAGCAAGCCTGGCTGATGACGGCTGAAATGCCAGAAACCGGTCCTAGGATGCTTGTTTCCGGTCCAGGGAAGACATGGCTTGACAGTTCGGGCTGGACTGTTCCCATGAGGCACAGGGTCAGACTGATTTGCATATGGCCATGTCTGAACTGGGGTGGTGGAGTGAGCTAAAGAATGATGATGGATTAAACCCAGATCAGTTGACTGGGGGTGAGTGTTTGATTAGCTCAAGCGCTCCGTCCATCATCCCCTTTGGTATGACGGTGTACTTAGTCAGAAGACTGCATATGGTTCAGAATGCGGCTGCGAGACTGATTAGACGTGTACTATTCCGTCATCATATCTCTCCGCACAACAAATATAATATTCCGATGCTATACCCATGTGAGTGCTACCAGTAATTATTTTTAAAAGTACATTGGCATATTTTGGGATATAGTATTTACACCAAGGGGTATGATGGAGACAATGATGATGATGTTTCATTTTCTGGTACATGATTTCTGATGGAATGCCAAATTTCAGAGACACTGTGATAAGCAGTGAATCTCATGATAGTCTAGAAAACTGGATTTTTCTCAAGAAACAGGTCATTATTTCTGCTTGGAGAAGTGTATACACTAAACACAATTTTTGCTATGGAATTACATTTCTCTGCTGGTTTAAGAGAGCAGACCATGTGTAGGATTATTTCTTGATCTGCTTTTTTGATTTTCATCCAAGACAAAGCTTTTTAAACAATATATTTGGAGAATTGAGCTTTAGAATGCATCATTTCACCTTAGTTGGATGAGTAATGTCCAGTGTGAAAGAGAAAACTTGCTTATGTGACCCTGGGTTGGTTCGCCAGATGTATGATTTTGGTCAAATGACTTTATCCACAATCTACAATTTAATTCCTATGGACTTAATAAAAACATTGACATTATTGGGTGTTCAGGACAACAAGGAAGTCCATGCACTGTGGCCTTTCAGATGGTGGGATGAAAAGGCACAGATTAGGTGTCAGACAAGCATGTTATGTGTATTTGTAAAGTGCACTATCACCCTCGAGGGTATCCTTGTGCTGATGGGCTTGATGGTTCGATGGGCATGGCCTGATGTGTAACAGAATATTGCACCTGATGCAACGTTTAACAGATGGGAAGTCTTAATATTTTTATTTGCACAAATATTTGTGATAGTCGGTGCATACACCTCAAGACTTAGCACACGCATCACGACATAAAGGTATGAGCACATATAATGCATGCTTGAAGTACATGCAGACAAACCAATGTGCGGTGACCGAAATCATTGAGAAGACGTTTTACCTATCTTCGAATTATATACACATTGACTACCACAAATACTTTTTCTAAAATGTGCGGTTTTCCTCACCTATTTGAAGGGGTGACATTGAGAGTGCACCACGAATGTGCAGGTGAAGCGTGTAACTACACAAACATAGACAAACTATGTGTTGTTATTGTCTCTTTTTCTTACAGGATCCAAGAAGGGAATCCGATCTGAACAAGGACACTATTGTCCTTTTGCATGACAGCTATATGTTGCATGTTTTGTTTTGTCCTGACCAAATTCTGTTAGGTTTGACTGGTATTATGAAATATACTCCAGGGCATATTTTCAGATCCCTGGCGAAAGCCCTGGACTTTATGGCCCCTCTCATGTAGGGCTGAAACATGTCGACTTAACAAATACCATTATCTCCACAGGCACCCCCCTGTTATTTTAATCATACCAGAAACACTGCAAATCAACAGATACCTTGGTGTTTTAAGGTATTTTTATCTTAAGACTCCGGCAGGAGAATTATCCTAGGTGCTCCCTGGAACTTGGTCGCGCCCATCCTCGTTGTGACGGACCAGGATGAGACATGATGCCGACGCATGACACCAATAGGGTGTGTGATGGTCTACCTAGCAACACTATGGTTATGTCCAAACGACGTAGGTTTAGCTTCGCTTCCTTGCCCTGTCCTTCCTGCAGTGAATACAGGAGGAACAGCTAAATGTATAGGATACTTTGTTGTGGAGGTAATTGTAGAAGGGAGGATTCATCCTATGCTCTCATCTCCTCCGGAACTCCAGATTATTATCAGGGGCTTTTCGGTCTGTGTATGGATAGAAAACTTGACATGCCAAGAAAAATAATTGTTCCAAGCTTCTATCACGTTTTGTGCAGAATCATCCCAAAGCGCCAATGTAATAGCAAATTAACACTTCTCATCCCTCTTTTTTAACAAGCCCCCTCTTGATTGGTCTTCACAATTTTTAAAATATAAAACGTAAACTAAACATGTTAATTCTCTGCCTCCTAATCAAAAAATATTTTTACCCTCACCGTTAATTTGGCCCTAGCCCCATTGGTTTTGCATGAAATCTGAAATACCTGAACTGAGTGCTCTTTCACTGCATTCCTCATATGAGGCACATTTATCAAACACTGCCAAATTTATAAGCAAATTAAAATTTGATTTCCCTCTTTGTGCCACCCTGATTGCTTGTGTCACGCTGCGAGCTGCAATGCGGCCCCTGCCCAGTCCAACAGCTTTCCTTGCGTCCCGCTCTATACAGCGGGACGCACTCTTCTCTTACTTGCAGGGCAGCAATGAAGCTGGCTGGCTGGCGCGTATTTCTATAAGCATGCCTTCACTGCGGCCAGCCCGCCAGTGCAGTCTTTGGTGATCCTCTCCCCGGGAGCCATGCTGGAGAGGAGGGAAAGGGGGAAGCTACCGTTGTTTTCCTTCTCCTTTCCAGAATTTCTAAGAAGTATTCATTGGGTTTCTTCAACCCAATCCAAGATGGCCACTATGTCATTAGGAAATTTCCTGCCCTGGGAGTAAACAAAGGGTTGGATTCTCTTCATCCTTGTGCCACAACACTTCTTCACTCCTGTTGGTGGTTCCCCACTCCTGTTTGTGTGTTTCTTCGCTCCTGTTGGTGGTTCCCGTCTCTTGTCCTAGTCTTCAGAGCTGTTCCTGAGTCCTGCCTCGGAACACTGGTTCCATTTCCTTCATTCATTCATTAAATCTTTATTTTGATTACCGAGGTAACCCTCAAAAGAAAGTCAGAAATAACATTAAATAGAACGCAACATTAAAAACATCAGAAGGTATAACTGTACATTACGATAAAAACATCAAGAGCAACCATACACCAGCATAATTCAAATATGGAATCAGTAAGTGGGACTTCTTGGTCGGTGGATTGTGTAGGGTAATGGCGCTCCTGGGAAATGCGCAGTGAGTATATAGTAGTGTACAATTATGATTGCGGTGCATAAGGGTGGGGAGAGCCACCCTCCTCCCCAATGTGTGGATAACCACTGATAAACCAAAACAACAGTCCCTTGCACACACCAACAGTATATATTATGCATCATTGACAATAATAAAAAAACACTCTTGTTCCTCCGTTGAAACAGTCACTTCAGTTTGATCTTGAGATCCTTAGCCAACACGTGTTTCGTCGCGCTTAATTGCTGTGCTCAGCGACTTCTTCAGGGCTAAGAAACAAACAAGTGTATAGAAGTTGGGAGTAAAAGATATCCATCACTAACATCAGATGTCCGTTACCCTTTGTGACAGTATGTTTATCGCAAAGAGCGGCTCAAGTATAGTCCTCGAGCCTGTGGAAACCCATGCTGTTTTACTAAAACATATCACCATTGCTGTCTCTAGACAGACTTGTGCAGTTAAAAGATGATCGCTATTCCAAACAAAAATTGTCAGCAAATGAAAATAAGCCCATTTCTGGTGACTTATTTAGTGACATCCAATCATTGAACATTTAGCAGTGACTCTTCTAAAGTGATTTAAGAAACACGGCACTCCCTCAATGTTGCCTCAAATCAAGAAAAAGTAGGGAAACCAACCTCAGTTCCAGTTGTATTTCTGACCCGGAATGGGTTCTAGTACTCCAGTGAAATTTGCACAGTATAGGGCAACAGTGATTGCTGTGTCCAAGATTTAGTGTATTCCAGAATTCTTTTCTGGGAATAAACAAGAAAGGCAGACAGAAAAGTCCCAGTTACAATTGTGAGTACACCCCACTTAAGTAAGGGCTTGTTATCGCTCCATTCGTAGCTGACAACAGGAAATTACATGTACCTTAAGTGTGGATCTTGTGTGTATAAGTCATAAATCCATCATGAAGAATGACGACGTGGTATAGTAAAACCACTCTTTGGGGGCTAAGTGAGTCCCTCTTGCCAGCAACCAAGTCTTTGCTGTCGTAAACGCAAACCCTAAACACAATAAAGGGAAGATGGGGATTTTGTTACAATCGCTATATATGTCTCACTATATATGTCCTCCCCATGTAATACTATTAAGGAGCGTGCCCCAAGTTAAGTAAGTAAGTAAGTAATCTCTTATTGCGTGATTAATTAAAACCTTTGCAATCAGTAAAAAACATGTGTATAAAAACAAACAACATCATATAATACTAGAATTGGCTCAAACGTTCCGTCCATCATCCCCTTTTGTATCGCTTTGTTCGCCCTAAGTTGGCGGGGGTATGCCCAGACGTGGGTCCCTTGCTCACTTTGCCACTGGATTCAAGCAAGCCTGGCTGATGACGGCTGGAATGCCAGAAACCGGTCCTAGGATGCTTGTTTCCGGTCCAGGGAAGACATGGCTTGGCAGTTCGGGTTGGACTGTTCCCATGAGGCACAGGGTCAGACTGATTTGCATATGGCCATGTCTGAACTGGGGTGGTGGAGTGAGCTAAAGAATGATGATGGATTAAACCCAGATCAGTTGACTGGGGGTGAGTGTTTGATTGGCTCAAGCGTTCCGTCCATCATCCCCTTTTGTATCGCTTTGTTCGCCCTAAGTTGGCGGGGGTATGCCCAGACGTGGGTCCCTTGCTCACTTTGCCACTGGATTCAAGCAAGCCTGGCTGATGACGGCTGGAATGCCAGAAACCGGTCCTAGGATGCTTGTTTCCGGTCCAGGGAAGACATGGCTTGGCAGTTCGGGTTGGACTGTTCCCATGAGGCACAGGGTCAGACTGATTTGCATATGGCCATGTCTGAACTGGGGTGGTGGAGTGAGCTAAAGAATGATGATGGATTAAACCCAGATCAGTTGACTGGGGGTGAGTGTTTGATTGGCTCAAACGTTCCGTCCATCATCCCCTTTTGTATCGCTTTGTTCGCCCTAAGTTGGCGGGGGTATGCCCAGACGTGGGTCCCTTGCTCACTTTGCCACTGGATTCAAGCAAGCCTGGCTGATGACGGCTGGAATGCCAGAAACCGGTCCTAGGATGCTTGTTTCCGGTCCAGGGAAGACATGGCTTGGCAGTTCGGGTTGGACTGTTCCCATGAGGCACAGGGTCAGACTGATTTGCATATGGCCATGTCTGAACTGGGGTGGTGGAGTGAGCTAAAGAATGATGATGGATTAAACCCAGATCAGTTGACTGGGGGTGAGTGTTTGATTGGCTCAAGCGTTCCGTCCATCATCCCCTTTTGTATCGCTTTGTTCGCCCTAAGTTGGCGGGGGTATGCCCAGACGTGGGTCCCTTGCTCACTTTGCCACTGGATTCAAGCAAGCCTGGCTGATGACGGCTGGAATGCCAGAAACCGGTCCTAGGATGCTTGTTTCCGGTCCAGGGAAGACATGGCTTGGCAGTTCGGGTTGGACTGTTCCCATGAGGCACAGGGTCAGACTGATTTGCATATGGCCATGTCTGAACTGGGGTGGTGGAGTGAGCTAAAGAATGATGATGGATTAAACCCAGATCAGTTGACTGGGGGTGAGTGTTTGATTGGCTCAAACGTTCCGTCCATCATCCCCTTTTGTATCGCTAAGTACACCGTCAGGCCCACGTAGAGGCCGTTAGCATAGTCCAGCCTAGATGTCACAGTGGCATGGACTATGACTTGGCGGCAGTCCTCCGGCAGCAGATGGAGGAACTTCCGCAGGTTTCTCAGTTTGCTAAAACAGGACGCTGTCACATGCCGAATTTGGGCAGAAAAAGAAAGGTCAACCTCCCACTTAACTCCCAGATTTTTTGCCATGACTGTAGGGGTGGGAGGGGATCCCATTTCCACCGGCCACCACAAGTCCGCTACTGGCGGCGGGTTTTTGCCAAAGAACAACACTTCCGTTTTCTCGGCATTGAGTTTAAGCTTATTGTTCTTCATCCATAGGGAAATGTCTTTCAAACAGCCCTTAAAACTCTTGAAGGAGTCCTCCGACTGCTCGTTCAAAGAGAACACCAGCTGGGTATCGTCAGCGTACGATATTGCCTTCACGCCCCAGTTGGCAATAAGTGAGAACAACGGGTCCAGATATATATTGAAAAGAAGCGGGCTTAGTGCCGACCCCTGAGAAACTCCACACCATAGATGTTTGGGTTTCGACCTATGGGGTTGCAGGGCGACCTTCTGAGTACGATTATTAAGAAATGATTTCAGCCAAGCCAGTACCGCCCCCCCAATGCCGATGTCCTGAAGTCTCTAAACCAATCTTAAATGGTCTACCTTGTCGAACGCCGCAGATAAATCCAGGAGCACCAGCATCGCTGATGCCCCTGAATCCACCGACATTCTCACAGATTCTGCCACCTCTAAAAGAGCCATCTCAGTACTGAAACCGGGTCTGAATCCATATTGAGTATCGTGAAAAATACCATGATTCTCAATGAAATTGGCCAGTTGTCGCAGCACCATTTTTTCCAGCATTTTTGCTGGGGCTGGTAGCAGTGAAATTGGACGGTAATTGCTCAAATCCCCTGGATCTCCATTGGGTTTTTTCCTGAGGGGAAGGAGAGTGGCATGTTTCCACATGTCAGGAAAGATGCCAGAAGTAAGAGATGTATTCCAAATGTGGGTCAACTCCTGGATAAGCGAGTGAGCCAACTCTTTCCACAATGTAGGGGGGCAAGGGTCCTCCGGTGAGCCTGACTTACAACTCTGGATCTGTGCCAATGCTTCCTGCTGAGTGATCGGGAGGAATTCCGTACAGGAGAACTCTGGCTTACTACTCCCCTTGACATCAGTTTTATCAATCTCAGCTATTGCTGTAAACGAATTATGAATTTTCCGAATTTTGTTATCGAAAAAGTCAGAGATACTTTCACACAGCGAATGGGAAGGTTGCACTTCAATCTCTAATTCTCTCGGCTTGAGAAAGGAGTTAACGACCTTAAATATTTCTTTACTTGAGTTATCTGCCTCATTAATGCTCCTCGCCACATAGTCTCTCCTGGCCTCTCTCATCAATTTATGGAGCTCTTTCAGTGCTTTCCTATATGCCACTTTAGCTGTAGCACAGTAGTCCACCCACCACTGACGCTCCAGGCGTTTGCACCTACTTTTATTTATCCTGAGAGTCTCTGAAAACCAAGGGGCCGAGGGAGATTGCCTCAACGTTTTAGTGACTCTGGCTGGGGCAGTGGCTTCCACAGCAGCGGAAATCCATTTATGTAAAGCAAATGTGTCCGCATTTGGATCTTTCGATAATGATGGTTGACTATCCTGCAAAACTGGCCCTAAGGACTCAGCGGTCAGCTTCTTCCAATTTTTTTTTAAAGAAATAGCGGGTACCCCCTTGCTGACTAGACTTTTCCAAACTAAATAAAAATGGAATTAAGCAATGGTCAGTCCAAACCAATTGACTAGGGGACTCAGTTATCAGGGACGGAATATTAGAAAACACCAGGTCTACTTACCTCCTCGATATGTTGTTTGTCAATAGCTTTACTATGATATTTGTGTAGCGCAATATTTCTGTAGCGTGATATTGTGACATACAGCCCACACATGGTAGTGCAGAGGATTTTTTACAGGCGATGGCTCTGAATTGTGACTTCATTGTATTCTGGTATATTTAGTCTTGCTTCACAGTCATTAATGTTCACCGGAGAAGCTAAAACACGTTTGTTCATAAGGGTTTTGCTCAACTATTCCTGAAAGATGTCAGTAATATGACAGTGCATTTAGAATGTCATAATGTCCTAAGTAAGATCGGGTTTGCATGAGGTAATCGTCCAATACAGAACCAGGAGCGGCCCGTGCAGGTACGAGCGGTGGGGCGGGGTGGGGTGGGGATGAACTCGACTGACGATAACGAGTGAAAATTGATTATTTATTTTATTTTCCCTCGTCGTCGTCTGTCGAGTTCCCCCCCACCGCACCGTTCTTACCTGCACGGGCCGCTCCTGCTGTAGTGGAAGATGGACTGGCTGATTGAAGTAGCTGGTGAAAGAGGGGTCAAAGATCCAACTCAGACGCATGTGACTCTTATCCCCTTGCAGTGGTCACACTCAGGGGGTGCACTGACTGTGCACCATCTTTTTGTGGCATACAATTAGTGCGACTCCTGACAGCCTCTTTACCTCTGTTCCTAAGTCCATAATAGTGCGCAGGTGCAGAGCAAAGTGTTTCCCTCATTAGCAGCATGCCACACGCATGCTAATGAGGGAAAGCCCCTGTAGATAGTGCCATCATTCTATCTGCACCGACGCTAGATGTATTACAGAAGAGGGCGCACAATCGTCTCTGCCTTCTTCTGTAATACTACAGTGTCCCTGGGGTGTAGAGAAAAGTGCACACGCCTGTTGAGCACCTGGGGCACTATTTGTGATACAGTCCATGGTGCTTTTTCTCTGGCGCACTTATGGCTACCTTGTACCAATGCGCACACCCTTATACCAAAGTGCAAGGGTGTTTGCGTGATGTCTGGCATAGTTTTTGTACTGGAAGACTATCTTTCCAGTACAAAAACTTTGCTTTCACATAGTTAACAACTTTTCTCATTTTGTATGTGCACTCTGTGTCACAAAGCACATGCAAACTTAGAAAAGGTTTGAGAAAAAAAAAACGTTTCTCACATGTTTTTGCCTGCATCAAGGAAGTGTAATTTCTTTTCATGCAAATCTCTGTTTACCTTTCTCAGAAGAAAGGGATTTGTGTCAATACCCATGGGTGGTTGCAGGGAAGGTCCATGTACCACTTGTGATACACTCCCTTGACTCAAAGTAGTTCAAAGCAGTGCATAGTGATACTTTGCCTTACTTTAAGCTAATTAACAATGCAAATCAGGATTTGCATTGGAAAGTTAATCCAAAATCAAAATTTTGTGCCAGTGTGTGACTCTTATGTGACATAAACCTGGCACAAACCTTTGATAAATGTGGCCCTATATTCTGAAGGTGCTTTGTTGATGGGGGTGGCTTGTGTGTTTTTGCTCATGACTATAGGTCATGTAGAGGCTGAGCCTGGAGGGCTAGGCCATTGATAAACATCGCGCCTACACAACAGCACCATCCGATCCTGTGAGAAACTAGATACCTGCATGAGCCAGGTAAAAACAAACAAAGGCAGGGATCAGAGCTAAGCCTTGCAGGTAAACAAATAAGCCTCTGCATTTCAATACATGAAAAAGTATATTTTATAGTCAAATAAGCCTTATTTAATTAAAATGTGGCTATACCTAGATGGATTCCGGTAAAATCTGGTGCAGTGTGTGTCTCCTTCCTGAAGCTATCACCTTTCTGTCTCCACACACTGTAGCTGTATAGCCTCGCCCTTACCCAATGAAACTATTTTTCTTCTCCTGGTGTTCCTATTACTTGAGCACTGGGGTTTTTGTAGTCCCGGCGAAGAGAAGTGGAAAAAAACAGTTCATCCAATACTAATAGCACAAGCATAATTATTAAAATCAGCTCATTTTACATACCAAGTCCGGTGATAGATACATACATTATACAAATATTAATCATGGCTCTAATTCATACCTTTTCCTCACTACTAAAACTATATGTATAAAATGTAATGCTGCACCTCTTAATTAGTGAGTCTGAAGTCGTTGTAAATAGGTCATACCTTGCTTAAGACATCTAATAGCGGATGCCCGCAGGATTGGCACTAAGAACCGTTTTCATAAAGTGGTATATAAAGTGCAGAATAATGTGAGATGAGTAGTACTTTGCTAAGATGTGTTGTTAAGGGGACAGCTTGGCAGGCTTGCAAACCAGCCTCCCTGATAGGGAAGGCTACTAAAAGGTGCAAAGTGCGAAGGTGAAAGTGAGTCAAATAAAACTTATGTTGTGAACTACTTGAGGTAACCAAGCAGGGCTCTCTAGTAAGGGAGGGTATAGGGATACGTGGCCACAGTCAGCATATCTTGCTGACTGTAGCCACGTATGCCCTCTCCTTTATACGCTGATGTAAAAACAAGCTTTTAATCCTTGATTTGCTATTTTTATCAATCATTCCAGGACTGGAGAAATATTCTGGGACACCAATCTCTGACATGATCTGTTTAATATACGTGAGCCAAGGAATTTTTAATGAATTATTCACCTCGAAATAGTCTTTTAATACTTCTCTTGAAAAGGCCGCCTCTGGTTTGAGCCATATTTTAATCCATAGTAATAGAGGGGCTACTCGTATAGTGTCTGATATATAAAGAATGCACCTCTAATTCAGTGTAACAAATGTGGATGGCAGTTCTCGTGGGTACCAAAGGAGTCTGTGTAAAAGGCATTTTTCACTCTTTGAAGAGCTCCAGAGTAACATGACCCCATACACACGCCCCATATAAAGCCACTGGAATGCATTTACTACTACATAGTTGTAGCATCGCCTTCAAAGATCTGCGACCGAGCTTGATGGTACATCGAAAGATCGTCGCGGTCAAACTTGCAAATTGCTGCAATCTCATGTTTATCAAATGCCCCCACTGCAATGAGGTGTCAAACATAATTCCCAATTAGTTAAATGTAGTTACTAACCTCAGCCCCACCAATAAAATGTGACTTAGATTTCAAATTTCTCAATTCACTTGTCATAATAAAAGATTTGCTAATATTTACCTTTAAATCTGATTTTCTCATAAAAGTGGTGAATGCATCTAATAAAATCTGAATGGTGTTTATGGTTCTGGCTAAGAGCGCCTGGTATCAGACGTTTCCCAGCCTGGGGCACATCAGCACCACAATGAAGAAGAAAGGTTTCCAGACCTTTAATATAGAGTAAAAACAGGGGCTAAGATACAGCCTTGGCGTACACCACGCTCGGAGCTCAGTGAGGGTGTACATTTTCCATTAGGCCATATCTGATTCTGACTACAGTATCTATGTGTAATTTCTTTAATAGGATAATGAGGGCATCTTCCACTCCCATCGTTTCTAAAATGTCCCATAGTAGAGAGCGATATATTGTGTCAAAGGCACAGGAGAAGTCCATAAAGGCCATGTGTAATGAGCGCGTCCTGACCTTGACGTACTTTCCTATTACTAAAGAGAGATTACAGGAGTGCTTGACTGTGCCGATACCTGGCCGAAAGCTAATTGAGTAGGGAGATTGGTCAATAACAATTGGGGCTATTTCTATCCCCTTTGGTAAAATTGTGGACCATGGTGGCCTCCCTCCATGATGCTATCGAGGAACCTTGAGTTACTGCTTGCAGGACATTGGTGATTATTGAAGCCCAAACAATTGTTGTTTTTTTTAAATATCCACCGGCACACCATTTGGGTCTGGCTTTCCCATAAGAAGATATCTGAATTGCACAGGCTACTTCATTGATTTCAACAGAGCTTCTACAGTTAAGGAGCACCACAGAGTTTATATTTGGGTTTTCAATCTTTTCAACTAGATTACACTCATTACTTCCTGAGTTAAAAACCTGAGCAAAGTGGGCCAACCATCTTTCAGCTGCAATATAATTCTCAAATCTAGAGGTGGTCTTATCAGACAAGTAGGGGGGATTTACAATATCACAGAATGTCTTGGTATCGCTAGTTAATGCCACTGCTTCGAGATCCTCCCATGCAGCCTTTCTGATCTCATCTTTGCGAATCTCTAAAAATCTCTTATAAATTAAGAGTGCTTGAAGTCTCTAGTGATATTGCTTGGAGTCTGTTTAAGTGTTATTAAAAGCTGTCTATGAGCTGCAGAACATGCTGAGTCAAACCATCTATGTGATGTTCTTAATGGTAAGCATATGGGAAATCTCTGGACTAATCAATTCATAGTTATTTCCAATAGAGCTACGGCCAGCTTCTGGTGACTGGCAGATAATAATCGAGTCGAATTTGCTGATGACAAGATAGTTCAGAAACTGAGTCATCAGTTTTATCCCACTCAATTCTCACACCCTTATTCTCGTTTTAGGCCAGCTCTCCCTTCTGCACGTATTCAAGGTCTGTCTTAATATTAAATCAAGATTGAAATGTAAAGGGTTGTGGTCACTGATGTAGGTTGCAATGACCCTACATTTTATAAATAGTACTAACATCCAAGCTAATCAAAATGAAATCTATAGTACTTCCCTTGCAGAAGCCTGTAAGAGTAGGGATATATGTGGCATCTTCTGGGCCTAAGTTACCTGCTAACACTAAGTTATACTTTGCAACCAGCCCATTAAGGGCCTCTGCATATGTGGTATGTTTGAAATGTGATGCATGTGCCCAATACACATATATAAAACCACAGACTGGAGTTTTACTGAATTTACAAACAACAGTGTTAAAATCGCCTACCCATATCATTGGCGTAAGCTTTTGAGACCGATTAAGAAACTTAGTAAGAGTGTTTACAAGCATGTCTGTTACCTCTGTAGACCGGCTATCAAAAGTATTATTATAGAAATTAATAAGCAACAAATCAGACATTCTTGAGAAACAGAAATAGAAAACCTGAAACCAGGCAGAGCTATGCACTGTAACAACACTAGAACATACACTTTTAGTGAAAACAAGACTCGCCAGGTCCCCTTTGTGCCTGCTCGGTGCAGATGGAGTAGCAGGATGGCAATAGGCGTGGTAACCTTCATTGTAGAAGTCCTCTATCACCCATGTCTCTAGGCAACAAATTATACAGTAGTTTTTTGTAAAGTCCAGTAGTTCTGGGTTTGACAATTTTGTTTGAATACCAGCTAAATTCCATGAAAGCAAGTCAAAACCTTTACCATGGGTAGTACAATACTTTTTGAGTGGCAAGGATTGAACATTAGCCATTTTAGGGGATCTAGATGTTTATTTAGATCCTATTGCTAAACCTCATAAGTTTGTGCATCAAGTGATGAGTGAGTGAAATTTTCAGCGAGAAACTTGTGTGCCTTTGGATTTATGTTCATAATCAAGCTAAACAAGAAAGATACTCCACTGATATGTAACATTTGGAGAATGTCATAGAATGTACGTGAGGCAGTGAGTATTGAACTTGAAATGTTGTGTGATACTGGCGTAGAACCTGTTAAAGCTACTCAGTGGTTGGTGCCTGTGGAAGTAACTCTAAAGGTTAGTGGTGAAGTCGGATTATGTGTTCAACTGAGAGGTTTAAATAAGGAGATTGTAGTTGATAAGTTCCCCTTCCCTAATTTAAATAAGATTGTATCCACTATTGCTGAAGTAAGGTTCTTTTCAAGCTTGGACCTTGCACAGTTCTTTATTCCTTGGGATCTTGCATCAGCTTAACACCAAATTAAACTACACGAGTAATCACAGTGTTCATAACTCCTATGGGTTCTTATATATTCTCCAGAATGCCATTTGGTTTGGTGTCGACGGCATGGGTGGTCTAAAGGTGATGAATGGGTTACTGGAGGACATAGTGGGAGTGAAATATTTTCAAGCTAATGTGCTTATCTATGTTAAGACTTGGAAAACACACAATCTTCAAGTGCATCAACTATTGTGACTATTGGGTAAGGCTGTTCTGACTTTGCAAGCAGAGAAAGGTCAGTTTGGTAAAGAAGAAATTTCTTAATTGTATACACAATACCTGGAGAAGGTATAAGACCTAAAAAGGAATTGACGGACACTATCTTTAAATTGGAGATACCTAAAAGTATGGACGAAGTCACACATTTTTTGGTAAGGTTTAACTATATAGTCGCTACATACCAAACTAATCTATTAAGTCTGTTGCTCTAAGTGAATTGTGTAAGAAGAGTTGAACTTTGAACAGAACAGCGAATGCAGTAATGAGTTTAACTTGATTAAAACAAATTTAGCGAAAGCACTTACTCTTAAAGCGTTTGTGTAGGGTATGAAATCTATTGTAGTCACTGATGCAAGAGGGAAAGGACATAGTGCTGTCTTGTTACAGGGTGACAGTGATCTAGTAAGAGTGATTTCTTGTGCACCGAAAATACTGAACAATCCAGAGTATAATTACTTAGTTACTGAGTGATTGAGAGGGAGATGTTAGCAGTCAGTTGGGCTCCGAAAGAATTCCGGAATTTTTTATGGGATTGCATTTTTTTCATTTGTTCCGATCACAAGCCTCTAAGGGAAATTTTGATGAAGAAGGGATTAGATTCTGTTACTGCCTGTATTTGTAGGTATTTGGTGGAATGGAGGAATATATGTTTGATTTGGAGTATTTACGAGGGGCCATGAATAGTGCTTTGGACTGTCTTTCCAGATTAATTTCAGAAGAGTTTTCTGAAACTGAAGTGGAAGGAAATAAGTGAATGTTTGTATGATCACCCAAGGAACCATTTTAAAGGACACTTGGAAAAGGAAAAATGAGGGAGTTGGAATCTATGCTGTAACTTCATGGTTAAAGGTTTGCCTGAAGGGGACGTGGCCGTGACCGCCGCCAAGATGGCGCATCTGTGTGGGGCTCCGATGGAGGCGGTACTAATCCGCTTTCAACTGCTTAATAATCCATCTACAACACGCTGCATAGACGGTGGTGCAGTGGAGGAGAGCCTGGTGACGCTGCGGGCCGGAAGATGGGGAGAATCGAGGCCGGGTTAACATGTATGATAAGGAGGAACGGGGCACACCCGACATAGCCTCAGAGGCCCCGCGGCGACACGGGCCACGGTCGAGGCTGAGGCTGGGATCACTCGATCCCGTTGGGCAAAACGCTGACCCCATCCCACCCTCTCCTCCGGCCCACCTTGCCGATAATCCATGCGGCGTGGCACTAAGAGGTAGTGTGGAAAAGCCCTCTTGTCGTCCATCTGAAGAGGCCTGCCGGTGAAACGCGCCACGGAGGGCGGGCCCATGTGTGGGCTGCCACACATCATGCAGGAGCGGAGCCAGAGAAATCCGAGGTGCTGGGAGTGACGGAGTCTGGACCCTGTAGAGACTCCCTACGACGTTAAGCCCTGCCCTGGGACGCACGCAAGGTGGTAAGTCACAGGCCCACACGCGGTCCCTCCAATCACCAGGCACATTATACAGCACCCGGGCGGCCATCGGTGGTGCGCGGCACTTGGTGGACGCGCCGCCGTGCATATCAGGAGCTGGACACAGTGTGGACTGTGGAGGAGGGAACAAATTATTGGTATCAATCATCTCCGCGTGACCTGAGATTCCCCTTCCCCCCTAGCATGCTTACAACGCGCACATAGGGGTGCACAGGAGTCACCTGGTCTACTGACTTGCCGGGACAGCTTGGATTGTATTGACATTGCTATTACAGTACCGGGCCACACCAACACCTATCGGCCCTGTGATAAGTCATAGGTTCGCACGCAGTTCTTCCTACTACCTGGCACATTATACAATCCTTACGCGGCCTGAAGCAGTTGCGCGACACTTGGGAGCTACGCCGCCACGAACATCACAAGCTGGTCGTGGTGTGGACTGTGGAGAGGGAAATAAATTACTGATATTATCCATCTCCGTGTGGCTTGTGATCCCCCCTCCCCCTCCCAGGGTACATATAACGTGCATATATGCGTGTACAGGGTCACTTAGGCCACCAACTTGCATGGATAGCTGGGACCGTGTTAACATCGCTATCACAATATCAAACCATACCAACCCCCATCGGTCTTGTGATATGGGCCGTACAGAGCCTAAGCAACGCAGGCTCACATTCGATCGCTCCAAACCCCCAGAAGACTGCGGAGCACATTCAGACATGGATGAGCCTACTGACGTAGGCTTAGAAGCCGCCTCCTCGAGCACTATGGCAACCATAATGACAGAACTTAAGGCAGGCTTCAGCGCCATGGACGCCAGCTTCGATGCATTGGCAGGCCTCATCGACAGACTAGGTGAGCATCTGGATAGCCAGGGAGTGTGCTTAGAAGCAGCCGAAAAAAGAATTTTGGACTTGGAAGACAACTCCAGCTCAACGTTAAAACACATGGAACAAATGGAACGAGTACTTCAACTGGTGACCATAAAAAAGGAGGACCTTGAGGCCAGATCGCGCTGCAATAATATACGCATTGCAGGTATTGCTGAAACCACAAACATGGGGCGCCCCAAGGTATATGTGGAACAACTCTTAGCGGAAATCTTTGAACGCTCCAATTTCTCAACCACATTTGTCGTGGAAAGAGCACATCGCTCCCTGGGCCTGAGGCCTCCGGAAGGCGCACCACCATGCTTTGTAATAGCGTGCCTGCTTAACTACAGGGATAGATATACTGCATTGTGGCTAGCCCGCTATGCCATGCTTTACCCGGCGTGCCTGTGGGTGGTACATAACGGCCGCACCAAGATCATGGACACATCTGCAGACGCTGTTGCCTTCTGCAAGGAGATCTGAGCTGAACCCCCCTCAACCCACCAGCCCACATCTGGAAAATCAGAAACGGATCACCCAGGACACTCCCCCCCCGGCAACCCGCAACAACGAGACGTGAAGATAACTGATATTGCAGGTCACTTGAGTCTTTCTTGAATAAATATCCAGGACCCTTACAAACAACATATGTTGCTATTTGCATTTGTTAGTTGAATGTCACATGTATGGTAAGAAACCCGTTCAGAAGGGCCGCCAACGCTAGATCACCGCTGCGCCCCCACGGTGATCACCTCCTGTTTTCTTTTTGTACTGGGAACTTTGTTTGTTAATTTGTATTGTTGATTAGGGGAAAAGAATCCCTAGATGTTATTTAATCTAGTGTGGGGGGGGCAAGGGTATACAGGATTGTGTTAGTGTATGTTAGTAAGTCAACTGTTGTTCGTCACAAAAAGTTGTATTACACAGTGCTGTTCAAAGACCATTACACTATGCTGCCAGCTAAATCAACTCACACAATAGACCATTCATTGTATCTATGTTGGCTAAAAGTTAAAAACTCTCTGCTATATCATGGAATATCCGGGGCATAAATAACCCAAGTAAGGGCAAACAGGTACTCTCCTACTTGAGAAGGTATGATATCAAGCTCGCTTTTTTGCAGGAGACCCACCTATCCCCTCGAGGTGATCAGACCTTTGCTAAACAGTGGGGTTCCTACCGATATTTTTCATGCTACAGTTTGTACTCCCAAGGCACCTGCATACTGATCCACAGGAGTGTCCCATTTCTACAGCACGCACACTATGCTGACCCACATGGCCGCTACCTCCTGCTACTAGGGTCCCTGGCAGAAAAAAAGGTACTGCTAATCAACATATACGCCCCCAATATGGACGACCCCGATTTTTTCTCAGATCTGTTGGCTCCTATGGACAGTTTTGAGACTGACCATGTCATAGTGGGGGGAGACCTCAACATGCCACATTGTCTACAGACAGACTCAACCAGTGCACAAACCACTGATAAACCCCGGGCTAGGCGAGTGTTTCGACATATTACAGACACAAAATCACTGCTGGACGCCTGATGTACACGCCATCCACATACACCTGGGCAGATTAGAAGCATCTCTATTAACCGGAGACGTAGACTATTACACTTTAAGTTCGTACATCGATATTAGCTTTCCCCGGTAGACATTGCCAGATTTGATCACTCCAGACCAGATAACTGCTTGAAATGTCTCGCTCTGGGAGCAGACTTTGCACATGTAACCTGGACCTGCTCGAAAATCTCCCCCTACTGGCAGCCATATTCACACACATATCTGCCATGACAGGACATGCCAGAACCCCGGACCCTTTAGTGGTTTTACTGGGATATACATACGATGTGCCCCACGCGTCTCGCCGCTTAGTCTCAATGGCCCTGCTGCTGGGCAAGAGGGAGGTGGTGCTGTGATGGGGAAGTGTTAGGTCACCCACCCCTACAGAATGGCTGGAAAGCATGAGCTGGTGCGAAAGCATGGTGTGAGAATACGCCAACTTACAACCCCTCACATCACACCCTAGAGACATCTGGGCACCCTTCCGCACAGATCTGCATACTCTGACACACTTTTCTGCTGATCAATCTCCCACTTTGGAGTCCCCGGACCACGGGCAGCATGCCACCGCCTAAGCCCCCTATGGTTCAGATCCTTACCTCCTTAGTCGGAACATATTCACAATATAGAGATGATTTAAATAACAAATATAGCTGATTATTCCATGTAATCCAGTACTGTGTACGGTTGTTAAACTGCAATTGTCTAACGTTTTCTTGCTGATGTATAAAATTTTATGAAAACAATAAAAAGAAAAAGAAAATAAATTGATTATTTCTGATCTTCATCCTTATTGGTGTGTGAAGGAGGTACTTTCTGGAGTCCTACTAAGGGGCATAGGTTGGTAGTTCCTAATTGGCTCAGAGATAAGCTATTTGGATTAGTGTATGAGGGCATCTAGGTATTGTGAAAGTGAAAGAATGTTTCAGGAAAGATTCCTGGTGGCCTGGTTTTTGATCTGGAAGTGAAGTGAGTTGTCCGGAAATGTGGAAAATGTGTAACGAATGATAAGGTTTGCAAGCCCAGGATACCTCCTATGGTACGTAGGGATCTACCTAAAGGTCCATGGGAGAAAATTGCTTTACATATTGTTAGTCCTCTCAGTGGTAACTATGGCACACCTTATATGATAGTAGTTGTAAAGATATACTCCTCAGGTCCGTCCTTCGAATTTTGTTGGAGTTGTTTATACAGGAAGGTTGTCCTATAATGCTCCTGACTGAAAATAATCCTCAGTCGTGCTCTGGGGCAACGGATGTTTTTTTTTTAAGAACAAATGTTATTGATATTTTCTTTGTCCACATGATAATCAGCAACAATGATGGAAAGAGACATTGTATGAAATAACATTGACCATCATGAGCTACAGCATACAATTGATACAAAGGGAAAAACGAAACATAATTAAAAAAAAATTAAAATTAAACATGATGAAAAAACTGGCAACGGATGGTTTTTAAGCGAATGTGGTATTACACATAAAAGATGCTCTGTACACCATCCAGTATAATAGTATTGTTGAGCATCTTAACAAAACACTGAAAGAGGGAATACAACTTGAGAAAAGCAAGTGGTTTGGACTGGGAAAAGGTGTTGCAAGAAAGTCCGCTTAGTTACCGGTTACCTGCTCACTCAACCATTGACAAAAACACCTCCTGAGTTAGTCCGCAGCGGTGTTCCTGATCCTAAGGTACATCCGGGTTGGATGAGTTGGCTAAATGGAGTGGTTGATGGTTTGGTGAAAGATAATTGAAGAATAAAAGAGGAGTGAAAAGTGATGTTGAGAAAGCATTATTTTAATGAGAAAACATGTGAAGGATACTAAATTCTGTGTGGGCAGTTTTGTTAGGATTCGTTCTCCAGAGTGATTAGAAAGTAGTTGTAAATGTGCTGAACCTCAGGAACTGTAAAACTGCTCCACAACACTCTTAAAACAAGTGATGGAAGAATATTCAACTTGAGAAGAGTTTCACATCACATAGCAGATTTGTCTGTCCAGAGTGGTTAGTGGGTGGTTGCTCTTCATGTTACTGTATGAGTAAACTTTCCCCTTTCATTTTGGGTAGGCTGTTTTGTGTTGTGTAGTTGGAGGGGGGTTGGTTTTTATGGGATTCATTGGATATACATTAATGTATTTTCATCTGCAATTTGTTGGCTGATGTTCCTGCCTTTCCTTGTATAGTTTATTAGTCAATTTGTTTCCCAACACTTTGAACTGAATTTATGTATTATGGTTTGCTTGTATAAAGGAAAGATGCGTGGCATCTTGAGCACTGCGTTGCCCTGTGGGTTTGCTGCTTTCTTTCTGAGAGTTTTGTGAGTTAAACATTCCAGCAGACGGTTGGTGGTGGTGGGTGAATGAGGTTTTAATAAAGAGAACTCATGCTTAACTTGTGGTGTACCGTTGCATCCTTTCCAGAGTTTGTCCTTTTCTGAGTTAGTCACTTGCCACTTTGCATTTGCAGCATCAAAGATCCTGGAGCTAGCTGCCTTAGTGCACAACTGTGATGCTAAAAGTTTTCCTGATTTATCAGATTTTTTCATAGAATAATTTGACTCTCAGCAAAGTTCTTTCTGAGCTTTCCATCAGCAAAAGATGAATTTGTCTTTCGGGACAGTGATATTTCTTCACAATTTAAGATACCTTGAACCGTAATGATCTTCTTCACACCTCCCTCTCACTGTGGCCCAAATAGGTCTCTGGTCTTCCTCAGCTGCAGTCCATGTACCTTTTATTACAGGATTGAATGCATTTCTGAGTTTTCGTGGGAACCTCTCCATTATCATTCACTTCAAAGTAACCCATATAATGTTTTCTGTGGTCAGTTTCATACATTCTGTCTTTCAATAAAAGGGGTCGGACCTTCAAGAGCCTTTATTTTTGATTTCTTCAACTATATAATTTTGTGCCACAAGATTAGGGTACAGTCTCAATTTGATATAAGACCTATCTCTATTTTATTTTTTTCCTCCCCCACGGTGTCTGCAACCCAAATGATATCAGTTTCTGAGTAGGTCCTATGATGTTGTGAAGCTCTGTCATCTTTCATCTGTCTATGACAGACCCTGTTGTCACGCTCATCGCTCATCCCCTCAGTATCTATGGCCGCCTTCCCTCACTTCATCAGGATTGTCTTTCACACCCTCTCGCTCACCACGATATATGGCACCTTGGCTGCAGTTGATGGTGCCTGGTCACATGGCACTCCTACGCCCGGCGATACAAGCCACCCTCCCTCCTTTGTTTAGGATGGTGCCTACTCTTTCACTCCTTAGGATAAATCTCACCTTCCCACAGCGCTTAATTTGTAAATAAATAAGTGAGTGCAGGCACGCAAAGTTTTTATTAGGAACCCACCACTCTGCTGCTCAATGTCAGGGTCGCCAAACACCAACATTGCACAAGCTTGATGCCACCTCATGCCACTTTCTCTTTATCTCTATCTTGCAGCTCTTTTTTCATATCTGCTTCCTTCCTTTGTCGCTGTTGTCCTAGCATTCTCTTCCTCCTTCTCTCCCCATTTTCTGCCAGTCTCTCGCTCTTCTGGGTCAAAATCTGATGATCTAAAAAGTTCCGGCACCCTTGTGCCTGCGCCAACTCTCTATAAGCTGTTCTTCCTAACCTCTAATTCTTTAGGATAAAACTTGCCTTCTCTTCTCTCTCATGATGCTGCCTACCCACACTGGCCTCTCATTCTCCCCGTATCTATGGCCCCTTCCCTTCTTGCATTAATGTTGCCTATTTGTTCCAAGGAATCTGAACCTTTCTTCCCTAAAATAGCCTCTATCCTCATCCCTCCCAACCCAAAGGTATATGATCCTGTCCCTCCACTCCAGACCATGGGATGACCACCAAAGAGGATAACCTCCATCTTTTCTGCCTTTAATTTAAGACAATTATCCTTCATCCGAATGGAAATGGCCTTCATGCAGCTGATGGCTATTGAGTGCACATCTTCCGTAATGGATATGATAATCTGCGTGTCGTCCGCATAAGATAAAACCGAAAAGCCATACGAGTGAATCAGCTTAGCCAATGAAGACACATACAGATTAAATAATGTAGGATGGCAGCCCCCCCCCAGCTGCTCTCATTTTATTTGCCATGAAGAGCTAGGCACCTCTTTGATTGATTACGTGATCCATCTTGCACCCTTACTCGCGTGGCGAGCCGCGTGGAGTAACCGGCAGCTTCTTTCACTAGAAAGATTATCCACGATTGCCTGGCCCTAGATGGGGTGGGTAAAATACCCTATCTAAATATTTTCAGAAACATGTTAAGTAAGATGGCAAGAGTAATGTTTTTTTAGATCCTGAATCTATTGCCAGTATGAGTAAAAGGGAACTGAAAATCAATTTCCTTGATCTGGCCAGGAGGGAGAGGGAGAACTATGAATTTAAACAGCCAGAGTATCTGCCCATCCCCTTTTACTGATCTAGCCAGGTATCCAACCCTATATTACAATGGTTATCAATTCAGATCACAGGTTTTTATTAACTAGGTTCTATCTAAACATTATACACTGTTTATTTGCCTTCACTGATTCGGATGGAATGGGTTGGTCTCTTCCGCCTTGCCCCTGTAATAATTTTGCCCCTGTAATAATTTATCGGAACAAATCACTTTACATTTATGTTTCTTTTCTAGCTTTTATACGACACCTAAAAGACAGCTGATCATTCCTGTAATTAAACATTTACATTTTGTGCAATGGAGACCAGCACTGGTATACCTTTAGCAATTACATTCAGGAGCAATATGTTACTCTGTAGCAAGCTTTCTTGTCAAGGTTAGGAGGTCAGGAAATGTTTAAATGGGGGATAAGTATTTATTATTTTTATTAACTGTTTTTAAATTATGTATTTTTAGAAAACTAGAGAATACATGTTGAACAAATATATATTTGATTGATATTCACATATTTCTTAGGCTTGAGAACCTGGGTTATAATTAACATATAAATTGCCATCTTTATTTTGATCCTGTTGCTACCTCAGTCCAGAGGCGGCTACTCTGCAATGGCGGAGGAACGCCGCCCCACTGGCTCAGAACCAGCACCTGAAACATAAAACGATGGGGCATATTAGCAAGACCCACGTTAAAATTATCGCCGTTTTAGCGGCAGGATAATGGGCTTGCTAATATGCGTTATAGAATTCCAATAGAAGCCCAGGTTAGATGTGCAGGACATCTAACCTGGGCTTCTATTGGAATTCTATAATGCATATTAGCAAGCCCATTATCGCCGTTTTAGCGGCAGTTTCCTGCCGTCGCCGGTCTTGCTAATATGCCCCGATGTTCTATCATCGTTTTATTTTTCACCTGCTGGCTGAGCCAGCGTCCGTGGGGAGAGGTGGGCAAGGGACATGGGAGGGAGGAGGAGGACTGGTTTGTGCACTTCTAAGTGTGCATGTGTGTTTGGCCGGCCGTCTTAGGCCGGCAAAACACACATGCACACTTAGGTTTCTCCAACCGGGCTGTATCGAACAGCTGGGTTGGAGAAACAGCACAGACTCCCTGTCCTGAGTGGAGCGTCAAACCAGCCAGCTCAGGCCAATCCCCATGCTGCTCTCATAGCATGAGAGCAGTGTGGGGATTGAACAGGGAGTCTGTGATACTGTCCCATTGTCTGGTGTGACCAGGAAGAACACTGAGGCGCAATGCAGGAGGCGGCCGGCAGCTTCAGGTAAGTTCCTTTTGAAAAAATGTATATTAATGCCCTGTGCTCCCCCTCCACGCTCCCTCCCCCGGGACCTCCTACATTTGCCCACCACTTTTTGTTTGTGGCGGCTGCCACTGCCTCAGTCGCTGGTACTATATTGTGTGCACCACAACAGTAAGTGGTTGGTGTTTAATGTTTAGGATTAATTTTTATTGATTGTATGTTTCGGAATTTTTTTATTGTAATGGCTCATTCTACTTTTATGGATTCATTGGAACTGAATAAAGTATTTTGAATGAATGAATGTATAATGTAGGACTTATCGAAGAACCCTGCGGTCCCCCACACGGGAGAGAACAATTTTGACCTAAAGTCTCCACAGATTACTGTTTGTACTCTGTCAATCAAAAAAGACCTTAAAAGATTCAAAGCGGTATCTTTAATACCAAGCTGAGCTTGGCGAGAAGTGAGGAGAAACGGGTAGACTGCATGACTAAGACACAGTTGGTACTAAAAAAAAAAAAAAAACTCGGTGACTCCCAAGACGTCTTGCAGTAGCACCTGGAATCAACGAGATGTTTCAGGGTGTCTTCAGCTATTTCTTAATCTCTTTAATCGTTGACGAGCAGGAATTTGTTCGCCCGCAGGTGAACAATTCAGCTGCAATTATTTCTTTTCATGTGGGAGGTGCCGCTTCTTCCAGACGTCATCCTCAGGCACTGTTGTAAATGATCACTCAGCGCGGATCATTGGTTCCTTAATAAACAATCATGCATATACCACCATTCTATAGGCAGGTGAAATAAATGAATAACAAAAACATGATAGCATCCTCCAATATGGCCATATAATTGCCTCAACAATTGTATTTATTCATTTCTTTTTGGAATTTTATAAAATAGCTACTAACTGAAGAGTTGGCGCTTCATGAAGCCGACTCTAGGCAGGTGCCTTACGGAACCACCTCATGACATGCCTGGATGGTCCATATGCAAGTCATGGCTTTGAAGGCACCTTCTTGCAAAGGAAGGACAGCAACCAAACAACAAAAAGGGATTTGGCATAGTCCTTTGAAAATCATTGTGCTGGAGCTGGGTAGCTGTCGTAGGCCCCCATTACGAGTGGCCTTGAGCGGTATCCCAGCTCTGGGCCATTCTTGGTTTGCTTGGGTCTACTGGAACAGAATGACCCAGCCTGCAAAGTCTGGATCATCAAACCCCGACATATTGCAGAGCTGCAAGAGTTGCAGCCTCTGCAGCACCAGGACCTGCCCTTCCGCTGCCCCCATTTAACCCCCTGTGGGCATAAAAAGCCTCACACCCATTTACCACCTGCTCCAAGAAAAGTAAAGTCACAGAAGAGGCTGGCGACAACACTAGCTCCACATAAAAGTATTTAGAGACCTCACACAGCCAATGTTCTTGCAGGCAACTGCTGTTATCTCGTCTAAGATGGTAAAGAATTTAGCCATGCTTTGTGCAGAAAGTATTAGGAACTATATCCCCAAACAGAGAGGGTCTATCCAACTTTAAAATGGCTGTCTGACTGGGGATTCAATCATGCTGGAAGTCAACAACAGTAGGGAAAGTAAGGTAACTAACTGACTCTGAGACATTCCTCGTGGCCGCTGAATCCTTGCCCAGCTGTAATGACAACTATGCAACTTATCTAGTAACTAAGCAAGATTTGAGACCTTAGTATGACTGACGCCTCTGTCTTTGAAGCCAGCAGAGGTGACCCTACTTCTAAATAGTGCTATTGTAGTGCCTAGCTGGTCTTTGCAGTGTATGATTGATGCTCCTTTACTTCAGAAGTCCACCCCTTGACTGTGAACAGCTCTGCTCCATTACTACGAGGTCTCGAGAAGATGCGCTAGGCATTCAGATGGCAAAATGAAGACATTTCAGATGAAGTGGTCACAAAAAATGAGCAAATAAGTAAAAGGGAACAATGCATATTGAAGCTGTCCTGTTACTCTGGATAGGTTAATGGGATACCTGGCCTGATCACACTTCTTGTTTCTCGGAATCGGCTCTTTCAGGCATCACTCTTAGCCAACCCGTGGCCGTAGAGAGGCCGTCCACAAAACTGTATCTCATCATTGGGCCATACACTCAGGGGTCGATTCCGATGTCGGCCGGAAGCGCACCTAACAGTATTCGTCCGGAAAAAATACCAGCCGAACGCGTGTTTTCCGACCGACTCGAACACTCTACCGAACAAACAAGTACGATGGCCATAACAGCCCAGATTCCGAGCGAGCCGTACTTACCCATTCCAGCTCCTGTTCCCCGCCCGAGCCGGATCCGTAAACGCCGAATCGAGTCGCACGGAACCAAATACACAGCACCTCCCGGCCGGAGTAGTACGATGCGCACTCCGTACGCGCCGAACCCGTCGCTACGCACGGCACGTTTGAGCATCCGGGAGAGCTGCACATAAGCTCCGATTCGCGCCACAAGACGATCCACGGCGACGAGACGAACAAGCCAGCGACGAGTACGAGTCAAAGCCACGAGAAACCCGAACGAGACGACCCAACCATGAATCCCATCGCGCAGGTCCTACCAATACTCTACATCTATTACCGGGAACGGTACGGACGCGTACGGTGCAGACGGTAAGTCAAACACCCACAACACAAACAAACGACACGTACCCGAAATATGTCACACACACATAGGGATGCACAAATGACGTACACTAGCAACAGCAGAACCATAGGGGTGGGATGGCCATCACCAATGCCATACACACCCATAGGGGGATGGATGCCTACCACTAACACCACCCTACCACCACCCCTACTCATGGGGGGCTAGATGCCTGCCACTACCACCACCCCTACTCAGGGGGGCCTGGATGCCTGTCACTACTACCATCCCCACCGATAGGGGGATGGATGCCTACCACTAACACCACCCCCACCCAGGGTGGGCTGGATGCCTACCACTACTACCATCCCCACTCATGGGGGTCTGGATGCCTACCACTACTACCATCCCCACCCATAGGGGGATGGATGCCTACCACTAACACCACCCCCACTCAGGGTGGGCTGGATGCCTACCACTATTACCATCCCCACTCATGGGGGTCTGGATGCCTACCACTACTACCATCCCCACTCATGGGGGTCTGGATGCCTACCACTACTACCATCCCCACTCATGGGGGTCTGGATGCCTACCACTACTACCATCCCCACTCATGGGGGGCTGGATGCCAGCCACTACTGCCATCCCCACCCATAGGGGGATGGATGCCTACCACTAACACCACCCCTACTCAGGGTGGGCTGGATGCCTGTCACTACTGCCATCCCCACCCATAGGGGGCTGGATGGCTGTCACTACTACCATCCCCACTCATGGGGGTCTGGATGCCTACCACTACTACCATCCCCACCCATAGGGGGATGGATGCCTACCACTAACACCACCCCCACTCAGGGTGGGCTGGATGCCTACCACTACTACCATCCCCACTCATGGAGGTCTGGATGCCTACCACTACTACCATCCCCACTCATGGGGGTCTGGATGCCTACCACTACTACCATCCCCACTCATGGGGGTCTGGATGCCTACCACTACTACCATCCCCACCCATAGGGGGATGGATGCCTACCACTAACACCACCCCCACTCAGGGTGGGCTGGATGCCTACCACTAACACCACCCCTCCTACCACTACTACCATCCCCACACATGGGGGTCTGGATGCCTACCACTACTACCATCCCCACTCATGGGGGGCTGGATGCCTACCACCACTACCATCCCCACTCATGGGGGGCTGGATGCCTACCACTACTACCATCCCCACTCATGGGGGGCTGGATGCCTACCACTACTACCATCCCCACTCATGGGGGGCTGGATGCCTGCCACTACTGCCATCCCCACCCATAGGGGGATGGATGCCTACCACTAACACCACCCCTACTCAGGGGGGGCTGGATGCCTGCCACTACTGCCATCCCCACCCATAGGGGGATGGATGCCTACCACTAACACCACCCCTACTCAGGGTGGGCTGGATGCCTGTCACTACTGCCATCCCCACCCATAGGGGGCTGGATGGCTGTCACTACTACCATCCCCACTCATGGGGGGCTGGATGCCTACCACTACTACCATCCCCACTCATGGGGGGCTGGATGCCTACCACTACTACCATCCCCACTCATGGGGGCTGGATGCCTGTCACTACAACCACCCCTACTCATAGGACGGGTAATGCATGACACAACTAGCATACTCCCACATAAGGACTGTCTGTAAATTACATCCCACCCCCAACACCATGACAAGCGTGCGTGGTCTGTGTCAAATGCATACAACACTGAACATGACATTGAACATACAATGTGACCCCCTAACACATGTGTCACACATAATTGTGTGTGTGGCCTACACAATGCAAGCAGACCATGACCACTGTGGCAATGTGGCCCAAAGCCCCATCACCACAGTGCCCAAAGGTAAGTGTGTGCTCCATAGCTGAAGCACATTTTGAACAGTGTGGCAATGGGGCCCAAAGCCCCATCACCACAGTGCCCAAAAGGTAAGTGTGTGCTCCATAGCTCAAGCACATTTTGAACAGTGTGGCAATGGGGCCCAAAGCCCCATCACCACAGTGCCCAAAAGGTAAGTGTAGTCCTGGTAAAAGCTGCAAAAACAAAACTGCAGGGATTATTCCTGGCCACACTACACCAAACACTACAGTGGCATTGTAGTGCTTGTGTCCCATAGCAACATAGATTGTGTGAGGCAAGCAGTGCAGTGCCAATGACACATCGTTCTGGCCATGTGCACACAAACATCAGCCATGGGGGCCCACATTGTCTACATTCACAAATAACACAATGACAGAAGTGAGCATCATAATGCAGACCCACATATCTGCACCAATGGACACACAAATGTAGATATCCTGTGGAGACTGCAGATGTCAGGTGAACAAATACCATACCATGGCAGCAATGGGACATACTAACCATGATCAATGTGCTGACTGATGACCTAGCAGTCCCAGGGCCAGCAGGGGAAAGCCAACAAACAACATACAGCCAATGGCAAACTAAAGATATGCCAATGCAGTGGTGCAAATGCACAAACACAAACAGGCAGACTCACACTGCATATCATACACAACAGGTGAGGGGGTTGTGTGCCAGTGTCCCCAGGCAAACACACAACACATGAGGAGGCCAGATTCACTAATACACAGATGTCAACACAGTCACATACAAAACTAACTCATGGATTGGATTCCCCTATGTGGGCAAACAGGCATTGTGAGATGAGAGGGAGCCCAAATTACACATGTCACACAAGCTTGTAGGAACAGCAACAAACACAGCAAGAGACAGAACCACCACAGCACTCCCCCAGGGACCCCACATTGTGGTGACACTAGCCTGCATGACAATCACACTGTGATGACAAAGGTAGATGTCATCCACACTGTGAACCACAGCCATGTGTCCTGAGCAACAAACTACCATCACACCTATACAAGCACAAAGCACTCAGCATGGCCTGCCAGCCAAGGAAAATATGGAGGTAGTGCCCCAGCCGTGCAACAACTCACATTTGCACACACTCAACGCCACACACCTTGAACTCCACCAATGTGCAGCAGTGAAGCTCACATGGACTGCTGACATTGCACATGCACCCATGACAATCCCAGGGGTGGTGGGGGAAATAAGGTGCAGAAACACATCACACATGGCCAGTCAACAATACTTGTGAATGTCTGACACACTGCACAGTATGCCGTACATGGGCATGACGTGAAATCCACCCCAAACAATGGGATCCTGGCCATAGTCACACACCAATGAAGAAGCCAAGCTGACCCACAAAGGACACACATAGACAACTTCCAACATTGCAGCTCTGACCCTGAGGAGTGGCAGCAGTCACACACACAACGTGTCACAATCACTGAAAGCATACACAAACAGAAAATCACATTACTCGTGTAACCAACAAGTGCCAAGAGGAATCCTGACTGTGTCCCATCTGCGTTTGCCCACATCCCCAGCCCTGACAACAAAGACAACTAGGGATGACAACCTCATGAACATTGGTTTGCCATGCACCCACATCCCGGAGTAACCAGGTCCAAGATGCTGGATGAACACAGAACAACTCAGCAAGCATCACAAACAGGAACATCCGTAGGGACACAGCCTGTGTAGGAAAAGGAGAAGGGAACACGCACAGACATGCCTACACAACACACAACACGGGCACAGCCTATATCACGGAATCACGCACTGCCATGAGGGCACTCCACTCCTGTGGAAGGTCAGCTGTGCCAAACCTTGTCTGTGCACGACTCAAACATGTCAGCAGAACACTCGGTCAGTGAGTCAACAACTACAACACACTGAAGGCTCTGCTCATATCAGCCTGGGCACGGGAGTGTCACGTTAGTCATCTGCATACACCCAATACACGTGTCAAGCAACTTGCACTGTGTACACAGATGAGACCTCCAAATTTGATGTGCTAAACTGCATGTCCATTGGAGATGGGCACACAGTCAGGGTACTAGGAACATTGGACAGTGGTAAGCCCTCCAGATGTGCATCAGTGTAGGACAAAGATGGTAATCTACAAATGCTAAACGTACATCCCTGTGTCAAATGCTGAACATTACACCCTCAGACTGCAGCAAAGGATGCTATAGATCCAGACTAGATTAGGACACATATCCCATGGACCACATGGAGCCCATCACAGCAAAACTCCATTTACCTGATCTGAACACTATTACAACAGCAAATGCATGATTCTACACATCTACATCATGTACCTCCAAAGATTAACCACAAGTGAACAAAAAGAGGCTTTATTCAGCAAGTGTGCAACTCAAATCAAAAGTCCAAAATAAACTAAGGCCAATGGCCAGTCCAAATATACAGTCCCAACAGGGTGATGTGTGACAACTTGTCAACAATTGCTTGCCTGCACAGGTACGGACAGGGGACATCCCCCTTGGAGGAGCATATGAGGGGCAGGCCAGGCACCGCAAGGACAGGATCAGGGGATGCCAGAAGGAGGCAGTGAAGGGGAGGTGGGTGCAGGAGTGTCACCGGCAACTGCAGTGGAGGTGTCTGACTCAGGGGGGGCTGGCACCACCGCAGGGCTCAAGTCAGATGGTGTTGGTGCTGCAACCACTGCAGTGGGCTGGTCAGATGGAGTGGACTGGGTCCCCAATGCAGTGCCCGAGTCAGACGGGGTGGTTGTGGACTCCACCGCAGGCATGACTCCAAGGTAGTGGAAGGGGGGGCAGAAGAGCTGGGCAGGACAGAGGGGGGGACACGGTCTCCACACCAGTGGCACAAACAGGCAAACCGTCTGGTTTTGGGGTGGAAGAGCAAGTGGCAGGGGGGGAGGGCCTAAGCAGTTTGGGGATGCGGTATCGGTGTGTGGGGGAACCTGGGGCAGGGTGTGGCGGTGGAACCTGTGGAGTGGTGGCCTGGGGGATGGAGGTGAGAGACTGGGTGGTTGACTTGCAGGGCGGTGGCGGGGTCTTGCTCTTCCGGGACCAGGGGACTTGCGGGTGGGGGCTCACTCTGCCTGCACCTGGGGGAGGGTGTCCGGGGGCGAGGGGCACTCCCCTCTGTGTGGGTGGACTTCCTCTTCCCCTGGTATGCTGGATCAGCGGTATTGGAGGGGAAGAGGCCGAGGTCACAGAGGAAGAGCTGCTTATCAGGTGGGGTTGCAGGTGAGGCAAGGAAAGGGGTCTTGGAGGGAGAGGATCTTGAGGATTGCGGAGTGACTGTGGTTGCCTGTGTGTGTGTGTGTTCCCCATCCCCTGTGTCTGTGGTATCAGTCCCCTGAGGATGCTTGTGTGCACGTCTTGCCTTTCTCTTGGGTGTGTCTGTGCTGCTCGTGTCTGTGTGTTTGGGTGACTGTGCAGGTGTGCATGTGCTTTGGACAGGTAGGGGGCAGGAAGTGTGGATGGGGCAGAGGTGGGAGGGGTGAGGGACTGTTGGAGGAGGGACACTGCTGCCGTCAGGGAGGAGTCCATGGACTTATTGCTCCTCTGTAGGGCAGACATACCCGTCGAGATGCCCTCCATGAACGACACCAGCTGTGTCAACAGAGTGGTGTGTGCATGGAGGACACTCAGCATTGCTGTCTGCCCTACATGGAGCTGCCGAAGGAGGTACACAGACTCCTCACTCAGGGCAGCAGAGGACACAGGGGCAGGGGGTGCGGTGCCTGGCACGAAGGAGACACGCTCCCGAGTACGGGAGCCTCCTCGGACCTCAGGAATGGGAGCCAATGGGAGGGCGGTGGTGGTGGTGGTGGTGGTGGTGGCGGCGGGGCCAGACAGACTAGCTGGCCTTTGGTGGCTGCTGAGACCCGCCTCCACAAGGGAGTCATCCTCCGAGCTGCTGTGGTCCTCAGCTGAGGTGGATGGTGCTGAGGACTCCTCGGTGTGGCTCCCCTCGCCCTCCGTGCCACTGGGTCCTTCTGACCACTCGTCCGATGCTGACCCAGTCTGGCTCCGCTGCTCCTCATGGTCCGTGGAGCTGTCCCCTCCTGTGGCCGTGGATGTATCTGCAAACAATTAGGGAAACAGACAAACATCAGTCACCTGCACTGACCGCACACACCACAGTAAGTACAGCACATTACAGAGCAAGCCCTGGCATCCTTAGTTGAACATTGCCTAAAGTCCTCACACAGATTCGGGGAAGCCAATTGTCAGTCTGATGGTCAACCATGGGACTCACACCCCTCCTGCCCTTGCACCCATCTGTCTGGTGCCTGTCTGATGGTAAGACCCCAGTGTGGACACATGCACCACCTACACAGTTGTTGGACATTGCAGGGAACACGGTGAAGTATGTGAACATGCACACATCACATCTCTTGCCACTGAGTCAGTGCAGGTGTCCGGATAAAGGGATGGCCAGAGTCTAAATAGAAATGCATGTGATGCATACCAGCACCAGACACCATGATGCACCCATGTCCGGATAGTCAATGCCACAATGGGGTGCATGTTGCACATGTCACTCCCCTGCAGGATCAGTCTCAGGAAGTTTAATGCCACGACACAGGAATGCATGCAAAGTCATACATTACTGTCTCAAGTCACATGGCCATGGCAGCCAGCCAACAACAGTCTGCACTGTGTCACAATCCGAGGGCATGGGGAATGCAAGTTATGTGACTGACAAGTGCACATGTCCATCCCCCAAATACCACATCATCTGTACTACTATTTGTCCACGTCATACCACCTGGACATATGGGGGACATGAAACACAACTCTCTGAACATGAGCACCTCACAGTGTGCTGTGAATGACAATACAGCTGCCTGAAAGTCACAGTCGCAGTCGCAAACACCTGTGTGCACAGTCAAGTGATCAGACACCTATAAGTCACAGAAGTATCGTCTACCAAAGGGGATGATGGACGGAGCGTTAGAGCAAATCAAACACTCACCCCCAGTCAACTGATCTGGGTTTAATCCATCATCATTCTTTAGCTCACTCCACCACCCCAGTTCAGACATGGCCATATGCAAATCAGTCTGACCCTGTGCCTCATGGGAAGTATCGTCTATCATGGTCACATCTCAGATGGCATGCTGAGCCCTAACCGATAAACATACCAGTAGTCCTGACAACGAAGACACAGCACAATGAGACAGAGGCAGACACCTGAGGGTACATTTCACTGATCACAACATGCCAGATGATACACGGGAGTGGGAGTACAGAGTGTATTGCATGCCCTGGAGTAGGCATGACTGTCCAGCTCCACCTGTAAGAGGGATGAGTCCTGGACAGTAGGCAGGTGGCTAAGCATGTGTGACACACTGGATACACATACTCCTGAGGCCCAAACATTGTTCCCACCAGCAGCATGGGTATGTGCCAAATTCCCCAGGGACATGTGGTGAGTCAGAGCAGCAAGCGGACCACATATCAAAGTTACACCCAGATTACATGTCAGAACTTAGGCATTGTGTAAGCAATTGACCCACCCATGAATCGCACAACATAGTCACGGGAACAAATGCTGTCCCCCCACCTTGAGCAAAGCAAAATGCAATGACACAGTCCCCAAATGACACAATTTCCTGACTGTAAGGGCCACACCTGGGTATCAGATGAGGAGTGGGCATGTCACAAATGAGGGACATGGGTCCTGGACCACATGACTGATGTACTGTGGAAGTTTAACCAGGCCAGAGGAGGGCACATAGCATGTCAGACAAAGTGCACAGTGCAGTCATGGACTCACCCCCTCCTTGCTGCTGTCTGTCCTTCAGCTGCCCATCCAGGTCAGGGAAGACCACCGCCAGGATCCGGAGCATGTGGGGGGTCAGGGTCCGGTGTCCGCCCCTCCTGCGAGGAGGCGACAGCTTCAGCTGGACCCTTGCGATCCTCCGGGTCCAGCCACGAAGGTCCTGCCACCTCTTCTGGCAGTTGCGGATCCTGCGCCTGTAGACCCCCACTTCTTACTTTCCGGGCGATGGTCAGCTAGATTTCCTGCTTCTGGTGGGCATCAACCTGTGAGGATGACAAAGTGAAAAGGCCATTACTACACATGCAACATATACGTGCATCACACAGTTGGAAATACATGTCTCAATCACAGGGGCATATGATGTACACAGGCAGTGCAACAATGGCTATGAACAGTTTGCCAGCAGTCACTACATGGTATCATTGCATGGGAAGTAAACCTAGTTGGAATGCACTGTTACTGCACTGTACCAGTTCAGTGCATGTAACTACACACTTTGGGGTGTGACAACTACTCAGTGGGCATGCTAGCCAGTGGTGTGCACACTGAAAGTCCTGCTAGTCAGACAACATGCACAATTAGTGAGGCAGTGGACAGCACACTCACCTGCTCCCCTGGTTTCCCATACAGCTTGCTGTACTGTGGAAGGAGGCTGTCCAGCAGGGCCTGGTTCTCCTCAAGGCTGAAGGCTGGGGCTCTCTCCACAGTACGTGCCATTGCAGGAGCCAGAGGATGCATAAACAGTAGCAGTGTTGGTGGCAGATGTCGTCCTGGAGCATGTAGTGCAGGCAAGTGAGCTCTCAGGGGAACAGCCAGCATTATATGTGTGCTGCAGAGGCAGATACTGTCCCATGTGTCCAAAGTGATAGGTCCAAGTCGTTTGCATCTTCTGAATCTGACCAATCCATGGAATAGCAGCACTAATACACGCCCACAGCATCCTTCAAATCTTCAACTTCATGACACCCATGATTTTGCAACATTGTTGTGGCTGGCCAACTGAATTCACTGCATCAGACTCGTTGGAGCTTCGAAAACGCGTCCGTTGCCATGCCAGGCCCCAGCCAATGTGTGCGCACCGTTCGGTCCACTGCTGTACAACGCGTATTTCGGGATACAACGCGTACCCGCACACATCGTATGCAATGGGCCGGCCGGGCACACCGATCGGTCCATTGCTGTTCAACGCGTACCCGCACACATCATATGCAATGGGCCGGCCGCGCACACCGATCGGTCCATTGCTCTACAACGCGTACCCGGGATACAACGCGTACCCGCTCACATCATATGCAATGGGCCAGCCGGGCACACCGATCGGTCCATTGCTGTTCAACGCGTACCCGGGATACAACGCGTATCCGCTCACATCATATGCAATGGGCCGGCCGGGCACACTGATCGGTCCATTGCTGTTCAACGCGTACCCGCACACATCATATGCAATGGGCCGGCCGGGCACACCGATCGGTCCATTGCTCTACAACGCGTACCCGGGATACAACGCGTACCCACTCACATCATATGCAATGGGCCGGCCGGGCACACCGATCGGTCCATTGCTGTTCAACGCGTACCCGGGATACAACGCGTACCCGCTCATATCATATGTAATGGGCCGGCCGGGCACACCGATCGGTCCATTGCTCTACAACGCGTACCCGGGATACAACGCGTACCCGCTCACATTATATGCAATGGGCCGGGCGGGCACACCGATCGGTCCATTGCTGTTCAACGCGTACCCGCACACATCATATGCAATGGGCCGGCCGGGCACACCGATCGGTCCATTGCTCTACAATGCGTACCCGGGATACAACGCGTACCCGCTCACATCATATGCAATGGGCCGGCCGGGCACACCGATCGGTCCATTGCTGTTCAACACGTACCCGGGATACAACGCGTACCCGCTCACATCATATGAAATGGGCCGGCCGGGCACACCGATCGGTCCATTGCTCTACAACGCGTACCTGGACAGGTCACACGCATATGTCACCATGCTGGTCACTGGTGAACCTATGCCAGCCACATATACTTTCCAGGGACTCAGGGGCACACCTACAACACCACACCCAGTCCACACTGTATCTAAGGCATGTGTGGCAGCATAACCTTATCTGTGTATGTGGGTGAACATGTGGTTTTTGGGGTGGCACTTGGGGGCAGACACACCCAAGCTGTGCACGTGTTCATGGGGACAGGATCCTTTGTGTGTTGTGCACCTGACCACTGTGGTGTGCAACTTTTCATTTTGGAGCATGTGTCATGGTCACATTTCCAGGTTGTGTATGTGTATGACATGTCACATACCCCCAGGCTCACATGTGGGAAGGCATGTACGTCACAGGGTGGCCCATTGCCACAATAGTGATGTCCCTCCGCAGTCTGTGTGCATGTTGTGTTTCACATGTCTCTGACTCCATGTGCACAATGGGAGACAGTCTCCACATCCACGTGGTTTGTGCATGAACTTTGATGTTGTGTGTGTGTGTGTCACAGACGTCCATGTCTGTCCTGCAGAGGCTACAGGGGCCACTACCTCTGGGTGTCATGTTTGTTTTTCTGACGTCATGTCATGCCAGTGTCCATGTGGCAAGACAGGGTCCCTGGGAATCTACCTGTCAATGAGCTGTGATGCCTGTGGAGCATCTGTCCAGACATGTCACTGTGGTATGTGTGTGGAACGTGAGAGCAGTAAATGGGTACTGTGACACAGCCTAATGGTTTCCCATAGCACACCCTGGAACCTGTTGTCAACACTTGTTGAACAGAGATGTTAGATGATGTCCATGTAGGTGCCATATATGTCCAAACAGAACGACACACACATCAAGTACTTGTGTTTGTTAATGATGTATCATGTGAAATTGAGTATGGTGAACGGCACATAGGTGGGGTGACTGACAATCTTGCTTTCTTCACCTATGCACTGCAGGGCTCCTGCTGTCCATCGACCATTCCCAGACCTGGCAACGATGGTGGAACGTGATAGCATCCGATGGTACCGCTTCACCAGGGAGCTGATTGAGGATTTGGCAGTGCGGTTGGACCCACATATGCAGCCTGGCCGTCCGCATCCTACAGTGCTGACCCCCAAGGTGAAGGTGATGGCAGCCCTACACTTCTTTGCCACCGGTACCTTTCAACACACTGTGGCGACTGCCGGTGGGATGTCACAGACTATGTTCAGCCGTGTGCTACGCAATGTTTTGGGGGCAATGTTGAGATACCTGAACCAGTACATCTATTTCCCAACACGTCAACGACTCACTGATGTCAAGAGTGACTTCTATGCCCTGGGGAGGATGCCACATGTAATTGGCTCCATTGATGAGACACATGTGTCTTTGATACCACCACAGGCACATGAGCAGGCATACCGGAACCGTAAACATTACCATTCGATCAATGCTCTGGTGGTATGTCTTGCAGATATGACCATCACACATGTGTGTGCCCGTTTCCCCAGTTCGGCACACGATGCCTACGTGATGAGGAGTAGTCGCATCCTGAGGATGATGTCACAGATGCCAAACCAGCGTGCCTGGCTTGTTGGTGTGTACTCATTTTTTCCCATTGTTTGTGTTCTGCTATGTTGTTTTCCCCACACATTTTCAAATCGGCTAATGTGCAATTGTCTGTCTGTAGGTGACTCGGGATACCCCAACATGCCGTGGTTGCTGACACCCCTCAGGAACCCTGTGACACCAGCCCAGATGCGCTACAATGAGGCACATGGTCGGACGAGGAGGGTGATTGAGCGGACCTTTGGTCTCCTGAAGAGCCGCTTCCGCTGCCTGGACAAGACAGGGGGGCCCTCCCATATGCCCCAGCAAAGGTGTGCAAGATTGTCATCGTCTGCTGCATGCTACACAACCTGGCAGTGCGGAAGGAGTTGCCTCTCATCCTGGATGACGATGACCAACGTCCGCCACCTGTGGAAGATCCTGGCCTGGGTCACGATGCCAGTGAAGATGATGATGGTGATGTCCGCACACAGCTCATCACCAACTTCTTCAGCTGAATGTGAGTCTCCAGAGGGTTGTAATGTCAATGATTTGAGTTTGCATGATATGTGTGTGTGGTGCTCTGGTGCTGTTTGAGTGTGGCCATGTGCTACTTGACTGGATGCGTGCAGCGATGTGTCCTTGCAGGTGGTCTGTACTGCCCAACAGTGTTGACATGCTAACTTGGTTTTGTGTAGTTATCTCGTGACATGTATTAGACATGAGTATTGCCGTTCTGTGCTGTTCTTCAGTGGTTTTGACTGTGTGTCATGTCTGTCCTTCACAGGGTGCTGCCGGAGTTGTTTGATCAACTTGGATCCCACGAATCCATGATTCAACTTCCAAGGTGGAACCAGTCGTTTCCCTACAGGTGATGTGCCACACACCCCTGGACTTTCTATCTTCTGCACTTTTTGACTTTGTGGCCACAGCCAGGTTGGATTAGCTAGCATTTGTAGTGGAAACAACATGTTGCAAATGTGTAATAAACCTGTGCTTCACTTTGGGATGTGCGTTGTCTGTAGTCACACATCTGACTGACATTTGCTTACTGCACCTGTAGTCTAGTTGACACAGACTGTGAATAGGTGGCGTGTCTGTGCATTCCACTGTATTTAGTTGCAACATCAGTATAGGTGATGAGTCTGATGGAAATCACACAAGATGATGGACGGAATGCTGCACATTGGCAAACATTCACCCCCAGTCACAGATCTGGGTTTAATCCATCGTTATTTTTGCTTCACCACGCCACCCCAGTTCAGACATAGCCATATGCAAATCAGTCTTGACCCTGTGCCTCATGGGAACAGTCCAGACCGAACTGCCAAGCCATGTCTTCCCTGGACCGGAATCAAGCATCCTAGGACCGGTTTCTGGCTATCAGCCTTCATCAGCCAGGATAGCTTGACTCCAGTGGCGTAGTGAGCACGGGACCCACGTCTGGGCATACCCTTCCCACTTAGGGCGAAATGCAAAACACACAAGCTGGAATGGCATGGTGAGCAAAAAAACGATGGATTTAGGCCCAGATCTCTGTACTGGGGTGAATGTATGACATTGTTCTGCATTCTGTCCATCAACTGTTGTTTTTGGTTGAGTCTGATGGCCCTGGTGTGTATGTGTTGTGTGGCCCTAGTGGTGTGTCTCCCTCATATGTGTCACGTCGCAATGACTGACATGACGGTGTTGGACTTGCTGTAGCAGTTAGCATGCACAGTGTCATTTTTCTGATCACCATCTCCATGACAGAGAGCACGTTGGAATCACAAAAGAGGCAGATATGGTGTATTTGTGAGTTTATTTACATACAGGTGTGAGGATGGTGCACAGGATGGTGGGTGCTGCACATAGAAATTGGAATCCAAAGTTCCCATGTGATTCGGAAGTCTTGGTAGCTGAAATGTCCAGAGTAAAGTCCACAGTCATCTGATAAATTTGGCCAACTATAGCTCCCCATGTCATGTGGGAGAGTTGGGTTGGCTTCGACAGGGCGTGCAGTTTGCACACAGAGGAAAAGTTCCAGAACAGGTGTTGGCTTCCTGGGGGATGTAGATGGCCATTGGCCTCTCAGTTTGGCCTCCTCGGACGGCCCCTCTTCTTGGGGGGGACCCTCAGGTGCAGGCTGCGGCGGTGCAGGGGACTCTCTGCCAGAGTCCTCCTCCCTCCCTGTGGCATTTGCAGTTGTTTCAGCAGCAGATGTTGTGGGCACACAGGGAGGTGAGGCCATGTTGGTGCTGATCTGGCGGAGGCATGTCAGTATGTCCCTATGCACCGCTGTCAGTTGTTCCAATGTGTCCCACTTGGACTCCATGCCAGACATGTGTGTCTCGACATGTGACATGTGTGTCTCGACATGTGACATGTGTGTCTCGACACGGGACATGTGGGAGTCCAAGCGGGCATGATGGGCAGCCTGCTGCTGTTGTATGTCCTTGAGGATCCCCACTACCTGGCTGACCTCTCCGGTGCTAGTCTGGTACGCATCCGCGATGCGTGCCAGTTGTGGGTCATCATGCAGTCCAGACCCCTCTGTAAAGAGCGACCTATGTCTACCACCCCTCCCACCACCCCTGGTGACACGTGCAGGACCTGCGGTGGCACGCACAGGTGACCGTGGGCCCACTTGGGTGTTGTTCCTGGGCTCGTTGTCACCAGCTCCAGTTTGGGTCTGGGTCCCTGCGCTGTTGTCATCTGTGTTCCTTGGTCTGTCCGTGTTGGCAGGGGTGGCCAGTGTGTTGGCAGTTGTTGGAGGGGTGGGTGCAGGGGGTGCAGATGTTGGTCCTGCTGGTGCTACATGATGACTCACACCGGAGGGTCCAGCTGGTTCTTCGCCATCCGAGGAGTGCAGAGGCTGATCCACACCAGTGAGCTCAGTGTTCACCGGAGCCTGGGACAGGGACTCCTCCTCGTCTGCTGCTGTGTCCCCATCATCACCTGTTTTGGGGAGAGACACAGATTGTATGTTATGTTTCTACTGGCATCAATTGTTCAAACACCTGACAGTTGTGACTGTACCTCTGGATGTGGGCCTGGACATTGCATTCTCCTAAATTGTGACAGTCAGAGAGTGATATTGGTGTAGCACATTGTCCTGCCAACCTGTGGCATGTCAATGTGAATGTTGAGGTGTGTGCATGACCAGCATTGGTGGTATTTGCTTGCCATCCGGGCCTCCTTCTCCCCCCAGCCCAGTTATCCCACCATGAAGCGTGCTTCCATTGCAGGGAGTGCAAGTTGTCTTTCAGGATGTCAGTCAGTGGTGTCCTGCTGTTGGTTGTTGCACAGTTCCCAGCAGGGCCTTGTGCTCCCCCAGCAGTACCCAGTGTCAGCCATCTTGTGAGTCCTTTTCCACTCCCTGTGATGTGAGCATGGTTCAGAGTGGTGTTGATGGGCCAATTGTGAGGCTGACCAATATCTGTGCCTACAACTCCCATCATGCTATTGCCTCCACTCCCCTTCCCAGCATGCCCATCCTTCCTTCCTTTTGACTCTGCTTCCCTGTGGGGTGGGGTGCCTGTGCTGACAGGATGGCTGGGAGTGTTGTCCTGGCAGTTGTTTGGCTACAAGTCCCAAGAGTGTCCCTGTGCTTCACACAGCATAACCCAGGGTGGTGGTTCTTTGTGGGATCTTCAGTTAGGATGTGAGGCATTGCATTCTCCCAGGTGGGTTATGTGGAGTTAGTGTTGAGGGGGTGTGTGAGGGGAGGTGCTTGTAACTATGGTCAGTGCTGTGAGTCCTCCTTCCCACCCAGCCAGATATCCCACCATGGAACGTGCTTCCATTGCAGGGAGTGCAAGTTGTCTTTCAGGATGTCAGTCAGTGGTGTCCTGCTGTTGGTTGTTGCACAGTTCCCAGCAGGGCCTTGTGCTCCCCCAGCAGTACCCAGTGTCAGCCATCTTGTCAGTTGTTTTCCACTCCCTGTGATGTGAGCATGGTTCAGAGTGGTGTTGATGGGCCAATTGTGAGGCTGACCAATATCTGTGCCTACAACTCCCATCATGCTATTGCCTACACCCCCTTCCCAGCATGCCCATACTTCCTTCCTTTTGAATGGACTTCACTGTGTGTGAGTGTGACAGCAATGGCAAGATGGCTGACAGTGTGGTCCTGTTGTTTGTTGGTGCCCAGTTCCCATAAGGGCCTTGTGCTCCCCCCAGCAGTACCCAGTGTCAGCCATCTTGTCAGTTGTTTTCCCCTCCCTGTGATGTGAGCATGGTTCAGAGTGGTGTTGATGGGCCAATTGTGAGGCTGACCAATATCTGTGCCTACAACTCCCATCATGCTATTGCCTCCACCCCCTTCCCAGCATGCCCATCCTTCCTTCCTTTTGACTCTGCTTCCCTGTGGGGTGGGGTGCCTGTGCTGACAGGATGGCTGCGAGTGTTGTCCTGGCAGTTGTTTGGCTACAAGTCCCAAGAGTGTCCCTGTGCTTCACACAGCATAACCCAGGGTGGTGGTTCTTTGTGGGATCTTCAGTTAGGATGTGAGGCATTGCATTCTCCCAGGTGGGTTATGTGGAGTTAGTGTTGAGGGGTGTGTGAGGGGAGGTGCTTGTAACTATGGTCAGTGCTGTGAGTCCTCCTTCCCACCCAGCCAGATATCCCACCATGGAACGTGCTTCCATTGCAGGGAGTGCAAGTTGTCTTTCAGGATGTCAGTCAGTGGTGTCCTGCTGTTGGTTGTTGCACAGTTCCCAGCAGGGCCTTGTGCTCCCCCCAGCAGTAGCCAGTGTCAGCCATCTTGTCAGTTGTTTTTCACTCCCTGTGATGTGAGCATGGTTCAGAGTGGTGTTGATGGGCCAATTGTGAGGCTGACCAATATCTGTGACTACCACTCCCATCATGCTATTGGCTACACTGACTTCACCAGCATACACAGAATTCCTTCCTTTCAGTGAGCTTCCCTGTGAGGTGGTGTTCTAGTGGTGGGTAAATATCTGGGAGTGTTTGTTGGTTCTATTTGTGCCACTGCCTTGCTGTATTTGTTGTTAGGTTTGTACATGTCATGACACAGTTACATATCACTATGAGATGGCAGGTATTGTGTTTGTCTGACTAGCATTCACATCTTGGGATGAATATCTTTTGGTTGCTGTGTATTTGCTAAGGGTGCATGGTTTGCCTATCCCCTTGACTGTGATGTGTGTGTGTTGTCACACCATATTGTGTATATTAGTTGTGTACTCACCAGGCTCTGGGATGTCTGTTAGTCCGTATACGCTCACTGGTGGTAGGATGGCCCGCACCTTCTCCTCCCAGGGCCTGAGGTATACTGGTTTTGCAGGAGGACCACTGCCGGTGTGCTGGCTGAGGAGGTAGTCCTTTTTGAGTAGGTCCCGGACCCTCCTGCGCACATCATACCACCTGTTCTGGATGTCTTCCTTTGTGCGCAAACATGGTGATTGTGCGTTCACCCTGTCGACAATCCTCGCCCACATCTTGGTTTTCTGCGACATGGGGGTCTGTTGTACCAATGTACCAAACAACTGTGGCTCTACCCTGAGGATCTCATCTACCATGACTTCCAATTCACTGTCTGTGAACTTATGATTCTTCTTTGGGGGCATGGTGATGGGTGGTGGTGGTGATTGATGTGTGTGTGTGCAAGTGGGGGTGTGTGAGTGTAGGTTTAGCTGGGTGTGTGTGAGGGTGCTATTTGTAGGTGTGGTAATGGTGTGTGGCTTGTGTGATGTATGAGCTGTGAGTGTGTCTGTGGTTGCTGTGTGATGGTGTTCTGTGCTGGCAGGTCAGTGGAATTTGCAAAGGATCATGGTAGGGATTTGTGGCCTTTATGTAGGTGGAGTTGGAGGTGTGTCCTTGTTCCATTTTTTTTTCCTCCCTGTATTTATTGGCTTTGTGGTTGCTTGTTTGGCCCTTTTTCTAAAAAAAAAATTCCTTGGTGTTTTTGGTGCATGTAGGAGTTGTTCTTGTGTCTGAGTAGGACGCTGCAGTTGTCTGGTGCGATCTTGTCCGACTCGTTCCCGCTGTGTGTCAGCTAGGTTTCATATGCGGCGTACGAGTCGGTCGCGGAGTATTGGGTTGCTTCGGCTGGGTTTTGTATACGTGTCGGTCGTACGGCTTGTGCTCCGGGCGATTCGGTCGTGTTTTGCACGCACAGCATCGTACTACGCGGGTCGGAGTTCGCGGGTACGTTTCGTTCGGGTTCAATCCGGGTGCGTGTCGGTCGGTTCGTTTCGCGTGATTTCCCGGCCGGATGGCTTGTTTACGTCCGGCTCGGTCGGTCGTTTTGTATTCCGTCCGAGTCGGTCGGATTTCACATGCATTTCATCGTACTACCCGGGTCGTACGGCGCCGGTCCGAGTCGGTCGGACTAAATTCCCGTACCGAGTCGGTCGGTATTTTTTCCGGCCCGAATCGGAATCGGCCCCTCAGTGTTTAATTTGAGCCGGTGGTTTCTGGTGCTCAGCACCGCCACTTAATCATCAACACCGTCACTTTTCATGAGCACCAGTTAAGGGTGCATTAAATTATGGTAGGCACGGGGAGATTAAGTAATTTGCCCAGAATCACAAGATGTTGAGCCGATGTCGAGACTCGAACCTGGTTCCCTAGCTCTGAAGTCAGCAGCTCTGACCATTACGCCACATCCTATCCCCACTTTCATGGTTGTTTTAGGCTGTGCTAACAGGAGGACTGGGCGCAAGCTGTCTCCTAACAAGAGCTCCAGCACTTATCTTTTTACAAATTAACCACTGCATACACTGCAGAGAAATAACTGTTCTCTTTGCCCAGTCACACACTGCTAGCAAGCATCAGCAATGGGTATTAAAGAATGTTCTTTTGTTTTATGATGCTTGGATGGGTTTTTACGTGGGATGCACTCTTTAAGCTTTTCCACAGTACAGTATAGGACTCTTTGAAACTCATGTTGTTAGAGAACCAAAAGAAGATTTATACAACAAACACAAGTACCGATGCGACAGGTGGCGTATTTAACTCCAAAAAGCCGCCCAAAAACATTCTCTGTGAATCAAACCAATGCTGGTAGCAAACTTTTCTGATATTGTACAAATGCAGGCCTCTTGGTATGTGTGTCCACTCCTTGTAAGGCACAAAGACCTTTTAGGACTAACCATCTAACCAATAATCTTGCATTTGTTCCTACTTTGCTTGTGTTCCTCCTGCCTCTCCATCCTCAAGCCTGAGAAATCTGTCACCAGCCTGGTCAGTCTCTGAGAAAATGGAAGCCCACCTCTTCAGAGCCTTAGCCGATGAAGACCACCCTCTTCCTTGTGGACTGTGAGATGGCAATCATCATCGGTGAACATGCATGCAATAACCTCTCAGACCCAGCACCAACTCCACCAGAGCCCCAAGAAAAACTAGAGTTGCATGCATTAGCAGGTTGGCTATTAATATCCAACCTGCCTCTTTGGCTTAACATGTAAGGGGCAAAATTACTATAATCTCACGCAGCACATCAACCAGAATTGCAGTGCTATGTTGCGTGAAAGGGGGAAAGCACAACAGAGACATATTTACTAAGATATGGTGCTACTGCTCTCTTCCCAAGCACTGGTGCACATTCTCTCTGCCTAGGGCCACACACATACACCTTTGCAAAGGTATGTATGTAAGTCTTGCATAGATTTTGTACTGGAACAGTACCTGTCAGTTCAAAATGCTGTGTACAAACATACTTTTAAAAAGTTCCCACTTTCTATGTGTGCCATGCAGAGCAACACATGTGCAAAGTTCAGAAAGTTTGGAGAAAACAAAAATTCTCTTGATTTGCACTTGCATAAAGGAGGCATATTTTTGGAGCAAAACCCTATCTACCATTGTTACTAGATAGGGCTTTGTGTCAAAAGCCATGGGTGGTAGAGTGAAAACACCCATACATCACCAATGGGATGCCCCTGATACAGCGCTCTGGGCCACCCTCTTACCATTTGTCCTCCGATCGCCTGTTTCTTCACTGGCTGAGAGGTGATGGGAGTTAACATTAAATGTAGTCAGTCTTCAAATACCAGTGTAACCCATTTGGCTACACCATAAGGTCCCGGAATCAGTGATTATATGTTGCAAAGTTATCCTTGTGCCCTGGTCACCCTCATTGTTTTGCTGATTGGTACTGGTGGTAACTGACTCTGACTGTCCCTGGACTCTGCTTAAGAAGGCCCAGGGCCAGTGCTATGCTGATAACACACTTAGAATACAGTAAAAACACCCTACATACACTAGGGTACACTGTAGGTTAGGGTACCCCTATGATTGGCATAACCTCCCTTATAAGGCCCTAGTGCATGGAGCCGGGGGATTGCAACTACCTTTAAGTCCCTAAGATATAATAGGGCATGGCAGTTTAGAGGGCAGCAGCCATTTCTGCAGTTGCATGTGTGCACTACTGAGGCCTGAGGCCAGTTCAAAAGCAGCCCTGTGTTGCAGGACTGCTTTTAACATGTAAATAGTGCCCAAACTCGACTTTGGTGTTTGGGGCACTTAAAAACGAATAAACTACAATATTGTGGCATATTAGGTACCCCCAGGGTCTCCCCTGGGTGCTCCAGTGGTGGGGGGTCAGTTATTTATAAGGAGGATCCTTATAAAAAAAGGTTTATATGCCTTTGGTTTAGTGAAATTGCACATTTGACTTCCCACATTGTAGTAAGGTGCTTCCCAAAATCGACTTTTGTGCTAAAAGCCCTGTGAAGTAGAAATCTGCAATATTTTTCCAAATTCTGACCCCCTAAAGTCTCCCCTAGGTGTTCCAGGGGTGAGGGGTCCTGTAGATATAGGTAGGGGCCATATAAAAGATGTTTTATATGTCCTGGTGTTGGAGAAATTGCCCAGTTCATTTTTCCCATTGTAGATCCCAAGCCATATAGATTAACATGGCAAGAAGTTATTAACTAATAATTCCCGCCAGGAAAATCATAAAAATATAATTCAAGGACTTACTAGAATGGCATTGCTAAATCCAACAATATGCTATTGTTGAATTTATCCTAAAATGTGCAGACAAGAAGTTATAAGACTTTCTTGTCTGTAAGCCAAATTCAGCCTTCCAGTGCTCTGTCCTGATTGGTCAGAGCTAAGTGGATTAGCCAGGCTGATTTGATCAGGTGATAAGTAGCTCTGGGGTGAAGGAGCCATTCTGGGAGGAGAGAGTTCTGCTACATAGGAATGCCAGAGCCAGTGGGAAGGGGCATAAACAATAATCTTCAATAGAAGGAGGAGACAGGCAGGAGAAACCAGTTTCATTTACGCCCCTACTCTTTGAACCCAGCCAGATGGCAGGCTTAAGGAAGGAATGTGCAGATGCTAGGGGAGGGAGAATATGGAGATGAGCCATCCTGGAGGTTGGTTTAGTTAGCTCTTGCCTCTCTGCTGGGATTTCAGCCATATTGAATTTTGAAATATAGTGCTCTCTGGGAAACCATTGTGCCACACTTTGGAGGACATGGTCATGCTCTGGGGTGTCATCTTGCACTTCATTGGGCAGGAGTGTTCTCCTGTGTGACCCCAGAGAACACGGACTACGTATCAGAGAGGTGCAGTGCCTCTCAGATCTGCTGCTTGAAACTACAGAAGAAGAAGGGTCAATGATGGAAGTTTGATTTGCACCAACCAGGTCCTGCACTCTGACTGACTGCGCCTTTCTGCACAATCTGGAACTACAGCCCTGTGGGTCAAACCTGCTTCAAAAGGACTCCCTGCAAGCTTCAGGTTAACAGAGCTCACCTGGAACATCACCACCAAGAATCCCCAGCCTGGAGTACTACCAGTGGATTTGTTAGGGTTTTGTCAAAGTGGATTGTAGGAATTGAAGTCCCAAACTTTCAAGGGCCATCTTGGAGCTTCCAGACCCTTGGAGTGAATTTTGGACACTTTGGGACCTTCAAAGGAACTTCAGGAAGAAGTTCCAGAAGTTTGAAGAAGTTTGGAGGAACTTTGGAAAAAAGCTCCATAAGTGGACCGACTTCACCTGGCCAGCTGAGACGGCGAACCTCAACCGCGAGCCGGCCTGCCCTTCAGGTTCGTCCTGGTGAAAAGCTCCGGAGGTCTGACTTTCAGAGTTTGCTTGGGAGTTGGTTGAAACCCAAACCGGTGAACCCTCGCCGAATCCGGCCTGGTGAAGAGCATCGAGGGACCCCGGGAGAAAAAGCTCTGTATAAGTTTCTAAGTCCGAACGTATAAAAGGTGACCAGGACCAACTGCGAGAGTCTAGCCGTCCAAGGATCTCTGGATCATCCCGCTAGAAAGCTCCGGATTCCTGACTTCCATAAGTTTGACCGGGAGCTCGTCGCAAGGCAAGCTGGCGAACCCTCACCGAATCCGGAATGGCTGAGAGCTTCGAGGGACCCTGGGAAGAATAGCCCCCGAAAGGCTTATACGTCAGAAGTTTAAAAACCATGAACGAGACCTACCGCGAAGGGTAGCCGCACAGGGCTTCCATCACGGACGGCCTGAAACTTTGACTTTGTCCTGGTCTAGCACTATAGTTTCTATGTGCTATATAGTGCTACATCTTTAAATATTCATATCTCTGGTTCCCTACATTGGATTTTTTAATTTTGGTGTCATTTTAAAGATAAAAATATTTCCTATTTTTATAAATGGGTGTTGGATTTTTATTCTGAGTTGTGTCTTAATTATTTACAGAATTGGTGTTTTTAAATGCTTTACATACCTGTCTTCTGAAGTTACGTCTGCCTGCTCGTAGCCAAGCTACCAAGGGTTGAGCATAGGAACAATTTTCTAAGACCTATTCTGAGCCCTATATTGTGTTAGTTGTAATATTGCCAGTGGTAGATGCATATTTACCACTACTAATAATCCACATTCCAACACTATAGTTAAGAAGGTTTATTACAAATTAGAAGTCAAGTTATGATACATGAATCTCAGCACCATGCTGTAAAGGTACAGAATAACAACCGGGAAACCCAACCTTCTGAAGAAGTTTAGGTGTACCAGTTTTAAGAAAACAAGAAGTTCTGTCACAGCAATACAAAAGATCAATAACAAGATTTCGTGCTCAGAGAAGAGTTTCTGGTTCTCTTATCTATACATGAGTAAAATCTAAAAAAGTCTAAGTTAAAGTCCAGCTAAAGAGGATGATTATATCTAAAAGAATCTCAAAAGCTTGGAAGATTCAATAAAGGAGAAAAATAGAGCAATGTGGGAAGGTGTCAGCATTTCAGAAGCTCGGTCAAGAGTCTTTTTGGGTCAGGGGAACCTAACCCACACTTAGCAAAGAATCAAGGGAAAACATAGAGGTCTAAACCTCTCAAAGTTCAAAGGAAAATGCAGTAACCTTAGACAGCGTGTACAACAATTATTTCCACCAGAATGTCCCAGGTAACACCCCTCTGAACGCATCATCAGGGGTTCCATTGTCGCTTTCCATTCTTACATTGTAAGCTGCAACATTTACGAAATGTCCCACATTGAACATGGGATTGACATTGTCCTTGTTGACTCAGGCCATGTTGCAATAATGCTGAATAGAACACTTCAGTTAACGCTCTGTCTCTCCATGTTCTCTGTCAAGGTCTTTTTCTCAGGCTCTCTCCCTATTGCTAGTACAGTATTGTATCTATTCTCAACTAAGAAACCATGTGAATTGCACCTGCAAGAAAAAGTCAAGCAAGCAGAAAATGGAAAACAGTATTTTATGCAGAAAGGAAAACAGGCCTAGTCAGGACAACTTTAAAGTATTAAATCAATGGTGCACCGTTAATATGTGTGTGCACTTTTCTAACACAAATATAAAATGTTAGTACATTAGATCCATATTATATGTGGTAAAGTCATGAACATGTGTGTAAGTATGGCTATGAACTACATTTAAATACAATATGTAAAACATCTGTGCACTCATTACATAAAGCATTATCGTTTCTAAAATAAACACATTTTTAATAGGTGGGGATGGTTTATTCATCCAGTCTTCAAAGAATATATTATTTAATAAGGTTAAGGCACACAGTGTATGTGATTCCTCTAATTCTACAGTGAATACACTTTATTAGAACATTGGAATGTTGAGAGCTCCATTGAAGACAATGGAGTAGCTCTGGGCTTATAATGGCTGGTATAAGCCCAGCGCTCCAACATTCCAATGTTTGTCTTTTTGTTTCTCCATTTTTAATTTAGAACATTCTACCCTTAGTGGGTGGAATGTTCTAATAGCCTTATAGCCCTTCTGCCTCAAGCTATACCAGTTGTTAAAGGCCCTCTCCCTCGTTATAGGCCCTCGCCTGCGGCTCGGGCCTATAACTCGGGATCAGGGCCTTTAACAGCCGGTATAGCCCTCGGCAGTGGACTATAAGCCTATATTAGAACATTGGAATGTTGGGAGCTCCATTGTAGACAATGGTGTGCTCCATGCTTTTATGGGCCGGTAAAGGCCTGCAAAGCAACATTCCAATGTTGTTTTCAAAGGCCTCTCGGAGCCAGAGGGAATTTAAATCCCTCGAACTCCGAGAGGCCTTTGTTTTATTTGTTGGAACATTCTGCCCTTTAGTGGCAGAATGTTCTAATAGCCTTATATCCCTTCATAGCTGGGCTATACCGGCTATTAAAGTCCCGCTCCCTTGTGAAAGTCCCTCGCCTTCGGCTCGGGCCTTTAACGCTGGAGCGGGCCTTTAATAGCCGGTATAGCCCGCTACGGCGGGCTATAAGGCTATAATAATGACGACAAGTGCAACACATTACATTATAGCCTTATAGCCCGCTGCGAGGGCTATACCAGAAAAGTATAAAAGGGAATTAAAACAATACCACATACTGATTAAGAAAATCCGCTGCAAGTTTTACACGGAGAAAATTGATAGTGCCAATAACTCCTTTAAAGAAATGTTTTCCATATTGAACTCCCTCAGAACCCAGGAGATGGGGGAGGAGATACCTGACTCGGTGGAAAACTGTAATAAGGTAGCAGACTTCTTCGCAAAAAAGTGATGAAGATTTATGACACCTTCCCAGATGAAGCGAAACAAGGCACGGGGCTGACAAAGGGTAATCAAATGAATCCTGTAGGGGTGACATTGGATGTCTTTAAGATCCAGGACCTTGAAGAACTCACGTCCATAGCCAAAGGGATTAAATCGGGCTCGCCTTTGGACCCAGCCCATCCAAATATAGTTATGGAAGGAGCTAAGGCAATCATGCCCCGCATTCAGGAGCTCATTTCGTGCTCCTTTCTAACCGGAACAGTCCCTAATAAATGGAAACAGGCCATCGTTAAGCCACTGAAAAAAAATCCATCTGTGGAGTCATCCATTCTAGACAATCTTCGCCCTATGTCTCTGCTACCTTTCGTAGCTAAGATTGCAGAGAAAGTAACCAACATCCAACTGGTAGAACATGTAGAGAGGAATAATATACTGCATCCCTCTCAGTCAGGTTTTAGAATGGCCCACTCCACTGAGTCGGCCCTTCTTATTGCCACTGAAACTCTAAGGAAATATGCAGATGAAGGTCAAACAGCCGCACTAATCCTGCTTGACCTAAGTGCGGCGTTTGATACTGTCTCCCATAAAATACTTCTGCATAGGCTAGAGAACTGTGGCATCAGGCATAGTGCTCTTGGCTGGATGAAATCGTTTCTCTCAGCACGAAGTTTCCAAGTCAGGCAGCAGTCCTCTGTATCGGAAAGCTTTCCTTTGGCACAGGGTGTGCCACAGGGCTCCATTTTGAGCCCCACCCTGTTCAATCTATATGTGGGGCCGCTTGCAGAACTAGTGGAGAAATATAAAGTATCGATCGTCTCCTATGCTGATGATACGCAGGTAATCGTGATGTTATCACAGGAGAATAATCAGGCCCCCATCCGATTTGCCGAGTGCCTAGATGAGGTCGCGGACTGGATGTCAAATCACTGCCTCAAATTAAATGGGAGCAAAACTGAAGTGTTGGTGGTTGGCAAAACCCCGTCCATATGGTCATCCGCCTGGTGGCCTGAATCCCTAGGCCAATTCCCTACCCCAAAGCCCATAGTCAAGAATCTCGGAGTCTGGATGGATTCAGGACTTACTTTTGACTCCCAAATACGTAAAGTGGCTGGCAAATGCTATGGCGCTATGAGGGTTCTGCGTAAATTCCTGAACCTCCTACCAGCTAACTCCAGGAAGACTATAGTACACGCAGTCATTACCTCCCAATTGGACTACGGAAATGTACTGTACCTTGGAGCTACTAAACAAGGGTTAGCAAAACTACAGAGGGTCCAAAATGCGGCCGCACGGCTGGTACTTAGCCTCCCTAGAAGGTCTAACACTAAGAAAGCACTGGAAGCTTTGCATTGGCTACCAGTGGATAAAGAAGTGTCCTTCAAGGCAATGTGCTACTGCCACCGTATCTTACTAAACAAAGGCCGAAGTATCTCCATCCACTAATAACCAAGTACACCCCTGGCCGCAGTCTAAGATCTTCAGAGTTGGCATTGGCTACGGTGCCTAGAATATTCAGAGCCAGAATGGGCGAGCGCTCTTTTAGATATAAGGCAGCAAAAATGTGGAACACTTTGCCTATTGAACTCCGATTAGAGCCATGCGAAAAAAGATTTCGTAGGCAACTGAAAACATGGCTATATGTGAAGTCTGATGGGTCATAGGGGTCGTAGTACCTCTATCACTGTAGTCTGCTTGTCTCACACGCCCCTTCTCTCATATTGAGCTTCTCAGCGCGGGGACACACCGGTGGTGTAACCATGCGCTCTACAAATGCTTAAACTAAACTAAACTAAACTAAAGGCCCTGATCCCGAGTTATAGGCCTGAGCCGCAGGCAAGGGCCTATAACGAGGGAGAGGGCCTTTAACAACTGGTATAGCCTGAGGCAGAAGGGCTATAAGGCTATTAGAACATTCCACCCACTGAGGGTAGAATGTTCTAAATTAAAAATGGAGAAAAAAAGACAAACATTGGAATGTTGGAGTGCTGGGCTTATACCAGCCATTATAAGCCCAGAGCAACTCCATTGTCTTCAATGGAGCTCCCAACATTCCAATGTTCTAATAGTTGTTAGATCTCACAAGAAACATGTGCTAAATGCACGTTTATGTTGTGTTTTTGTGACATATAAGGGGGGAGTTAAAATTACGCTGCTCCACACCCTTGATGCAAAAGTAATGCAAAACAGCTCCTAGCACTACTTTGGGGTCGATTCCGATTCGGGCCGGAAAACGTACCGACCGACTCGGAGCCGGAATTCTATCCGACCGATACGTACCGGTGCAGCCCGACCCGCAAAGTACGATGAGAAGCGTGCAAAACCCGACCGACTCGTACGGAACACAAGCCGAACGACCGAGCCGCGCGGAAAACAGCAATCCGGCCGGAAAAACACTCGAATCGAACCGACCGACACGCACCCGGAACAATCTCGAACGAAACGTACCCGCGAACTCCTACCCGCCAAGTACGATGCAACGCGTGGAAAACACGACCAAGTCGCACGGAGGACAAGCCGTACGAACGACACACATACAAAACTGCGAGCCGAAACAACCCAAAACACAGCGACCGACGCGTACGCAGCATAGAAAACAGCACAAACACAGTGTGAACGACTCGGAGAAGCTCGTACGAGACAACTGCAGGGTCCGACTCGGTCACAAGAACGTCTCCTACATGCACAAAAAGTACAAAGGAAAATACACAAAAAAGGCCAAACAAGCAATTACAAAGCCAATAAATACTGGGGGGAGGGAACAAAGACACACCCACAACTCCACCCATATAAAGGACACAAATCCCTACCATGATCCTTTGCAAATTCAAATTACCTGCCAGCACTCAACAGACAGCAACCACACACCCACAGCTCATCCATCACACAAGCCACACACCATCAGCACCTCAACAAATAGCACCCTCACATACACCCAGCAAAACACACACTCACACACCTTCACCTGCACACCAACACACACATCACACACCATCACCACCCATCACCATGCCCCCAAAGAAGAATCATAAGTTCCTAGATAGTGAATTGGAAGTCCTGGTAGATGAGATCCTCAGGGTAGAGCCACATCTGTTTGGTACACTGGTCCAACAGACACCCATGTCGCAGAAAACCAAGATGTGGGAGAGGATCGTCGACAGGGTGAACGCACAATCATCATGTTTGCGCACAAAGGTAGACATCCAGAACAGGTGGTATGACGTGCGCAGGAGTGTCAGGGAGCTGTTGAAAAAGGACTACCTCTTGAGCCAACACACCGGCAGTGGCCCTCCTGCCAAACCAGTATACCTCAGGCCCTGGGAGGAGAAGGTGCGGGCCATCCTACCACCAGTGAGCGTATATGGACTAGAAAACATCCCAGAGCCTGGTGAGTACACAACAAATGTACACAATATTGTGCCACAATACACACACATCACTGTCAAGGGAGAGTCAAACCATGCACCCTTAGCAAATACACACCAACCAGAACAGAATCATCCCAAAAAGTGTATGTCAGTC